>JAGXJF010000974.1:0-379217 GCA_019208055.1 Stipa capillata | reverse complement strand
TCTCAGATTTCACCATTCTGGTTCTCGATTCCGGATCTGTACAATGAAGAACAAAGAAAAGAGAAATGCATTTCAAAACTATGAACCAATAATTTCGTATCTAACACCTAGCCATGGAGTTTGTGGATGGCGGAGGTGGTGGCGCGGCTCAAGCACCTCGTCGTGGACTTCAGGATCCGGCCAGTGCGGTGTCGAGACAGCCCGGATCCGTGTTGGTCGCGTTGTGGACCCTCGCCTTTGTCGCCATTGCGCCGGACGAATACGTCGGTCGGGTAGGCCGGGAATGGAAGAGCCGACGGACGGTGGAGGAAGGGGACGGAGGAGCCGGCGAACGGGGAGGCCAGGAACGGAAGCGCCAGTGGACGGGAGGGAGGCTAGGAACAGAGGAGCTGGCAGACGGGGAGAACGGGGATGGAGACGGCGACGGTGACGGCTGGGGGCGGTGCTCCGTTTGCAGAGAGCACGAGAAAAGTGACAAGAAAGTATGTGGGTCGGGCAGGAGGTGAAGGATATGTTTGGTTCATGCCATATTATGCCCTACCAATTTTTGTCAATCATTGGCTAGCCAAAAAATTAGATAGAGATTTTTTGGCCTTTGGTTAGCCAAAATTTTGATAAGAATTGTGAAAAAATGTGAGGAGAATGGGCAGTCAAAATTTTGGCAACCAACCAAATAAGAACAATAAAATCATGAGCTACCAATTTTTTGGTAAGACAAATTTAAGCACAAACCAAACATGCCCGAAATGTGCCAGAGATGCTTGGGCTGCCAAAGTAGGGTTGAAATTGGACTTGAGGGTCGTTCATACAAAATATACTGTACAGTGGCTAATACGAATCTTGAAGCACAATGAACGTCTCAGGTAATAAGAGAATGTCCAAATAGGTGGGGAAACCTGCGTTGTACAATCAAAATGAATCGAGGAGCAGCTGTACTGTGTCACCTAACCAAGACTCCGAAAGGAGGAGATTGACATGTCGAGTCACTACAGCAACGATCTAATAGTATTGCCTTTAAAAGAAAGTTTTTGTTAACCCTCCTGTCACTTTATCAGGATAATACACATAACTTACATATATCTTTACTCCTACAAATACTGTTGGTGACGGTCTGTATACTTTCTAACGACGGTTTGTATACTTTCGTATCTTTCTTCCTACTATGAGGTTATCTCAAATTTTTAACATAACTTATATGCCCATACCAAAATCTCAAGAGATGTCCTCCTTATCTCCAACGACTCTAAATTTAAAAATTCAAATTCATCAAAGGTGCTACTCACCACAAACAACTCCCAATTCTACCTGATCGAAACTCAATCAAGAGTTATGACAAAGCCAAGAACGTGACATGGAGCACGACAGCAATAATTCAACATACTCAGTAATCCAATTTGTTTTTTCCTAGCAACTCACAGATATTTGGCTAGTTGTTTTATAATCTAAAAGAATATCGTCTACCAATGAACATTTGAATCGATAAAGAATAGAAAACGATTTAGGTGGCTAGAGAATCGTCATCATCCAGTGGCCTGCAAATGCACCAACTACTAGTAGCAAAGAGCTACAATGACAAGGCTTCCAACTACTTGCTCTCCTGTATCAGAGTTTTTCTACACCCTCGCTTCTATAAGGATGCTTAGCATCTCAATAAACCTCCACGCCTGGAAATGACATGATTCAAACGCGAGAAAGCTTTGTTGTCAAAAATTATATCGTTATGACATAGATAAATATACCAACACATAGCTATCGCCCCAATGAGGATTTGTGATTGTAACCCATACGCCATACCAGCCAACCATCACTCCAACATATGAGAAACACTAGCGGGTGTAGGTAGATTAAAAACAATGTGAACCACCTTCCATACAAAACGAGCTGCTAGGCAGTCAAAATAATTGTTGAACAGTTTTCAACAAAAGAAACAAGTTTTGCTTCCTCACCAATTTCGTTTGAGTAAATTATTTTAATAAGGATCATTCCTCTCCCTGAGCACCTCATAAGTTATTTTAGTTTTAAGAGGTAGTTTAAGATTCCACGGGTGCTTATGACGGAATTGGCTATGAAAGTTCATCAGTACTTTGTACATAGACTAGATCCAGAATTGTCCAATCTGATATAACGCCCATCAGACAAGGTGATCGACGCCACTCGAAACACAAGATCATTTTATGCCGTGAGCTTAGCACAAACTATAGCTCGTCGAAAAGAAAAGTTGAGAGGGACGCAGAAAAGACATCGTAGCATGCTTTCTCCTAACAATATTATAAAGAATGGGATACTAGAAACGAAGTGATTTGTTTCTCAACCAAGTATCCCTAAAACATGATTTGGAGACTATCATGTAAACTTGAACCTCCCCAATTGGAAAAAAAAAGTCATTGAGTGTCATGAGCCCCGCTCAGAATTGGGAATCATCGTATCGAAACTCAGTTTGCACTAAGATCCTAGACGTAATTACTTGTTTCTTAGTAGCTACTGCCACATATCATTTTCATTTATTAATTCGAGAAACAATCTAAATGCAACTGAATTTGTAAGAATGATACAATAAAGGGCATGTATAACGTATGAATAAGAGTCTGTTTGATTTGACTTATGAAGATGACTTTCGTATGCATAAACCCAATCAAAGGCTAATTTACCAAACACGCTTATCTGAAAGTCACTCCACCAAACCATATATTGGCTGCAGCTGGTCGAGACGTGCTTATTTGGTTTTTGTGGACGTTCCATTGCCAATCTGCCCTTAAGACTTCAGAAGTAATTACCTGCACATGCCACTCGTATAAGAAAGCAAAAAATGCATAGCTCCAGCCCTCCACCTGCTTGATTCATCCTCCAACCTCTATTCTCCCGTGACGGTCACATGTGGTGATTTCTAGGGTTTTTCTTGCCACCGCAACTGCATGCGTCTACACCTTGGCGACGATGCCATCCTCCGATCAATCTCCGCCGCCCCAAGCTCCTTCCCGAGGGCCTAAGAAAGGCTTAAAAAGCCAGACTCCTTTATGGAACTTAGATATAGACGAAATGGACTAAACTCAGTTTTGCCGACTTGTTCTTCCTTTTGTCCCTCCAGCATTGGAAGTACAGTTCCGTCTTTTTGTCAAAAAAAAATTATGTGTACTGTTATTTGTTAGTTTCACGAAAAGTTCAAAAAATTAAAAGTTTGAAAAAGTCATAAATTTTGAGAACCAGTCTATATTCAAATTCTGAGATTTAAATTTAAGTTCAGAAATCCCGGTAATAAAGAAGCAACGGTAGGGAATATAGCAGAACAAACCGATAACTGGTCGGAGAAATAGTTCGCCTCGTGACCACAGTTGCAGTCACATTCCCGGCCCTCTCACCTAGCATGGTTGCTTATCTTTTGGGCTCTAACTGCGGCAATTTTTTTGAAACTGGGCCGAAAACTACTCTCGTTGTGTTCTTTTGGTTGGGCACCGGTATCCGGAAATTTGGCGTAATTTCGCCCAAATTGCTAACATCACCTTCTGATTTCTCATCCCAAATCCTCAGATTGTTCCCACATACAGCTCGTTTGATATCGATCTCCCTCGCGATTGGGTCGTCAGACATAATTGCTGATTGAGATGCTTTACCTTTAGCTGGGTTGATGGCAATATATGACTCCGATCGATGCAGCCATGGCATAGGTAGCGTGTAGTGTACCAGCAGCAAGGAGACGAGCGGAACGGAAAATACTATTTTGTAACAAGATGTCACAAGATTGGTTTCCACTGATTCATTTATCATTCCCTTGGTCATCTGCTTATATACATACATGTATGTGAGCACTAATCACAACTGGAATGCAAATCAACAGTAGAGCGCTAGCACTAATCAGTAGCGAAATATTTAAAATATAAAGGTATTCGTGCATTGCTACAGATAAATAAAGACATGTATATAATCGATCAAATGGTCCTTTCTAATCATATTATGACAGACATCGGCATCTTTCACCCTTTTTTTCCTCTCTGGTGACCACCACTCACCTCTCTAGTTTCCTTCCTCCCTACCGAGCATCTCCTTATCCATTCCTAATCCGTAAAAAGACAAGGTACCATCTTACTCATCCCTTATTGCCTCTCCGCCTGACGGTCGGCATTGCTGCCACTATGTCAACTCTCTGCTCTGTCATCATACCACCGTCTTCTCAAACTTTGGCTCACCTCCACCATGGTACCCATCGCTAGAGATGATAAATCACAAAGCATCAACTTAAAATGGATAAGGATAATGAAGAGGGAACATGTGCCGCCAACATCCCACCTTGCCTTGCATTCAACATAGGCGAAGAGCACGACATCCACCATGTAGAGACAAACACTTGCACCTTCTCCCGGTGCCCCCTGTCCGATGACCCCCTTCCCATGAGTCTGCACCTCTGAAAATTAAGAATATGTACCAACAAAACACAACAATGAATTAGGGGGAACGAAACGAAAGCTGCAATGCTACATATCTTCTGACAAGAGAATATGATTTGTTTCTGTAGTGTGTTTTTGCGATTCATGGTCAAAGACATGAAACAAGTTCCATGACAGTCACGATAAGATCAATTGTGCCGGGAAAATAGGTAAATTTTAGTCACTTTCTAAACCATTGGATCTAATATATAAAGAATTTGGTCCCTTCCTCTCTCTAATATGAACTTTTCACCTCGCCCTCTCCTAAACCCTAACCAGCCAGTGCCGCCACCAATCTTTGCCCACCGCCGCCATCTTCCTCGTCTCAGGTGAGCTGTACCTACGCTCCTTAATGAGACGGTGGTCCGATCTTTCGATGAGATAAAGGTAGCTATCGATTTAGTGGAGATTGACCTTGACAACCCGACTATACCGTACGCGACGATACGCCTTAGCAACCGCTAAACCAATCTCCGATGGTTATTGAGTTTGCCGTAGGTGCAATCAACCTGAATGACGAAGTTTGAGTTCCTGCAAGCAACCGAAGAATCAGGAAGAACTATGATAAATTGCAATCTGAAATTGCGAGTATTAAATTGACACAAGAGATAGAAGAAAATGTATTTGGACTCTACTGGCGATTAAACAAGGCGGTAGTCCTACACGATTTGTTGATGTGATAATGTAGCAGTAGCTACACAATTCAATAAAACCCAAAAACTAAAGAGAGAATCCTAGAGGGCATATAAAGAGAAGTGGTGATCTATTTCAGAAACAGTCACCGACTATTTTGCCAATTGCGGTGTGCTTGTAAGAAATTGGAGATGAGGCTAGATATGTTGGAAAGAGCACGAGATAATCTTTCTGGAGAGTCCAAGATCACGCAAATCGGAGTCCGTATGCTCAAGATATAGACGTTTGAAATTAGGACTGTCTCAACAATCCGAATCAGAGTCCAGATCTTGTGGGACTTGATCTCTAGCTCTTCTTGGACCAAAAATGACATGGGAAGATTTCTTATACAATACCAATTCATGTGGGACATGGTTATATCTACTTGAACTTCATTCCCTCCTCCTCTTGAGAGTTTGAACTTGAATCCTCGCATGTTCTTGAAGATCTTGATGGAACTCCTTTTGTTCTTTATGGCTTGAGCAGCGGATGTAGTTGAAATAGTGAAAGTAGAGGTGGTAGTAGGTGTATCCATGGGGGTCATGTCCTCATCACTCCTTCCCGCCCAATGCCGCCACGCGAACCACTCGCCACCATCTCCAACATCACCATCACCACCCTCAGCCTCCTCCTCCGTCTCCAGCATCTACCGCCGCACCATCGCCCTTCTCCTCATGGACCCGCCTGTTCGGCACCTGCCCACTGGACATCTCCCCCACTCATGACCAGCGACACTACCACAACACCCCCTGCCTTCCCTTTAGGCCCGGGGAGCACAAGTGCATCTCCGACGCTGGTGACCCCCACCCTGACCGCCTAACCCCCTAACCTCTCTAGTGAGGTTCTCGCGAAGCTCCAATGAGGTCCGCATCACCAGTGTGGAAGACCCCACCCAAAACCCCCTAAGCTCTCCAGTGAGATTCTTGCAAAGCTCTAGTGAAGTTCCGCGTCACTGGTGTGGAAGAAGATGAGGGAAGGGTTGAGTAGAGGAGGAAGAAGTAGAGGTGATTCAAATTTAAGACACATGTGGTATGGCAGTTCCGTAAAACATGCTCCCTCCATCCAGAAATGTAAGGCATATTTTGATTTGTTAAGACAAGATTTTGACCAACAAGTGGTATCAAGCTCGTGGTTCAGATCGGATCTAGAGGCAGTGCAGAACATCTCAATGGAGATCGAGGATTCTCGACAACGTGCATATAAAGCCCGGTCAAGGGGCTTGGAGCACGTGTAGTGAGGGCGGCAGCGTGCGCATAAGGTTTGGAGGAGCCTAGAGTGCGTCGTGCAAGATCGTGCATCTACAAGGAGTCAAGCAATGCACGATAATGTGCAGGGCGGACATGGTGCAAGGTGGATCATGATGATCAAGAGGTCCGAGTAGGCAGCCTGGATAGCTTAGTCGGGATTGGACACTGGGCCGATGGCCTAGGTAGTCTGGTCAAGATGGAGACGACCCTGTTCAACAGGAGGTCAGGCAGACAGTGGTGTTGTATCAACGCAAGGCCAACCTGACCGGTCTCACTGCTAATGCCATGCTCAATCAGACAATGGCTAGAGGCGTGGATACATCGCACGTGTTGCGGATACATGGCATTGCTCTAGCGGTGGGACGGTCTAAACAGCGTGGACGAGCCGGTCACTCGGGCAGGCAGCTCGAGTTCGACCGAAGGTCAGTCAGATGATCCCTGTCGACGGTCAGATTGGCAGTGCTAGGGCTCGGTGCAATAGGAAATGGTACGATCACGAGCGCGACGACACGAAGTGACCAGGTTATCAGACTGACCCTAGGGGCGGTTAGAACGGCCGTTGGGAGGGTCGACAACAATAGCAGCGTCGGCCATTTTGGTAGCAGGGCACCATCAGTCTAGCAGTAGAGCCAGTCAGGCTAGGCAAATTTGATCGTGCAGTTAGAGACAAATCAGACGTGATCTAGGTGACTTGCAGGAGGTTTTCACGCACAAGCGTCAGGGGTCGGTTAGACCAACGGTTGCGCATGGGTTGGACTGGCTAGTCTAGAGGTGGCACGATCGACAATGCGGGTGGCATGAAGCCCACGGGGTCAGTGGAGTTCATGACTCTAGGATGTGGTGACACGCGAGACGAGTCTAGAATATGATGTTTGCATCAGAGGAGGCTTAAATTGTTCAATATGTGAGGGCGTGGATTAATTCAATTTGTGTGCGCGCACGGATGAGGGGGATGAATTGAAGGGCGGGGGTGGCAGGGATAACCACCAGGAGTTGTTTTGGAGGTGGAGCTTGAGTTCTTGGAGGGATTCTACTCTAGATTGGGACATACCATAATCCTGATCAGTTTGGAGTCGGCTTCAGTTTGAGTGGTCCAATTGGAGGAGAGGACTTCGAGGGTGTCTAATGATAGGCGCTGAGGAAGAGGCTAGGTGTAAAAGCATGGAGAATTGGAGCCTAGTTCAGCAAAGGCAAGAAGCACGTGATTCAAAGGAGAAGAGCACTTGGTGGTCCAAAGGTGAGGCATGAGACTCAGCATCAATTGGGACAAACTGATGGAGGAAAATAGTAGGGGCTGAGGTGTGTGATCTCTACTGATGCAGACATCGCCATGGACAACACTACTTCACGTTCAAGCCCATATCCACTTGTTGGACCAATGACACAAACTCGAGCCAAAGCTCAACATGAGGTGAATCTTCTCCTTGATGCTTTTCCATTTGAATTGAATATGAATAGTATGCTACCTAATGCACCAACCTTGTGCATGCTAAGGTATGAAGAAACATCCAAGGTGGAGAGCAATGGGACAGGAGAAGTGATGAGGACATGTCCAGCAAGAATACTTCATTCTCCTTCACCAAGTGCCGTTCCAACCAAATTGGGCCTGTTACAAGAGCCAAAGCTAAATTACTGAATGAACATGTGAATCTTCTCCTTAATGAATTAAGCATTAGTTTGCATGAGGATAGATGGCTGCCTAATTCATCTATATTATGTGGCCTTATGTTCACAGGTGAAGCTACACTAGGAGCTTGCGATGCGAAAGAAGCTAAATAGTTCAAACTGTTGTAATAGGCCGTGTACACTCTTGAGTGCGCATAGCCACCACAAGTGCATGAAGTCATCGCTTATGTCATCGTGTAATTGAAGTCATCGCTTACATCAGCAATTATATGATGTCATCGCTTATGTCATCGTGTAATTGAAGTCATCGTTGATGTCATGACTTTCTTGGTCCTCAAGTTTTCTATCTTTCTTGCTCATCAAGTTTTCTTTCTTTCTTAGCCCTCAAGTTTTGTAACTCTATAAATAGAGGGAAACCCATCCATGTATCCCCTAAGTTGAAATTTCAGAATTCAAGAACACTTGTTCCTTTGTATGTGAGTGAGCCATTTCCACCACCAAGGGGATTGGGTGTTATTCTGAGTTTGCTACTCCGTTGTTCTTGTGATCGCTTGCCGACTCCTAGAAAACGTTGCTCCATGTTAGCGAGTAACAAGGGCCGAAGCGTGTGATTGTGTGAATCGAGTGCCGCAGGTTGCTGTAATAAAGACAGTGGTTGGCGGTGTCATTCATCAGGTTTCACGTGCTAGTTATCCAAAATCCTACTTCGTGAAGATCGGGACCCCAGCGGTTCGCATCATCTGGTATCAGAGCTCGAGGTTGACACGGTAGGATTTGTATCTTTAGTTTATGTTTTATTCCTATCCAGAAAAAGCCACACAAAAATATTGTTCCTTTACTCGTAGTTGCAATTGAAAATTTCGATGAGTTTTGCTAGGTTTTAATCCATTAGAATCTTGCTTACTTATTGATCACAAAAATATATCCTTCACTCCAATCCTTTTGAGTGACCACTTCTAGCAATCACAAATACTTTGCATCCTTTTCAAGACTAGCTTACAAGGATTGCTTGGGCTTTGCACACTTGATATCACCCCTAGAATTCAAATTATAGTGTTGCTTAGCTTTGTTAAGCCCTTGTTGTAAATTGACCTTGCTACAAAAGAAAGAAGAAGAAAAAGAAAGAAAAGAAAAGAAAAAGAGAAGGAAAAGAAAAATCATTATCAATAAAAAAGAGAGGAAAAGAAAGAAGAAAGAGCCTTGGTCAATATTTTTTTTGGCATTACGTACAATTCAAGAACTAGGCATAACTTGTGATCTCATGTGCAAATCCGTAGCCCAATAGAAAGTGCAATCAAGCTTTTGTCTTGCTAACTTGTGCAACACGAGCTAGTTCATTCTTCACTTATATCTTGTGTTATAGCTCATTTCTTTGGTTGCATTAAGTTACATCATCGTTGGCGAGAGTTGCTACAACCTTCCACTAAAATTTTGTGATCGCAACTAAGTATTGAAGTTATAGTGTGGATTATTACTTATCATTACAATATCTAGAATTTCAATTGCATAGGTGAAACACTAACCCTCCAAGCTCCACAAATAGCCATTGTCTTATTGCAGCACCTAAGGTCTTGATTCACTCAATTTATCACCTTCACCCATGTGCCGCTACTAGAGTCCACGCTGTTCGACGGTCAATAAGACATCATAAGAACATCAGTATGCAAAGGGTTAAGGGTTGAGTGATTCCACGTATAAAAAAACCCATTATACTTGTTGTTTTCTTTGCATTGTGCTAACCATGACAGGAGCTGAAGGAGAGCCCGATTACGTCACCCGAGCTGACCTCAACAAGCTCACTAATGATTTCAATGATCAATTGAATGACAACATGAGCATTCTCCGAAAGGAGATCTTGTCCGAGGTGGGTGCCAAGTTGCGGAAGCAATTGATGGAGTTCCATCATAGTATGCAAGGGGAACCTAGTGTACAAAATGATGTGGAACTTGATGAGACCGATGAGGAGGCCGCTGCACGGGTCACACATGAGGCTAAATCCCGAAGGGCCCGTGCTGCAGTATCGGCCACACGAGCTCCACCACCAGGCCTAGGAGGAAATGGCCGTGGGAGAAATCATGTGCAAGGTGCAGAAGCACCACAAGGAGGCAACAATGCTGCCCCCTTCCACCTACACCGCAATGATGCCTACCACCGAGGGCGTCATCACGATGATCAACCTCAAGAAGAGAAATTTGGCAAACTCAAATTTACCATTCCCAGGTTTGAAGGTAAATCTGATCCTGATGAGTATCTAACATGGGAATTGAAGGTAGATAAAATCTTTCGAATGCACAAACTATTCAGAAGAAAAGAAGCTTGCTATGGCCGCCTTGGAGTTCCATGGGCATGCTCTCATTTGGTGGGAGCAGGTGCAGAACCAAAGAGAAGAATATGGCGAACCACCCATCACCACATGGGCTGAAATGAAGAAAGAAATGAAAGCAAGGTTTGTGCCACTTCATTATAAGCGTGATTTGTTCGATAAATTACAAGCTTGAAACAAGGTTCCAGCACCGTGGAGGAGTACTACAAAGAAATGGAGCAAGCCATGATTCGCGCCCCGTGTTCGAGAAGATGAAGAGCAAACCATGTCACGCTATTTGCATGGTCTTCGCCATGACATTAAGCGCATCGTGGTCTATCAGCCATACCACACCATTGTCGAGTTGGTACACCAAGCAGAGAAGGTGGAGAGACAATTGCAAGAAGATGCCAAGTTGTTAAGAACACCCACTTTCAGCTTGAAGGCTCCATCAAATGCACCCAAAGCTCGTTTCAGCTTGGGTAGAGGTACATTTTCATCTAGTAATTCATTTGCCACTAGTGCTAGTTCTGCTTCTGTGCCAAAATCAGCACCATTCTCAAGCAAGGAGAAGCCAACAGCATCAACCACATCTTCCATTGGCTCCACTTCAAGGGCCAGGGACATTGAATGCTTCAAGTGCCACGGCCGAGGGCATGTTTTGAAAGAATGTCCAAATAACCGAGTCATGCTAATCAATGAAGATAGAGAGTACATTTCGGAGGATGAGGAAGAGGTAGAGCTCCATGAAAACACCGAGAGATTTGAAGATGCTCCTGAAGAGAAAGAATACGCAAGCTGCACCTTTGAAACTGGTGATGCACTTGTTGTCACTAAAGTTCTTAGTGTACAGACCAAAGAAGATGAGCATCCACAAGCTAAGGTTAATGACAAGGTAATCAAGTTAATTATTAATGGAGGTAGTTGTCATAATCTTGCTAGTAAAGAAATGTGTGATAAACTTGGATTAAAATTGCTGAAACATCCCCATCCCTACAATGTTCAATGGCTAAATGACTGTGGAAGTGTTAAGATCCAACACATGGTTAATATCACGTTCAAAATTAAAGATTATGTTGATACCATTACTTGTGATGTTGTACCTATGACTATATGCCATTTACTTCTAGGGAGACCTTGGCAATATGATAGACATGTTGTACATGATGGGAGAACAAACACATACATATTTAAAATGAGAGGTAAAAATATCAAATTGTACCCTATGACTCCTAATCAGATTCTTGCTCAAAACCTGCAAAAGAAAGTGGAAGTACATGTAGGAGATGAAAAGAAAAATCTGAAGGAAGGAAAGGATAATGGGGAGGCAAAGTTAGTCATGATAACAAATAAATTTGTGAAAGAAATGAGACAAGATCCAGAATTATTACATATTGTTCTCGTTTACAAGGACACTTTGATTTCGACTAATAGCCTAGAAAGCCTTCCTAGTGTTGTCTCAAAAGTATTGCAGGAGTGTAAAGATGTCTTCCCAGAAGAAATCCCTGTCAGGCTTCCTCCCATGAGAGGCATTGAGCATCAAATTGATCTTATTCCCGGCGCGTCACTTCCAAATCGTCCTCCATACTGCACCAATCCGGAGGAGATGAAGGAAATCCAGTGACAAGTACAAGGTTTACTTGAGAAAGGGTATGTGCGAGAAAGCCTAAGTCCTTGTGCTGTTCCTGTCATTTTAGTTCCTAAGAAAGATGGTTCATGGAGAATGTGCATTGATTGTCGTGCCATTAACAATATCACTATTAGGTATCGTCACCCTATTCCTAGGCTGGATGACATGCTTGATGAACTTAGTGGCTCCAACATATTCTCCAAAATTGATTTAAAAAGTGGATACGACCAAATTAGGGTTAAACATGGAGATGAATGGAAAACTGCTTTTAAAACGAAATTTGGTTTGTATGAATGGTTGGTTATGCCTTTTGGTTTGACTAATGCTCCTAGCACATTCATGAGATTAATGAATCATGTTTTAAGAGCATTCATTGGTAAATTTGTTGTGGTATACTTCGATGACATTCTAGTATATAGCAAATCCACGGAAGAGCATGTTGAACATCTAAGACAAGTTCGTGGAGTGCTAAGAAGAGAAAAGTTGTATGCTAATCTTGAGAAATGCACCTTCTGTACAAACAAAGTTGTTTTCTTAGGCTTTGTAGTTTCAAGTCAAGGAGTCGAGGTAGATGAATCTAAGATAGAAACAATTAAACATTGGCCTACACCTTTGAATGTTAGCCAAGTAAGAAGTTTTCATGGACTAGCTAGCTTTTATCGCCGCTTTGTTAAAGACTTTGGTACAATTGCTGCTCCATTAAATGCACTAACTAAAAAAGGAGTTCCTTTTAAGTGGGGTGATTCACAAGAAAAAGCTTTTCAAGAATTAAAGAAGTGGTTAACTGAAGCACCTTTACTTGCATTAGCTGATTTTAGTAAAACTTTTGAGATTGAATGTGATGCTAGTGGAATAGGTATTGGAGGCGTTCTTATGCAAGAAGGAAAGCCAATTGCATACTTGAGTGAGAAACTGAATGAGGCACAATTGAATTATCATGTGTATGATAAAGAATTATATGCATTGGTACGAGTACTTGAAACATTGCAGCATTACCTTTGGCCTAAAGAATTTGTTATCCATTCTGATCATGAAGCATTGAAATATTTAAAATGCCAAAATAAACAGAACAGGAGACATGCCAAATGGGTTGAGTCCATTCAGAGCTTCCCATATGTTCTTAAGTACAAGAAAGGGAAAGATAACATTGTTACTGATGCATTATCCCGACGACATGCATTTCTAACTCAATTTGAAGTTACTATCCCAGGGTTAGAAAGTTTGAAAGAATTATATGCTACTGACAAAGAATTCTCAGAACCATACTCTCATTGCCGAGAGGGGAAAGGATGGGAGAAGTATCATGTGCATAATGGATTTTTATTTTACACTAACAAACTTTGTGTTCCCGAGTCGTCTGTTCGCTTGCTTTTGTTGTAAGAATCTCATGCAGGAGGACTAATGGGACACTTCGCGATTGCCAAGACATACGTATGTTGGCTGATCACTTCTATTGGCCAAGGATGCGAAGAGACGTTGAGCAGTTCGTGCAAAGATGCATCACATGCCACAAAGCTAAGTCTAAACTTAACCCTCAAGGATTATACACTCCTCTTCCAACCCCTAACGCACCATGGGAATGGATTTTTTTTAGGATTACCAAGGACCAAGAGGGGGAGGGATTCTGTTTTTGTGGTAGTTGATAGGTTCTCTAAAATGACGCATTTTACCCCATGTCATAAAAGCGATGATGCTTCCAATGTAGCTGATTTGTTTCTCAGGGAGATCGTGAGGCTTCATGGAGTACCAAGAACGATCGTCTCCGACCGTGATGTCAAGTTCATGAGCTATTTCTAGAAGACATTGTGGGCCAAGCTTGGGATAAAGTTGTTATTTTCGATAACTTGTCACCCACAAATCGATGGCCAAACTGAAGTGGTCAACATGACATTATCAACTTTATTAAGAACAATGATCAAGAATAACCTCAAGGAGTGGGAGAAGTGCTTACCACACGTAGAATTCGCATACAATCGGGCCATACACTCTACTACTCAACTTTGTTCATTCGAGGTGGTGTATGGATTCAAACCCATCACACCACTAGACTTGCTACCTCTACCATTTGAAGAGCGTGTTGACATGCAAGCATCTAAGCGAGCTGAACATGTAAAGAAGATGCATCTGAAAACCAAGGAAACCATTGAGAAGAAGACACAATATTATGTAGCAAAAGCCAACAAACACAAGAAAAAGATGCTCTTTCAACCCGGTGATTTAGTATGGGTACATCTTCGCAAAGACTGTTTTCCTGAGAAACGCAAATCAAAGTTGATGCCAAGAGGAGACGGACCATTCAGAGTGCTTGGCAGAGTTAATGACAATGCTTACAAAATTGAGCTCCCCGGAGAGGACTATGGAGTAAGCACTACCTTCAACGTTGTCGACCTATCACCTTTCTTAGGGCCAGAAGGTACAGAGTCGAGGATGACTCCATTTCAAGAGGGGGATGATGATGAGGACATGTCCAGCAAGAATACTTTATTCTCCTTCACCAAGTGCCGTTCCAACACCAATTGGGCGTGTTACAAGAGCCAAAGCTAAATTACTGAATGAACATGTGAATCTTCTCCTTAATGAATTAAGTATTAATTTGCATGAGGATAGATGGTTGCCTAATTCATCTATATTATGTGTCCTTATGTTCACAGGTGAAGCTACACTAGGAGCTTGCGATGCGAAGGAAGCTAAATAGTTCAAACTGTTGTAATAGGCCGTGTACACTCTTGAGTACGCATAGCCACCACAAGTGCATGAAGTCATCGCTTATGTCATCGTGTAATTGAAGTCATCGCTTACATCAGCAATTATATGATGTCATCGCTTATGTCATCGTGTAATTGAAGTCATCGTTGATGTCATGACTTTCTTGGTCCTCAAGTTTTCTATCTTTCTTGCTCATCAAGTTTTCTATCTTTCTTAGCCCTCAAGTTTTGTAACTCTATAAATAGAGGGAAACCCATCCATGTATCCCCTAAGTTGAAATTTCAGAATTCAAGAACACTTGTTCCTTTGTATGTGAGTGAGTCATTTCCACCACCAAGGGGATTGGGTGTTATTCTGAGTTTGCTACTCTGTTGTTCTTGTGATCGCTTGCCGACTCCTAGAACACGTTGCTCCATGTTAGCGAGTAACAAGGGCCGAAGCGTGTGATTGGGTGAATCGAGTGCCGCAGGTTGCTGTAATAAAGACAGTGGTTGGCGGTGTCATTCATCACGTTTCACATGCTAGTTATCCAAAATCCTACTTCGTGAAGATCGGGGCCCCGGCGGTTCGCATCAAGAAGGAACTCCAAGCATCAAGCCCAGCCCCAGCCAAATCTCGGACCCTCCGGACGCCCACTGAAATGAAGCCCCGGACTGTCTGGCTGCGGCTCGAACCCTGCGGATGAAGGTCTGAATCTTCTCTAGAAGTCCCAAACCTTGACCCGAACCCTCTGGATGAAGGTCCAAATCTTCTCTGGAAGTCCCGAACCTTTGACCCTCCGGCCACCCAGACTGTCCGGATCTATCTGCACGCAGAAAAATGGGCCACAGCCCATGTATCCATTAGGTGGAGGGTTAGACTATATATACCGTATCTCTCTCCACTAATTAGGGTTAGAATTGATGTATTAAAACAAAGTAGAGCTTAACTCCTTAATCTAGGGTTCATCCCTCTAGATTGGGGAAATCC
The DNA here is from genome assembly GCA_019208055.1 of Stipa capillata. NCBI lineage: Eukaryota > Viridiplantae > Streptophyta > Magnoliopsida > Poales > Poaceae > Stipa > Stipa capillata. The sequence continues at coordinate 363,647 of JAGXJF010000974.1, read as the reverse complement.
ATCTTAGGTGTCTCAATTTCTTTAGATTTTGTAAGGATCGGCGCGTGCCTCCGAGTGGAATTCGTGGCATCCATCAAGATATTGGTTGATTTGGTTCCAAGTTTCCCAAAGGCTATCGTGTTGGCGTGTGTTGTTGGGGTTGGTTTTCATCTAGGCTAGTCTATTTATCGTTCCTACCGTGAAGATCAGGAGCCCTCTGTATCACCTACCCAAGGTCACTTTGCCCAGGACTACGGAGGCTCGACACAGGCGTATTATGTCAAGCCGTGCGGCTGTGGGCGTCGCGGCAGTGCACAGGCAGTTTGATCGGCTAGAGGGGCGATTTGACTGGCTTGGTAGGGTGGTCTGACTGACCCTTGGGGCAGTCTAACTGGGGTTTGCAAAAGTCAATACTTTCTAGATTCGAGTGCTGACAACTTGATGGGTCCGGTGGCTTCGGGCTTTGGAAGATAGTGATAAGAGTTAGAAGACTTTGTGGGATGTCAAGCCGGATAAGTAGAACCAAAGATTAGAAGGAATGGAGATCAAGGCGCTCGGGAACATATGACTGTGTCTGTTGGGATTTTTGAGAACCATGTGATGGATAGGAGTTTACCGAAGGGAATCTTCAAAAGGTTGATGAGGCAACCGCGAATTTGACTTAGGAAGATGACTTAGGATATGACTGTAAAGTTCATTCAGTTTCAGTCAGGTAGTCAACATGAACAAGAATGTTGGATTTGGGTAACTCTTTTGTGTGACACTTAACAGTGAGTGGTTCACTTTTGTACAGGTCTAGCAAGATCTATTGAAGTGATGACACGGTTCATAGTGTTGTCAAGATATAATGACTTCAAGATCGATGTATGATGGTGTTGAGTGGATGCTCTGAGAAGTTGGGCACATACCAGAGATGCAAGATGAATTTGATTTTGTGGGATCATTGACTGTGACAAAAGGGAAGAAGAAAGTACAGTTGTAGGTGGATTCATAGAAGAGTCAGGGAGTAGCACTGAGAACTCATGAAGACAACAAGTGTGAGGCTAGTTCAGGTTTGTTGGGTGGTTCATGTCATGAGCTATAAACCTGAAACCTAAAGTCCAAGGTACACGGAGGTTCGAGCAAGATGGCTTCAAAGTGGTGAAGGACATATTCGCCAATATGGAGTGTGTTGAGCTTGTGTCGAATATGTATATGAATAGGTTATAAGTTAGAGTTTGGGAAGTTGTAATATTGTAATAGGGTACTACAAGGTGTCCGGATATGGTACACAAGAGTAGGAGTCAAACTCATGTATTCTAGGTGATGAGGACATCTCTACTATAGTTACACCCACAGCCCCTACACCTACACGAGATGCTACTCCTCAATTGCCAGGATTATAAGAGCCATTAACTGGAGCTTGTGTAAGATAACTTAATTATCATATACTTTCGTCATATAGTTTCGTTTCTTGGTACTTCACATAATTTTACTTCGAATATGATGTTGCCTAAATCATATACTCTTGTGCAAGGAACCAAGGACCAAGCATGGCTATGTAGGACAAGCATTGGAGCATGAAGATCAAGAATGGAGTTGACGTCAACCAACAATCAAGGATTAATTCAAGTGATGACTTCGGACCTTGAAGCCCCCATGATGACATGAAGATGAAGACCGAAGAAATCTATTTGAAGATCAATTGAAGCTTCAGTTATGTACAAAAAAGAATAAAGACTTACACAAATTGTAGAGTCATTTGAGAGTTGCGGGCTGACCAAAGTACGTGGCCTGGCCGGTCAGACCACCACCAGGGCCAATTTAAACCTCCTAGGGCTGGTCAGACTGCCCCTAGGGCTTGTTTAAACTGCTCAAATCGACTTAGGTCATTTTGAGTTTGAGCAATACAGGGGTGTTTTTCACCTATAAATACCCCTGGCCACCACTAGATTCATTGGGTTTTGTTTAGTTAAAAGTCAGCTACATTTTATCTTTGTGTCTGTCGATTGCGTCCGACGACCAATTGTCAAGACCGCTTTTTAAAACCATACTATCCTCAGCTATTCAATCGGACAGTAAACTTGAGGCACCCCCAGTTGAGTACTCGATTACCCGGGTGTGCGTGAGGGGTAAGCGGGTTACAAGCAGGTCGTCACCAACACTTAGCGAAATTCTCAACAGGCAGTAAATGTTGTGCTCATTGTATTCCATGTCCCAAATATGAGTGCTCTCCTACTTACAGGCAGGAGAGGGTGCAAGACGGAGCTACACTTATCGTTTATGGTTTGACCCCCATCCCTTCATAGGGTTGAGAGCTACTCCGTCATTTCCCTTCTACCCTTGCAAGCATATGCCTTGACATCTATTGACGTCTGGTACAATACTCTGTACGTGGGTCCCTCCACCTTTCGTCTTCGTCCTGGACCTCCGTCAACCCTAACCTCCTGTCAGCGGTGATCGTCTTCGTGCGTCTTCGCTTCGGATCTCCATCGCCTCGGACCCTCTGTCAGGGGTGACCGTCTTCCCGCGTCTTCGCTCCGGATCTCCATCGCCTCGGACCCTTTGTCAGGGGTGACCGTCTTCCCGCGTCTTCGCTCTGAACCTTCGTCACCTAGACCTCCTGTCAGGGGTGATCATCTTCGTGGCGATGTGCGTCGATTTGGGGTAGCTCGGAGACCCCCCCCCACAACAGTAGCCCCTTGATGGTGCGGGCGGTCGAGAAGCGCCCGGGCGGGCCGGTGTGCCTCCCCCAAGAGGGGCTTGACACGTGATGTAAACTTCGGGAAGTTAGACGCTTCCCCTCTTTTTTTCTTTTCTTTCCCCCTTTTTTTACGTGGTAAATTTTTAGGTCCAAATGGTAGCAATACACGGGTCCAAACGGTGGTAAAACCAGGACTTAGCAAAAATTTTGGGGGTTCCAAACAAGGTAAAACCGAGGGATTTTTTTACTTACGATTTCCAGTTAGGCTATAAAAGCTGCTTCCCTTCCTCCTTTTTCCCTTATTCCCTTATAGCCTCCGCCATTCACCTCTGTTCCCTCGCCCTCTCGAGCTGGAGCCTAATCCCTTGGCTTACCCCACTGCCAGAGTCCATCCGCCATAGCCCACCGTACCCTAGAGTCCCGTATTGGGCTAGGGACCGTGACATCCGAAGCTCCCTGCCAAGCCGCTAGAGTCCCACCGCAATGCCGGAGTTCCCTCCTAAGCCGTCGGAGTCCCTCCATGACACCGAAGCCTGCCGAAGTTTGTGGTGATGTCCTCAACCTGTGGGGTTTCGCATTGGGTCAAGGTCCGTATCGCCCGGAGCTCCTTAGAGTCCAGCCAAAGTTTGCGACCCATGGGGTTCACATCACCAGAGCTCCTAGATGTCTAGCTGGAGTCCGCAGGCTACAGGGTTTTCCATCGAGCCAGGGTCTGCAATGCCCGAAGCTCTCTAGAGTCCGGTCGAAGTTCACGACCCGCGGGGGGTCGCATCATCTAGAGCTCCCATCGAGCCATCGGGGATTTGCCATCCAGAATCCTTGACGTGCACGTGTGGGGCTCGCCGCTTAGCCGGAGTCCACCGGGATCGGGAGTTCGGGATGGAGCACACCTCTACCGGTCTAGGGTTCACGCTGCCCTACACCCCAAGCGGTGCATTCGCCGCGAGACCCCAAGGTCCGTGTTGGGACTATGGGGTGCGGAGCCCGTCCAGCAAGCCACGGTTTAGCTGTTGGGCAAAATGAACAAGGTAGAAGACGCCTCTATCACGAGGGCCATCGAGGGGGGTCGTTTCAAAAGGGCATTCGAGGCCTTCGGGTGGCAGATACCAGGCCGATTGGCCCCTTGTCTTCGACGGATGCCCGCGCCGAGGTCGGGAAGCGGCACCACGAGGGGCTTCCCGGTCTATTTTGTAGAGGGCGTACCGGTGTTCATGGCCGCCTAGGTCAGGAGAGACCCCAAGCCTTTCTTGCCCGACTCGTCTACCGATGCCACGGATGAGGAGAGCCACTCGGCCGGGGACGTGCGTGACGACGACTTCGGCAGATCTATGGGTGCGAGAGCGTCCGATGTCGACAAGGAGGCCGATGTGGCGCTGTCACACGCACCTCGACCCCGAGTGGGTATAAAGGGGCTGTTGGTGCCCCCTCCTCGGCCACCTCTGGAGGCAAGACGTTGTCACCTCACGGTGCTTGCTTCGTTTTGAGGACATCCCGATTGCCCACCATACTGCACGGGATGGGCCTTATGGCATCCCTGGTTTTAACAACTGAATAACCCCTGTGTTTTCTGTATTGTTCCCATGATTAGTAGCCAGTACACATAAATTAGCTTCCCGTCAAGACAATTAGCAAGGCAAAGCAAGTCAAAGAGAAGCATTAATCCACCACGAACTCATGGACCTTTTTTTTCTAAACTACCCCTCTTTCACTCCCCTTCAAGGGTACCCATAGTCATTTTTCATGTGCCTCTTGCCTATATAAACCTTTCTATGCAGATGTAAAATTTATCCCATAAATCAAAAGTCTCATGAGGGAGGCCTAGAGCTCTAAGTTGCGGACGAGGAGCTCTAGGAGCGGTCTTAGGAAGTCGTGGATGGCCCAAGTCACTAGCCAAGCTGCATATAGGGCTCCTCTCTCGACATAGAACTAGGCCGTGCTCCACAAGGCGACTGAATCTATTCAAAAAATATCGAAGTGTCTTTTTTTGTTGGGTGTAGGATAACCTTCTCATAAAACCATTGTGCAAGATCCAATACTATTGCACCTTAACCATCGAGCTATCGACACCATCTCTAGTGTTTATTTCTACGATGACACAATAATATCAGAATCCTATACTTAAGTGCTCTTTTCATATCCTATACTATCTATACCATCGCATTAAGAAATGATTCAGCTAGTCAATCACCTAACCACTTTGATCCACACTAGTTAGTACTAGAAAACGAATAGCTACAGTCACACAGTCTCATGCAGACACACTTGTTCGGTTCGACCCCTCCTTGATTGGCTGGCTCACTGCTACACCCACTTGTCACACTCGTTTCACGTCGCTTGCCCGCTAGCCATCCTCACTTCCATTGCCTCTGAGCCTTCGTCTCCCACGTCCACCATTTTGGCTGCGCGTCATCTCCATACCTTCTCACTCGCTCATAACGTCCATCACCCCTCCCCATCCACCCTCACAGCTACTAAAGTAGAGGGGACTAGAGGTCCGTACTTCGATTGGTTTATTTAGTTGGTAAGCTCTATGAACATTTAATTTCAAAACATTTTACTCATTATGCTTTTTCCGTATTAATAAAGTAGAATTGACGAGAAATTACATGTACTAGTGCTACAAGCACTTGCAGTGCTACCTTGCTAGCAACTCACGATAGCACCACTGAAGAGCGTGATTTCTTTGAAAATTTTTGAGCGGGCTGCCACAAGATGCCTGTATATTGTGACACAAAAATCGAAGTCCAAATTTGATTTACATATTGAGAAACAAAAAAGATAACTCCAGCAATAAATAGTAGTCGATTGTGCATAGTAGCCGAAACTAATATTTGCAGCTAGATTTATCTGTTTTGTTTAACAGTACATGGATCAAATTTGAATCTAAAATTTATTAGTTATGTCAACCCGCTCAACTTCTTTAGAAATTTTAATAACTCTTTAATAGTGTTACAGTACTAGCATTGTAGCACGTGTGGTTGTAGCACACTAGCACTAGAAATTTGTTCTCTAAAGGCATGCCCAATAGTTGAGAAAGCAGCATTCTCTTATGTTTTTCATGTCATTTGGAGATAACAACAAAAATATATTACTCTAATGTCATCTCTAATAATTAATATGTGTATAAATATAGAATTAAAATTAAAATATATTATATAATAGAAAAAATATTGATCTCTTAGGTGTCAAAAATTAAAAAAATACAAATCTTTCTTTCTTCTTTCTCTCTGTTTCAATTCAAAAAAAACAAAAATTCAAGACACCTCTAAGCACGTCACCTTAATGAAGATACCTAACTTCCTCGCCTCGTCATATCGTGGGAATTAATTGCCCTTCACTAAGTCCACGTGGGCATACTGACCCGACGCACCTCAAGACCCTGCTCTCTGTTTGCGTCGCACCCAGCAAGCAGCAGCGGGGGCACTCAGCGGCTGTTCGCGTCGCTGATCGCTCCCAAGGCAAAAGCAGCAGCGGACCCACGCGACAGCAAGACCGGTTGCTCCTCCGGTGAGCTCCGGCGGCCGACGGCAGGTAAGCCCCCTATCCTCTCTCCATTTCCCCACTTTTCTTCTCTTTCTTAACCCTAGTTTCTGTTGGTTCGTTTTGTCTAAACCCTAGGTTTGTGAGATTAAATCGAGTCAAGAAATGGATTCTTTATGTACGTATCAACAGTTTTGCCTTTGTACAAACTATTTTTATGAAAATAATTGAGAGAAAGAGAGCACTGAAGCTTAGAGGAGCAGAGAAATGAGAGAGAGAGCTAAGCTCTATGTCGAAACAGAGAGGAGCTCTCTGTCTAACCCTCTCAGGTAGGTCTCGGTGGGAGGAAAAGAACTAGAAGGGCAAAGTAGTCTTTTTATGTTCTATTTAGAAGGTTAAGTGATTTAAGTTTGTACAAAAACCAAAATAGATAAATCGTCAAAGAGAGATTTTGATAAAATGCGCCACCTTAGTTTGGCCTTTGATAAAATGACCCATCTTGTATCATTGGCTGGGGTCTAGAGCCATACGTCAGGGACACATGATGGGACATTTTATCAATGGTCAAACTAAGGCGGGATATTTTATCAAAATTTTCTATTATCAAAGGCTCATCAACTTTTGGAGAAATGATCAAATGTCCTCTTTTTTTAAAACGATGTAGTGTCAGAAACATACCAGCAGGGAGGATCATCTTGCCTGAAGTCATGTAAGTTCAACCTATTAAGCATGCAAAGCTGAAAAAGTTGGGGAGAACAATTGTTTGACTGTTAGTATCTGCTTCATATCAAGTTCTATTGGCAGCAGACTAAAATGCAGTGAAAATTTTGGGTCTCCTAGACTGAACAAGAAGGCAGCGAAGGGTTGAGAGAAGCTTGAGAAGGTCGAGAAATGTCGCTGGGCTATGCCGAGAAGCTGTCATACCGGGAGGATGTCGGCAGTGTGGGCATGCCTGAGATGTTCGACTCGCCCGAACTCCTCCACAAGAAGGTTGATTTTTTTTGCCTACTTCTAAACCCTCTTCCCTTAAAGTTTGCGGAGGCTGTGCTTCAATGATTTCAATGTGGCAAGTTATAAGAAAATTAAATTTTGTGAACTAATTCATAATTGTAAATTGGAGCCTTTCATTGCTTTTTTTCCACCAAGTTTTACTGTTGGTGTACTTTAGTTTTTATTTTCTAATTGATAATTTCTAAACACTTGTTTGCTCAGGCTGTAAGTGAGCTACTGTGCATGCTTCTCACTTATGTGTAAAATTTTCTGCGATTAGCTAAGAATAATATATACTAAACATAATGGCACTCAGAAGAGAGAAAAATATTAGGTCTATTTCTTTTTCCCTTAAGAGTTGTTTGTGGTTTGTGCAATCAAGACCCATGCATGTCACCTTTTATAAACTTAATAGTGTTGGAGAAGGTGTTGTTAGATAAGTTCTATGAAAGAATATAAAAGTTGAAAGAATTATATCATGAAGGAACAATTATTTTGGGGGAACTGAGTAGTTACCACATTGCAAGATTATATTGTGTTACCTTTGCATTGGTTATAGAGTTGAATAAATGAACGAAACAGATTTTAAGTTGTATGAAAATTGCATGGCCTACCATTTAGTTGGTTGCATGGTTTCCAACCTCATCTTATAAATTGATGCAGAACATGCCTCATGTATGGTCTGTGGTGCATGATAGCATGCCCTCATGCTGAGAAATTCTTTATAGGCTAGCTGCTAGCTACTGAAAGGCATTGGAATTTCTGGAAAGCAGGGAAGCAAACCTTAGGTCTCATTATTATTTGTTACCAGGGAATTTTCTGATGTAGGGCTAGTTGAGGCATGCACCAGGCATCAGGCAACTGAGGGAAACCTTATTGCATCAATGATGACGACATGGCTCCAGGGAGAGAACTCGCATCCATACCTTACACAATCATACCCTTTTGGAAAATGTGCTAAAATGTACCAATAATATAAAATAGTCGGCAGGCATTTGTTCCATTCACTTGTAAAACTCCATGTCATGGCAGGCAGTTATTCTACTTCTCAACATTGTTTTCTGAAGAAAAACATTGTTTTAATGTTCATTTGGCTGGATTGATGTTGCAGATAGAAGAGCTTGCAGTTATGGTGCGAAAGGTTAAGCTACCATTGTGAATGTCAATTAAATTTCTAGTCATGATTTATATATAGCAATTTCAGTGAATTAGCCATGATTGTTGCAGAGTAAGCATTTAGTGGTGTTTACCGGAGCAGGGATATCAACTTCATCAGGCATACCCGATTTCCGAGGGCCAAAGGGTGTGTGGACTCTGCAGGTAGGCTGTCTATGTTGCTTCCGCTCTATGGTCCCCTTCCGTGCATGAATATGTTTCTTTTTAGATTATTGTGCGATGCTTGATTTCAAACAGACATATCACAATGTACTTGAGTGCCATGCAATTCATGTTTAAGTTCATGATTTATGGAAAAGTTAGGTTCCCATATGGTTATGATGTCTGACTTAGGTACCCAAAAAAGTTATGCTGTATAAAATTCTGTGATTTTACCGTGTCAACGAACCATTCTTATTCACATAATAGTACATTTCAAATATTTCCATTTCCTATAAGAAGATGCTACATTTCATGATAAACCATCATTTGAATAAATAATGTCAGTTGTATGTGTTTTGTAGCGTGCAGGAAAAGGTGTTCCTGATGCTTCACTCCCATTTCACCGAGCAGTTCCAACCTTGACTCATATGGCACTAGTTGAATTGGAAAGAGCAGGACTCCTAAAGTTTGTCATAAGCCAGGTGTGCACAATTCAACTATTAAGTCTGTCCTTTTTATTACAATTTTCTTCTGTATGGTGAGCAAACTGCTTCATTTATCGCAACCATATTTCTGTTATCCATGTAATTTGAGCTTGTACAAGGCTTATGGAGGTTGTGTTTGCCAGAATGTTGACAGCCTACATCTGCGTTCTGGCCTCCCAAGGGAGAAGCTTGCTGAATTGCATGGGAATTCTTTCAAGGAGATCTGCCCATGCTGTAAAACAGAGTATGCTTTAGCTTGCTCTACTTATTTCCTTCTTTATTAGGGTAACACCAAAATAGTTCTTTTTTCTTGTCTTGATTTATTCAGTCAGCTCTTTGCTGAGACCCTTCTCTGTATGAAGGTACGTTCGTGATTTTGAAATAGAGACAATAGGACTGAAGGATACTCCGAGGCGTTGTTCTGATAAGAACTGTGGAACTAGATTAAAAGATACAGTTCTTGATTGGGAGGTAAACACTATATCTCCAACAAAATTCTTCCTTTGGCAACTGGAAGTTCTGTTAGACAATACATAATTTTTGTGTTGCACTTGCTTAGTCCTTGCTACAGAATTTGCATATTTCTATTCTAACGTGGTTAATGTTGCCTCCATGCCCATTTGGAAATCCATCACTGAAAACTTTTTTTTTGAAGGAAAACTGTAGGGGAGGCCCCGGCAATATAATTGATAGGAACCCAAATTTGAGTCCATGAGGACTTGAACCCGGGTGGTGAGATTGTACATTCACGCCTCCCACCCAAGTGAGCTAGGCTCACTTCCTATCGCTGAAAACATTAGTACCTCAAAATAACTTTTTTGATTCATAGCTAACATGATACTTGGTGAAGTTACTTGATTATTGAAATATTGTTTGCTAGAAACACTTTGTCTTTTAGGTTTTGTGTTCACAAAATAAAATGTTTAACCGTGAAAAGATATTAATGTCATGCTCAGCAGATTGTTCCAAGGGACTGTTTTGCTGTGAAATTTCCAAGCTGTTTTCTGACTGTATCTGTAACTGACAACTTTGTCACTGTTATGCAATCAACTTATTGTATTACTATGACCTAATGGGGCATATCACACATTACATGGAGGAGACATATAAAGAATCCCCTATATTAGAGAGAGAGGGAGGATCTTACTCTGACACTCACTTAACCTGTTATAAGTCAGTTTGGTTCATTGACATGCCAACAAGTCATTTTACCGTCCAAATAACCCTCTGCAAGGCCATTTGCCCTGTATCATCCTTGATTTCTTGTGGATTTTTAGTCAAATTGTGACACATAAGCAGGCATGCAATCATCCCTATATTGCATGACACGTGGGACCACTAGGTATGGCACAACTACCATCGACAGCGATGCCACTGGGACAAGCTGACTGCTGGATCTGGTATTCCGGTGCTGATGTGTCATGATTTCATGATAAATGTTAAATTAGTGCAAAGACAGGGAAAATGGAGTTATAAGGGTGTATTTGGAAGAAAATGTTAATTGTGCTGGTGTCAATATACCAAAATGACTTATAGGGGGTAAGTGACAAAGGCAGTGACTTCTAGAGGGTGTTTTGGGTTTAACCCTTGCACTTCTCTTAGGAAGTGAGTATTCAGAACAAGTTCTATGTATGCTCACTATCACATGAAAATAAATAGCTATGTGGCCTTGTTACAAGTTTGGTTATAGTCTCTGAAAATACCATCTTGTGTGTATCTTCTTTGAAGTTGCCTCTAGTTCATTAATGATTCTATTGATTTTTCAGGATGCTTTACCCCTTGAGGAGATGGATTCTGCTAAGGAGCAGTGTCGAGCAGCTGATCTTGTCCTATGTCTAGGAACTAGGTCGGTCATGCTACCCTCACGCAATAGTGTAATTTTTTTTACGGTTTCCTTCTCCATTACTGAAATTAATGTGATTATAAACACTGTCACTTGCCAATAAATGTTATTAATTGTTTAATAACAAAATCCTGTGAACTCTCGCCACATTATTATGTATAAAAGAGGCAAATAAATAGGGTGCATACTTTACTGTAGTTGGTTGCTATACCTCTCTATTTTTTAGTTTGGAAAACTGCCAATGTACCATTTGATTCGATTAGTTTACAAATATACCACTATACTAGTAATCCAGTTCCAGTTTGTAGTTTAGGGGGAGGGGGGGGGGTTAAATGGACTTGTCGGAAAGTTCAGGGGGTGCAATATGGACTTATTCTTTTACTAAATTGTGACTGCTAAGCGTGATACTGTTCCATGATTCTCATGTTCAACCTGGGAAAATCGGTGGCTGGATTAATTCTTCTACAAAACATTATTAGATGCATTAAAATATAAATGTAAGATTAGTTATTTACATGCATGATAACCATGTAATAAACTGCAACTTTAGTATATCATAGTTGGGATGCTTATTTCTTTGCCAACATGCTTGGAAGAGTGGGCTTTGTGTACTGCTCCTTCCGTGGAATGTCTGATACTAGGTGTGAGCCCAACGATGGTGCAAGACTTGGTCACATGTTCTGGCCTGAACAACAAGTCATCCAGTCACCTAAGTTGCACAGATATATGGACAAGGATAATCCAGTCATTTGAGACAGCAAAATGGCGTTCCCCCAAGGTATCTATGTGGTGCCAAGTAAGATAAGAAGTGGTACATTGTCACAAGTAAGAAAAACAGCCATTCAATGGGCACGGTTGTAGCTTGTCAAGCGAACTGTGTTGAAAATGCTTGCCAACAGTACATGCATTTTTCAAGAATGCTAAGTGTCTCCGAGGCCATTGTAAGTTGAAGCTGCACCAAGAAGCCATCCTAGATTAGACATAATGGTCGATGACATAAGTTGCTGCATGGGGGATTGACCAATACCAGTTTGTGCACCCTAGTTCTATGAGTCATCTAGTCCTGGCTCCTTCAAAGAATGGAGCCTTGATCTGGATTGATCGGTAGTCCGATTAATATTTTCCACAATTTCTTTTGATGCATCAAAAGATAAATGCAAGATTGATTTTCAACATGTCTGTATGCACTGCTGTGTTGCAGTGCAGTGCATGTTTAGTATATGGTAGTCAAGAATTCAAGAGCCCCTATCTCCTTGCCTTCATGCATGGATTGTACCATATACTTGTTTTCCTTCCCCATGATCCAATCAAAGGCATTGTGTCCTATCTCCTGCTCTTTTGATCAATTTGATCATTGTTGCTTTGTAATAATCCTTCTTTATTCTAAAATTGACTCCTAATGTAGCAACCACGTTAAGCCACATCGCTCTTAAAATTATAGAAATTAGGTTCATTTGGATCAAACTTGGAATCGTGAGAATGGATTTTAAGGCGTCACTTAAGTGTCGTCAAAGCAGTAAGGCGAGCCGAGGCGTCACCTCGCCTTGCAGGAGGAGCCTAAGGCATCCGGAAGGCATCACTGAGGTGGCCGGACAGCAAGGCGGAGGCTGAGGCGATGCCTTAGGAGAGGGAGTTGGGCCCAACTTAGGGTTAGAGAATAGAGAGAGAGAGAGAGAGAGAGAGAGCCGAGCAGGGTAGAGAGAGAGAGAGAGAGAGAGAGAGCCGAGGGGACTGCCCGACGGCAGCAGGTGAGAACCTCCGGTGACCGGGTCCACTCCTCCTCTTCTGCTTGTGCGCTACCTCCTCTCCTGCTCAAGCGTCACGCCGTGCCACCTGCTTGTGCCCACCACCACGTCCAGGTCTTCCTCTAGCAAGGTACGCTCTCCTTCCATTGGCCCGCTCGTGCGCCGCGTCTTCCCCTCAGCCCGCTCGTGCTCCCCTGACTCCCCTGGCTCTTCCTCCCTGCTCCCCTGCCTCCCCTGCTTTGCTCTGGTTTGCTCTGAATTGCTCTGCTTTGCTCTGGTTTGCTCTGATTTATTACGATAGCGACAAGGGAAAGGAGAGGGAGCTATTCCCTGTTTCATTCCTTCATTTTTTCAGTGTAAGTAAGGCGTTGCCTCGCCCTACGCCTTAACGCTTAAAAGGAATGAAGGGGGTGGGTCGTCTTGTCTCAACTTATCGCCTTCAAAACCATGGATCCGTACTGTGTTTATGAGATATGACAGAACAACACAAACTTTCAAAGAGACACCTTTTGCCAACCATCAGATAGTTTATACCTTAACTCAACTTCCAAGTGAGCCTAAATTAGGACTTAACCATTGGGAAAAGAGGGAATATTAATATACCGGCCATTTCCTGATACGATTCCTTTTGAGGAAAAGATCGAGTACTGGAGGAAGAACTAACGGTGTTGTTGATGCCAGAGGCGGGGCAAGCAAACAAGATGGACCCAGTGCAAGCAGCAGTGGGCCAGGGTGCTCATGGCCCTGATGCAGCAATTCATTCTGCCACATGGTTTTTAACGCGGACAATAAATTCTGCTGCATTGTCACCATCAACCAGGTCCGGTGACTCCCTCTTTTCCTTCTGACCTGATTACCCAACCCACCGTTTCTTTTCTTTTCTGTTCAATGTTTTGGTTTTGCGCGACGGTCAGGTTTGGTTCATGTATTGCCATGATATCCGTTGTTCAGAGCATGGCTGGGGATTTGTGATGCATATTTGGAAGAATTCGATGATCAGTGTTGTCATATTGTGGAGAAGAGAATGTGTAAGTTTCTGTAAGGCTACGTAATTGATGGCGGTGACCAGAAAACTGATTTATTCACCGTTCTTAGTTGCATCCGATAAAAACACATGTAAGATATCACAAACAACTTGCAAACACTAACTGCTACAAACTTCCACAACTAACTGCTACAGGAATGACGATGCATTTCACGCCCTATACTTGAGTGTACACCTTAATCATACATCAATGGAGTACATGGCACTCGAAAGAGAGAGGGAAGTAAACGCCATTACAAAAAGCAATCAGTAACAAGATCACTTTGTAGTAACCTGCAATTGTATTTGTATGCACCACATTTTATGACTAAATATTTTTCTTACTTTCAAAATTTCCCGCCCCATGGCTAATATACTCTTTCATAATATCTTTCCAACTAATTGATAACATACGCTAACAATTCCCCACAACAACGTGCAGTCCGACCCTAGTTCATTGTTAATCTTGGCACTGGTTGCAGGTGCTTCATGTCCTATCTTATCACTTATGCTTTTTGAACGTTCTTTATGATAATAATAATGAGTCATGCTTTTGTTCTTGTTTCTTTTCTAATATCCAATACTATGCAGCCTGCAGATCACTCCTGCATGTAATATGCCTCTGCTGTCAAGCAAGAATGGGGGGATGGTGGCTATTGTAAATCTTCAGGTACGTACAACTAAATATGAGTATGTTGTTGTTTGTCTTAAGAATGGAAAAAAGAAGCACTAACTTGCATGCCTATCTCTATTTAATAGGCATGTTATACTTATGATTTAGGTAAAATTTGTTACAAACCAGTCAAAAATATTAATGATATGTATCTACCTTTGTAAAATTGGAAATTTGCAATTAGCACTAAACTGTGTTTCAATTCTTAGATGCACTATATAGTGTTGACCTCTTGTAAATGATGGAAATACCCTTGGACCATTTTAGAAATATGAGATGTTATCAATTCGACTGTTTAACTAGGCCTTCTTTTAAAATATGTGGTTCAAATCACTTGAATCTAAAACTTGAACACTTCAAAGGATTGGAGTTTCAAGTTTAAATTTGACTTTGTAACTTAATTTTGATACATTGTTTTTAGAATTTGGATTCCAGATTCATTCCAAAGTTATAAACTGAAATGTATGATCTTTGCATGCTTATGATTTCCTAGGAGTGGATTTTTGTAGTTTTAAAAGGTGAAATCTACCAAATAATAATAAAAATACATATTTAAAATCCAAAAAAGGACATTTTCCTTATTTAGAATTTAACAAATAGTGGTCTAGAATGGAATCCAATGAAACACTGTTTGCTATGGTATATACAGAACAATATATGCATCTTTGAGATAGTATATCCAAAATACTGGAACTTTCTAATGGCATATGATAAACCCCGAATAGATATGCAATCTGATTTTTTACATTTTCTTGTATTTCCCTTTCATTTTCAGGCAACTCCGAAGGATAAAAAGGCAAGCCTTGTCATCCATGGACTTGTGGATAAGGTAGCTGTTTCTGTTGATGTTCCTTTGTTGCATTATCTTCCCTTGCTATAGTAATTTTACTGTGCCAACACAGGTCATTGCTGGAATGATGTGCATTCTGAATCTGCGCATCCCTCCATATATACGTACTGACTTCATTCAACTTAGTCTTCGGCACACAGTCAAAAGTAGGGACATCTCACCATTTCTTGAATCTTCATTCTTATCTAGCTCTGAAAATTGCTTGTAGTCACATACAACCAATCAGGGTTATTGAGTGAAACTGAATGCTGGCATCACTCATTAACATGGCATCACTCATTAACAAGATTTTGAGTAACTGAAGATGATGAAATTCTTTGCAAACCTTATGGTCTCCATAGAAACAGTGAAACTACCAAGTGTGGTACATAATTTTTTTTGTATGATGTCATTCATAAATTGGAAGCGAATTTGAGTTCTTATTAAGTTCTTTCTGTGCAACTATTCTGGGACAGCTAAATGGTTTAACTGGCTTTATCTTATCAAAATGGGTTTCAATCACCCGTCCCCTCATACTGCATCATCTCTTCCATTTAGCAGAGAAATGCGTAAGATGGACTCTGCGAGTAACAAGCATTCATGGCCTGCGAGCGCCATTGTCGTTTCTTCGGTCAATTGAGGTCGTGCAACTGTGACTAATAATATATCCACATTCTTGTGTACTAGTATGCTCTATGTACTTTGTATTATGGAATGATGCACTAAGGACATAATATTACATTGAGAAGAAATTGCAAATATTAGTTCATCTTAGAATCAATTGAACTGAAGTCAGTGTCATCGTTCACTGGAATCAATATATTTGCGAGATCTGGGTCACAATCTATATTGACTAAGCAAATACTCCCTCCAGTTACCAAAAGACATTGACACGGCCTCCAAAACGTAGCTTTGACCACTAATTTCTAGTATAATATATTTATAAAATCCAATAAATTCTGACATTATGAAATTATTTGTCGAGACAAATCTACATATGATTTTCATGTTCCCAATCTAAATATTTTAGAAGATATTGGTAGTCAAAGTCTTGAAAGTTTGACTAGACCTATGTCCTAAACGACAACTTTTTGAGAACTGGAGGGAGTAATAGGAATCCTCAAAATGACACATTCTGAACAGCTATATACTCTTTTTGCTGATCAAGGACGATCACAATGTCCGGCAACCTCGTCATATATTTGATCCTGCCAAGACACCTTTGCGAGGTAGATAATTTTCTCTATCACATTGCCCCCGTCTTTTTATGGAGATGATGGAATTTTCCCATCTTTTCTTCTGCTCCAGAGTCTCTAAACTGAGAATGTCTAGTTTCTGTAATCGATCAATTCTTTAACATACCACTGAACCACTTTTGTTAACATAATTACAAAGAGCCCTTATTATTAACAGGACAATGTTTGTTTTCTTCTGTAACAATACGGAAGTTAGAAGCTAATGGTCAAGATTATGAAAAGCTGGTTGTAAAGTAGCATTTCTTAACATAGGCCTGTGTGATCTAATGAAATTTTTTCTGTTACTGATATGGTCAATTTTTTCTTACTTATGAACAGATTTCCTTTCCAGAAAGACCTGACATGAAGCCTGTAGTGCTTATGGAGCAACCATTTTCTTTGCAGAGGTATATTGGAGAGCGCAAAGTCCCCGAATCAATGCGTGCCAACTGATCACGCAGAAAGAGAAATGTTTGAATTTTCAAAATTTATCTGCCATGCTTAACGTTGGGGAATTGTGTAATTTTGTAGGGAAACATCAATGACCAGAACATTTTTCATGCTGTTGACATTAAACTTCAGTGATGGTTGTGGCTGCTCAAGCTCATCAATTGAATGTCATGTTGATTTTCAGGTGAGCGGCAACTGAACACTCCTTTATCTTCCAATTCTGTTGCCCATAGTTGACCGTGTAGTTTAGAACTTTGAAACCAACTTAATTCTGTAAGGCCCTACCTTAGCTGGGGAGGTGTAGGTGGTGGTAGTTAATGTGACAGTGCCTTTGGATGAATATCTTAGAATTTTGCATGTTTGCATAACATGTGAAGTAGTGCATCCCTGATAGTTTCACAATGTTTTGAATAGTGTACCGGTAGCAGTTCTGTTATGTACCTAATTTCCTCGACTACTTGGTACGTTTCTGCATATTATATTTTTTAGAGCGGTTCTTTTGCAGAATGCCTTGTGAACATGTTGGTTAACATCAAGTAGATACTTGTTTTGCTTACAATACAATTTCAATGTGATTCATGCAGAAGAAAAATGAAAGCTTTGTTAGAGATCGAAACCTAGTCCTGTGGGAGTTGCAGTATGCTGCAGAGCGCCAGTGTCGCGCTGGGCAGCAATCGATTCTGGAAAGGGAGATTCTGCCAAGAGCTGAGACATCTGTGCATGCGTTTGTGACCAACTTCGTCAGGTACGACGCTGAAGATCTCAAGGTGGTCAAGCCCAAGGGTACTCGGATGGACAGCAGCAGCGGCAACCTTACAAAACGGCACATGGAATGCCCTAGTGGCTACTCGGTATCACCAAAGAAGCTAAAGTGCTAGACCTGTCTGCATCAAGTTATCTGACCTTTTTTATTTGAGGGAGTTATCTGACTTAGTAGATGCATGAGAAGTTTACAATAGCAAGATTGAGGTGCAGACAGTTAGATGAAGAGAGGTACCGTAGAACAACTTTTGGTGCATAGGGAGGCCGGCTGATGTTTTGTATGGTACATCCAGCATGTCGCAGCAACCATCTCAAGGGAAATTGTCGAAGTGCTTGGTTTTATCTTTTGTAAAGCTCTTGAAGTTGAGAAACTTCTGAACGGATATCATGTTGTCCAATTGAGAACTGGAGGTCAAGTTAAATGATATCGAATGAAAAAGGATGTGCAAAACAGCCCCACTGAGTACATCTCTTTGATCATTGACCATTAAATAGTCACTAACATTTTCTGTATTGTTGGGAGGAATTCTTGTGGTTTTATCTCCTCTAAGATTGCACATGTTATGACATGCTAGTTCTGCATGCGTTTCTAGATTCCTACCTTCCAAACAATTTTACCGTGGTTTTGAAAAGTTCCGTGTATTAGTTTTACTATTTTAATATTTTGGGCATTTTCACTAGTTCTGCACTCGTGTATTTTGAAATTAACTGGTGACATGAGATGCAGGCAATGCAAACTAGAGTAAGTTTCAGAAAATCCCATGCATATACCTGAGCATCAGTAGCACTAACCTTAAATTAAATCGAGTGGATAAGAAACATAGGCTGTACAGAAAATGGGATGCTAAATGCGCAGATGTTACAAGTTGAATATACCAACATTATGACTTAGAAAAAGGCAGCATTTTAGTTGAGCATGATCAAAGGGTAAAGGCGATGGAAAAATACAACTTGGTTGTAATCTTACAGTACTGAACAAACAAATGATTGATTGTAAAATTAAATCTAAGGAACAACTACTCCATGTTAGACAACTTAACATGATTAATATAATAAGTTGCCTTTTATATTTTATATTACAAAATATCATGCTGCAATGTTTTGCACTGTTATAGAATTTACTTCATCCTGGCATATAGCTATGGGACATTTGGGAGAGGAAAACTGTACGTGGAATGACACAAGCTAAGCTCTCCTTGACATCTGTCTAAAGAAAAAATGAAAGATAAAACCCGTTTCCATATCTTATTTGCGTGTCGTATTTCATCGTATAACAATTTTGAGACCTTATCTACATCTGGCCCGGCCCGCTGAGTCAATCAAAATGGACATATGGTTGGCTCCATTCAGGGTTTGGACTAGGAAAATAACGCACGGTCAAGACGATTCAACTATGACACCGCGTCGTCACCTCGAATTTTTAGCAACAATAGGACCGATGAGCCATGCAAATTCTACTGAGTGAATTCCATGCATGATGCACCATTTTCTACGAGCAATGCTATATTTATAAAAAAATATTTTAAAAGATTTACTTATGTGAACGTGGATAGAGACAAGATATATGCACTAGAAGTGGGAGATATGATTTAAGAGAGTCAGTTAGTTTTTTTTCTTATTATTCTTCATGTCCATATATAAGTAGAATTTTTGTAAAACTCTTAAATAAAAATAGGACTGATTGATTTTCTACCAACCGAAGCACACAAATAGTGGCGGGCCATGGAATTAGACAAAGAAAGAGAGATAAAATCAGAAGCTGCTACGTGTTTGCTATAGTCGGCCAGGAGAAGAAAGAATGAACGTGTTGCCGTGTATCTAGCCCGTTTGTCAGAAAGGAATCAGCGCCTGATAACACATTGGGGATCTTTACACTCTACTGTTATACAGATGGAAATTGTTTGTGTTGACACATCAGTCACCACCCTTCTCACATAGGGTTGTGGTGTCAATACGTCAGTCCTTATCTTTTCCACATATCTTGGCTCACAAGGTCCCTCCCAAGTCCCAACCTAACCTATACGTCCAAAAATGGCTCCAAATTATTCTCAACAAAAAGAATTGATCTCTGGATCTTCTTCACAGACAACCCTAAAATCACAAAAAAATCACTCTAAATTATTATCAGCATACAAACTAAACTCTATATTTTGTTTACAAACAAGAAGTAACAAACGAAAACAAAAAATACTCAATACTAGTCTAAACAAGCCAGCTATGTCTATATCTTTTTTACAAACAACCCAACTATAGAGCCCAAAAATCAGTCCAAATTATTCTCAACAAACAACTAATCTCGACATCTTCTTTAGAAATAAAATAAGAAGTAACAAGCAAAACCGATCAAACGTACACGTTCTGGTCACCACCTCCTCTCCCCTCCTTGTACGCTTTTCAATCTCAGCTACTGAACCAACACAAAGGGTCAGGAGGTCTGGACGCCCAGTCCATTGAATGTCGGGCTTCTCCGACGACTCCACCTACCAGGTCACCGTAGTTCAGCAGAGAGGACGGAGACCCATGTCCGGTGATGGTGATCTTGGGATCAGGACAGACGGCGAAACGTGCATGTGCATGCATCACGTACGTGTTCCGGAGCGTGGCGGATACATGCATGTGTGGTCTCGAAGAGGGCGGAGCTTAGTCCCAGCGGTGCTGTCGATGGCGCCCTGGAGGAGGTATATGGAAGGATCAGGGGATGAGAGGCTTCGGGTGATGTGGATGGAGCGGCGCGAGGTGGTCGAGAGCTGCGGGCCGGTGAGCAGAGTGCCGTCGCACCGGTGTGGTATATGCACTGTCATGGCTTGCTGGCGAGAAAACGAGAAATAGGGTGTGCTAGTTGCAGGATCACAAGAAAGAGTGGCGTAAAACATCTCAAACTTCTAAACGTGCTTTAGGCCAGGAGCAATGCTCCGTCTACTTTTTCGGGAACAGCATCAACTGTAGGGGTGGAAGAGGGGATCAGGTACATCTCGTGAGCCCCGCGTGGACCGAGCAATGCTCCGTCTATTTTTTCTTGGTAACAACAACGTATCAACCATAGACCGATATTTGTATACGAGAAAAACACTAAAACGACAAGTAATATCCATATCTAAATTAAAAATGAATGTGATTACGAATATTATCCGGATTTATTTACCGGATACGGATGCGGATATGTTGTTGGATTATAAAATAAATGCGGCCGTATCCGAATAAAATTATATTAGCCCATTTCAGCAGCTCTCTCTAAATCTCTAATCCCTCAGCCCAATCATGTAGCCTAATAAGCTCAATAGGCAGAGCAAAACTCTATTCCTCTATGTGAAATATATTTTTATCATCACTTATCTATGTAGAACATATTACTATCATATGTCATCGATTCATGTATGTCACTAGCTCATCATCATGTTCATATACTTATCTAGTTATGTAATTTACCATAATCTATCATTAAAGTTGTAGGATATTCGTATCCGATTGAATTGAGTACATATCTGATTCGTATGCGTATTCGAGTAACATCCGATCTGTATTCGTATTTGACAACATCCGTATTCGTATCTGTATTCACTTTGAAAATATGAAAACGGAAGTGGGAAGGGCACTATCTGATCCGTATCCGATCCGTTTCCACCCTTAGGTACATGTCGTGAGCCCCACTTGTGGTAAAGGAGCCGAAATTAGGGTTTTTTTAACGTCGTCATCTCATCTTGTCCCCTCACCACTAGTAGAGGTAGCCACAGGCGTTAGTGGGGCCTCTCCTCCCTTGTCCTGACTCGTCGACTCCGCTTCCTCTCATTGCTCTGATGGGCGATCTAGGCGTTGAGCGTGTGCGACGGCGTCAGGTGGCAAGACAATGGGTTCGGGACGATGTGGCACTCTTAGAGAGTGGGGCGACACATTCGGGGGGGGAGCTCTTGGTGGTTTTTCAAGGTGAACTGGAAGGCTTGATGTGCAGATAGCGATCTAACCTTCGTTGGTTTGATCTGACGACAAAGATATTATGGAGTCTTCAAGCATCAGTTCATGCTCTCTAGGTGAAAACCATTGGCATGGGCTTCACTGGTGAGATCCAGCAAACGACGATGTACATGTGTCGTCCCCTTTTTGAAGCCATTGTATTCGATGTTGGCAACCTAGTCTTTACTGGTTGGCTTCGGCAACGAGTGTGTAGTGGTGTCTCGTGCACTAATACCTGCTCTTTGGGGTGAAAATCCTTGATCTGGCCTTCACTAGTTGGATCTAGCAACATCGACATACGTTGCGTCTTCTCTTTCTTGAAGGCACTGTCTTGAAAGATGACTTTTTTTCATAGGGTCAATGCTCTTGGTCTATCATTCATTGGTTGGACCCGACTTCGATCCTTGGTAGCATCGTAGGTGTTTGAACCTTCAAATTTTTATGATTGGCTTCACCGAATCTGGCCATATTTTGACAGCTTGTTCGTTATTTTATTTTATTTTTGTAGACGGATTTGTTCAGTTTTGATGTCTCTGGCAACGTTTGCAATAGAATTGAAGGTCGTGTGCATCAGTCATGCAGAGACGGGGGAGATTCTCTCCTCCTTATCTAGAAAAGTATATTTACTTTTAGTTATTGTTGTGCATGTTGACACGGTCTCCACTACACACTTTAACCATAATATATTTTTCTGGAGACTGAGTATAAATCCGTGAGTCTCACTAAGTGTCGACGATCGGTAAACCGCCGATCTTACGATATTTGTGGAACTGTGATACTTGGGGGGTAGGGACCTCTAGGGCGTAGGAGTTGCTGGTATCACTCAAGCTTGTGTGAGCTGGACCAGTAGTTTGTAAAGGTGAATCGAAGTCTACCTGCTGCAAGGCTAAAGGATTTCCACAAGCAAAGCAAGAGGCCTGATCATATAGGTACTCGGAGAACAAGCACGATTCAGTGCTGGCGATCTCTTCGGAGTAGCCTCTCCAACGGAGACGTACCTCTCTGAGAAGAGTAGGGAACTTCGGTGAAAAACACCTGTCTATCTGAGTACTTTCTGTATTGCTTACAGTTCCTTGCTATATCTGCTTGTTTGTATGATCTTAGACACATTCTGTTTATCTGTTGTAGATCACCTTTTCACCTGTGCTAACTTAGCTATGTCACAGTTGCTATAGATCATATCTCTTACCTGTGTCAGCTACCTGTTACACAGCCACTTAGGTTGCACATTTATTTCTAAGTCTTTAGCTCACCCATGTTAGCCACCTGTGTGACAGCTACGTGTTAATTCGTACATCATATATTGCCTGTGATGCTCACCTGTCACACAGTTAGCTTATCCTGCATCTAGCTAAGTCTTAATCTGATCAACTAAGTTAAAAGAAGTAAATTTAATTAGCCTCCTATTCACCCCCCCCTCTAGTCGGCACCTTCGGTCCTTTCACTCTGCAAGGTCGAGGCTGTGTGTGTCGCAGAGTAGTGCTTCCTGGAGGAGCTCTTTATCGTGAGGACGCCCTTTGGGCTAGGCATCTTCATGCACTGGTAAGCATAGTGCGTTGCCGCCATGAATTTGGCCAGAGTTGGGCGCCCCAAGATGGCATTGTATGCTGTTTCGAAGTCGACTACATCGAACATGATTTTTTCTGTTCGGAAGTTCTCCGGTGTGCCAAAGGTAACTGGGAGTGTTACTTGGCTGATCGGCGTGGCCGACGAGCCCGGGACTATACCGTGGAATGCCTGTGTCACCGTCTGGACCGATGATCTTGGCACTTGCATGGCATCGAGAGCGTTGGCGAATAGGATGCTGAGGGAGCTTCCTCCGTCTATTAGCACGCGGCCTACTCGGCAGTTATTGATCGTTAGTTCAACGACAATCAGGTATCGTCCTGGTCGAGCACAATTCTCGGGGCAATCTGCTTGGTCGAATGTGATCGTGACCTCCGACCACTTGATCGCCCGAGGGACTCGCGGTACACTCGCGAGAACCTCTCGGACAATCACCTTGTATTGCCTCTTTGACTCATAGGAAGTCAAGCCCCCGAATATATGCTCGATTGCTCTGACATGCCCCTGGAATGGCTCAGGGGTTGAGTCACCGTCGTCAGAACTCGTGTCCCGACTGTTATTTGCGACCTGTGGGTTCTCCTCACGGAACTTCACTCTTCTTCCTTGAGGTACTTCTTGAAGATGCGGCACTGACGGAGATCATGCGAATCGGTCTGGTGGAAGTCGCACCAGAGCTTGGCTGGCTTGTCGGAGGAATTGGATTGCTTGTCCTTGGGGCGTGGTCTCCAGGTACGTTTCTCGGGGAGGTCAGCCATTATCTCCTCGGCTTTAGCTCTCTTTTCCCTGCTCCCTCTAGAGGACTTCTTCTTGCGTTTTGTTCTCCTTGAATCGTCTCTGGTCCGGAGGGGAAATTGGTCGTGCTGCCCTGTTGCTGCTTGATGTAGCATAGGGTTTCCTCCGCACAGGCAGCCTTTTCAGCCAAGTCTATAAGCTGTGTCATGGTTTTCGGTGGATGCATGATCAAGTCGTGCGTGCACATCTCGTTTCTGCTGCCCCGAGTGAAGGCGCAGATGACGTCCGAGTCAGTTATCTCGGGTATAATACTGTTGCGGACAGCACTAAACCTTTTAGTGAATTCTCGGAGAGTCTCGCCTGGTTGTTGGATGACCAGGAATAAGTCGTCGACTCGGCCAGGGCGTGTGAAGGTACCTTGGAAGTTTCCGAGAAGCATGTCGCAGAGTTGTCCCTAGGAGCGGATCGTTCCTGAGGGTAGGTTCGTCAACCAAGTCCTAGCAGCTCCTTTGAGAGCGGTCGGAAGATAGTTGGCCATAACCTTCTCGTTCCCGCCTGCGGCCTCGATCGTCATAGTGTATATCTGCAGGAATTCTATAGGATTTGTGGTGCCATCGTATGACTCTAAGGCCCCAGGCTTGAAACGAGAGGGCCAGCGCATATGTCGGTGCTCTTAGGATAGCGCTTAGCACCCGTTGATAGTTCTCCGATAAGGCGCATTTTCGCCGCTGTTCTGGGTCGGAGATCGTCTCCGAGCATTGGCATGGTGTCTGTGGTCTCTCTGAGGGAGTGATTGTTCTCGTTGGCGCCTTTGGAAACGGCGTTCGTTGATCTGGTCGCGGAGGTCGATGGGTGGTTCCCCCTAGGGAGACCTGTTCCTAGGATGTCGTCCTTCTCTGTCATATTCCTCTGGTCGAGAAGGGGTTTTCCCTCGAGGGGAGCTGCGTGTCACTGATTGGGCCCGAGAAGATTCAGCTAGTAGGTCAGCCCCCAGCCGTTGTAGCCACTGCCTTTCCTCGGGTGTCGATAAGTCTGTCGCCGGTGGTCATGACAGCAGATTGCGCACCTTGACGAGCCTTCGAGCGGTTCGGGACACATACTCCCTCGTCCCTGGAGGGGTTCTATCTGCTGCCGTAGGCAAATTTCCGTTCCTGGGGGGAGTAGCCATCGGGCTGCGACGTCGCGAGCCCCCATGCCTCAACGGCGAGATGACAACAAGGATTCCTCAAAGAAGCCAAAGAAGGACGAGCGTACCCCTGGAAAAGTCATGGCAGGCTTCCAGGAGGAAAACGATGCCGCCAAGGAGGATCGCAAGCCGCGAAAACGCTCCAAGGCGAAGAAATCAGGGGCAGCGGACGCCAAGGGGAAGCATTGGATCCCGTTCGAGCAGCGCACCCGTGAGAACTGGTGCGACTTCCACGGCAACTCTTCCCATGGCCGCGTACACTGTCGCCAGCTAAAAGCCATCCTCAAAGAAGAGTTAGCCAAGACAAAAGCGGCGCCGCCACCACTTGATGAGGAGGTAGAGGACGAGTTACTGCTACAGGAGGTGCTCCAGGTCAACCACATGTGGGGTGGCTCAGCCAGCTACGAGTCGAAGAGGGACGTGAAGAATGTCGCACGTCAGGTGATGGCAGCACTACCGCATCCTACGACTCCTAGGCTGAAGTGGACGGAGGTTTCAATCACCTTCGACCAGGACGACTGCCCCGTTAATTGTCCTTTTCCTGGACGATACCCCCTGGTGGTCTCGCCCAAAATCAGCCACGCGCGGGTTCATCACGTCATCGTCGTCGATGGTGGAAGCTCCTTCAGCATTATCACCACCAAAGCCCTCGAATTGATGCAGATCCCGCGTTCTGAGGTCAAGGAGACCTTGAAGCCTTCCTATGGAATCGTGCCCTGCATGGCACACAAACCCGTGGGGCAAATCACCTTACCGGTGACCTTCGGGATACAACCCAATTTCCGAACGGAGCTATGCACGTTCGAAGTCGTGGACTTCAAGATGGTGTACAATGCCCTCCTAGGCCGTCCACAACTGGCACAGTTCATGGGCGTACCCCCATTACGCCTATATGATGCTGAAAATCCCGGGGCCAAGGGGCGTAATCACAGTGCGAGGCTCCCTTGAGCACGCGGTGGATTGCGACCGGCAGAGCTTCGACTTGGGAACTCGCACGGCGGAAGACGCGACCGACTTCAACGGGTCCAAGCGCCCACGAGATGGCAGCGCCCATCCGCAGGTCAAGCAGCAACTCGGGCCAAGCACTAGCCATGCATAAGTTGTTTCGTCCGTCGTAGGGCAAGGGGGCTCTTCAAACCCCGCGCCGGGTCTCGCAACCCGTGCGCTTCTTGTATCCTTTTTCTTAGCAATGTACTTTCCTTATATAACATAGTAAATAGAATAAGAGGCCCGATTTCGTTGTTCTCCAACCCTCACCAAAACAACCCACGTCGCTTCCTCTCTCGGTTTGTTTAAATCGGCGGTTAGTGCCTTGCAAGCTTCACGACTTTCTAGTACCTCACAAAGTTCCTCAACTTTACGGCACCGCGCAAAGTCTTACGAACTTATGGCACTACCGCGTCACGGCCAGAGAGGCTTCGCGAGTCCAACCGGTGTCGTTGGAAAACAACCAAGTCACGTTGCCCTAACTAAAATTTTCCTTACAGCGGAACCCTAAAATTTACTAAGTGCTTAACCCAGCATATTTTCTGCAAAAATAGAAGTTTTCCTTTCTTTTGCAGATCACTTATCCGAGTTCCAGAACTCGATGAAATAGTCGGGGGCTGCATCACAGGAGTTCCTACACTTCTCGCAGACTGCCCGCCCGAGTTCATTTAACTCGGCCAAACAGTCGGGGGCTGCATCGCAGAAGTTCTTCTTACACTTCTCGCAGATCCCTAAGTTGTGTATTTTGTAGACTGCCCGCACGAGTTGTGCAACTCGCACGAACACTCGGGGGCTGCATAATACACATACACATTGTCTCACGCCCTAAGTACTT
The DNA here is from genome assembly GCA_019208055.1 of Stipa capillata. NCBI lineage: Eukaryota > Viridiplantae > Streptophyta > Magnoliopsida > Poales > Poaceae > Stipa > Stipa capillata. Next base: position 336,898 of record JAGXJF010000974.1, on the reverse strand, counting down.
CTACGGGGAACAACTCGCACAGAAGGACAAAAATAGGGCGCACGAGTCGACCAGAACAGGTTTCTTTCTTTCAAACTGAGAACGAGTTCGTTACATCATATTCTTGCTAAGACTTGCAGGCACGAAAAGAAAAACATAAAAACTACGCCACTGGAGGAGACCCGGTGGAGGGAAGCGACGCGGACGCGACTTCAGGCGCTACGGGAGGAGAGCCATCCGCGAACTCGTAGTCCTCTACGAATTGCTTCGCGGCTCGCCTCCACACATCAACCCGCGAGTCTCGGATTGTCGTAGAATCTTCGTCCTCCGCCAAGTCACGCTCCAGCACGTCGTCGGGCAACTCGGGGGAGTGGTCCTTCACTATCGCCATCGCCATAGCGACCGCGGCTTCAGCCGTCGCCACGGCCTCCGAGTTGAACTCCGCTGCCGTCTTCGAGATGAAGTCCGGGACGCACTCCCGGTAGGCCGCGGCTAACGCTGGCAACGAATCCGGCGTAGCCACGGTCATGTCCGGCCGCGTCGGGTAATCCCGCGAGGCCAAGACCTTGTCCAGGAACCCGCAGAGCTCCAAGCTGGTATTCTGCGAGTCCTGAAGTCGCACCTCCAGGGCTTTCACCTTGTCCTGGAGACTGCGGTTCTCTTCTTCAACCCGCGCGGCTCGATCCGACACGCGCAAAACCTTGTCGTTGGCCGACTCGCACTCCTCGATCGCTTTCCTAGCCTTCTCGAGGGCCAAGTCGCGCGCCAAAGTCACCTGGGAGAACTTTTTCTCGAGTTCTACCTCGGCGTAGGCCGCGTCGGTAATGACATCGTGGTGTAAAACCGCAGCTTGCTGCGAAAAACCGAAAGAGGAAAGCGGCGGTTAAGAGCACAAATCGCCATGAGAATACGATATAAAGCACGTGGTACCGTACCTCGGCGAGACTCTTGATCTCGTCGACGACGCTGCGGAACGTGCGGATAGGCGCCTTGCTCCAAGATGGAGACAAGGCAGGGGTCGACGAAGGTGCGGTCGCCGGCTCCGGCGATTTCCCCTTCGCGACTTGCGCCACCTCGACATGCGACGCACTTGGCCCCTTAGTGGACGTCGCGAGAGCGTCGACATCCACGACCAAGGAGGAACTGTGCGATTACGATCATCGACTTGGTCAAGATCGAGGCAAAGAGGCTATCAAAAAGACAGCTAAAGTAAGAATACCAAAGGGTCACGTCGTACCTTGGTTCCACGCGACTCCGCTTCGGCAAAGTATCGGACTCGGGGGCTGCGGGAGATTCAGTCGAGGGAGCTGTCGCCTTCTTCCTCTTCCGAATTACCTTTTTCTTCTCCTACGCGAGAAGTAAAGGGTAAGCTAAGGTATGAGCATTTTACATAATTCATAAATTTTAGGGTAAGAAAACTTACCGCTCCCCGCTGCACCTGCGGGAGCGAAGGCTTGGGCGCCGAAGGTGCCCGAGGAGGAGTCGGGGTAATCGCCTTCGGTTTCCTTGGCTTCGAAGTCGCAGGGCCTCCCCCCTGCAACCCACCGATGGGCGATGACGCGGGCGGAGGATCCGCGAGTACCTCCAAATCGCTGTCGCTTCCCAAGCCGCGGAAGGGTAACTAGATAGAGGTACATGAATTCATTATGCCCGACTTCAAGGAAGTCGATGCGGTATGAGGTGGAAAATAGTAAGGGATGAGAGCGAACTTACCGATAGGAGGGTTCTCCTCTCGGCTTCCTCCATCTCGACCAAGGGCCGCGGCGCGTCAAAGGCTATCCAACCCGCGTACTTCGACGTGAAGAGCCGCTCGAGTCACCGCAGCACTTCATCTTCAGTCACTGGAGAGAAAGCCACTAGCGAGATAAAGGAATCAGGATGAAGAGCTCCTGAGTTTGGAAAAGAACTCGGAAAAGGTAAAAGACTTACCGTCGCCATCCTGGTCCGGGTCGCACCTCGCCGGGTTGACCCACGCCGGGTTGTCCCTCACCTTCAGGGGCGAAAGTCGTCGCCGAATGAAGTCGCCCGCGACATGGACCCCAGTAAGCCCCCGAACACCCAAGTCCTTGATGGCATTGGCCATCTCGGTGATGTAGTCGGTTACCTCAGGGGCGGAGGTCCAGAAGTCGAAGGGCACTGACGCGACGTTGTGGAACTCGGGTTCCGTGGGGCTCTTCGCCGCGATTGCCCACCGAGTCGCTAGCGATCCCCACGAGTCCCGGGCCAGTATAGAGATGAACTCTTTCTTCAGCCCGGGCCTAAGTCGTGCGCTCGCGCCGCACACGACCTGAAGCTTGTTCCCTGGCGACTTCTTCAAGACGAAGAAGTGGCGCCAGAGGGCCAAACTCGGCAGCACTCCCAGGTAAGCTTCGCACAAGTGTACGAAGATCGCGAGGAAGAGCACCGAGTTTGGCGCAAGATAAATGAGTTGAATGCGATAGAAATTTAGTACCTCTCGGAGGAAAGCCGAGAGAGGGAAGTTCAGCCCACACTGGAAGTGGTCGATCTGGACGACGACTTCATCCGTGTCGGGGCTGGGCTCGTCGAAGTCCGACGTCGCCGTGAAGAGGAGGTTGGAAGGAAGAAGCCCCAAGTCGCGACGCCTGTCGAGCTCTTCCTCGGTCACCACCGACTTCGCCCAGAACGAAGTCACGTAAGGCTCCGAGGAATCCGCGTCGTCGCCGGCGGTGTCTTCCGCCTCTTCATCATCGCCGTCGTCCTCCTCCGCCGAAGCCGCCGCCACGATGGGCTTTTCCGGGGCGGAAGGCCCGGTGGGGACGCCGGAGGGATCTGCCGCCGCACCCGCCGTCGTGGCGTCGTGCACGGCGACGGTGGAGTCCGCCTGGGCCTCCGAGGCATCAATAGCCTCGCGGGAAGCCGTCCGCCGGGTTGCGCCGCCTGCCATTGCTAAAAGCTTTGGGAGGGAGGGGTGAACGGAGAAGACGAGGGATTCACCGGAGCGTTTGGGGGAGCTCGAGCGCAGTGAAGGTGAGAGAATCGCAAGGGGGAGGTGGAACGACGTACTGTCCCCAACGGCCTTTTAACGGAGGGAGAGGGGCGTCTCGGTTCCTTCTTTCGCTGTGGGAAAGGCGCTACACGTTCCCACGTTGCGAAGTTAACGCCGTGAAGTTCGCACGCCGATTGAAGCGTCGTGTGCGCAGAACCGTAGTGAGGGGAAGTTGAGCTGCGAGACACGGTGCGACATCGTGACATCACCATCCGTAAATTCCGCTGACTCGGGGCACGCGAGTTCTTCCGCGTCGTGATCGAGTCTAAGCAACCGTTTGGGGGGCACGGATAAGACTTATCCTTACAGCCCTGAACGAGTAATTAACACCACGCCCCGACTTAAGTCGCGGTGAGGCAGAAAGGTTTGCCGCGCCGAGTTCCTTGGCGCGAGGATCAGCACTGAAGAATATCGAGTTGAGATGCATTCCCTCGGCTCGGGTTCCCTCTCCGACTTCTTCCATCGCGACTCCATTACGGATACTGATAGGGGGCTTGTCGATGAGTAGTGGAACTACTAGCACCGTGTATACCCTATACGGGCCAAGCAGGCCCAGGTACGCACATGCCCAAAAGTAACTCGTATGGGGGCCCTCCCTTACCAGGGGAGTCCGCAACGGTTACGACTTGGACGCCTTGCAGGGCAAGTCGCCAGGCCATGAGTCCTACTCGGAATTCGAAGCCACCACAGCCACAAGCAAAAAGAGATATCTGAACTCTCATGGTAAAAGAACATACCGTTACAATTATCCGAAGTCATGTCCAGATATTGGGAGAGCGAACAGGGACGGTAGGTTGGACTGGAAAAGATGGCTCTATCAGCAGAAAACGAGGCCACTTCTTTCAGAGTTTTTGTTTTGACATCAACACCGATCACCCATGCTTTCAGGTCCTCAGAGTTCACCCTGGACCTCAGGTAAACAACATCATCACCGTACATGCTCAAGATTGGGGCAGACGTTAACAGATTCTTCATGTCAGGCAACAAGTCAGAGTGCCTTGGGTTGTTGACCAGGATCTCATCAACATCAGCCATGGAGACCCTACACCAGTACCTCGAATGAAGCTCCCTGTTCCATATGGCAGCCCTCCAACCATAGCCAGTAGTGTGGGCGACGATACTGGTGTCCAAATTGCCAGCCGCCAAGTCTTCGTCGGAGAGTATACTAGTGTCATGGCTAGCCATTCCTTGACGAACATATGGTCTTTCATAAGGTTCAACCTCAATAAACTTGATCAAACCTTTGCTGCAGGTGACATCCTGAAACGCTAGTGGACATCTTTCTGGGCAGCTTTCCTTGAGGCTGATGGCCGGCCAAGGTAATCGGATGTACCGGGCCACCGGGTTCTTTTCGAACACATTGCACATGAGAACACCCCTCCAGAGATCAACCCAGCCCAGAGAGCCTCCTTCTTCAAGTGTGATCACCTTGTCAGTTCGATGGGGAAGCAACGTATTCGTGGAGTTGGGCGATATTGGCTCCAATAGTGCCAACTTAGAGCTCCATCTCTCCTGGTTGGAGAAGTACATGTGGAGATCGTACTGCTGAGGGGTCAGCCGCGAACAGAGAGCGGCAAGGACAAAGTCATCGCCGTCGCCGTCGCCGTGGACACAGGGCAAGATACCGAGCTCGTGGGGATTGAAGAAACGCGGACGAGGGCTCGGGAGTGGATGAAGCGAGGGGTGCTCGGGGTGTGCTCTGTAGACCAAGTACTCGCGGATCCCCGGACCATGCGGGTCGTTGCTGGGTCCGAAGGTGAAGGAGATGAAGAGGATGGCGATGTTTTTCTCGGAGCAGACGACGATGGGCTCCTGGGTGAAGTCACTGTCCTTGAGGCCGGGGCAGTGGACGCAGAAATGCGAGACGCTCGGCGGGTCGGCGAGCCAGAAGGACACCTTGACGGCCTGGCCATCGCTCGTGGAGGCTTCGGCGGTGGTCCCGTTTCTCCGGTCGTCCGTGATGTACGCCTTTCTGTCGAGGAGGACCCAGTCTCGGGCTCGACGACGGGAGGTGGCGGCGTCCGGAATTGGTAGGGAAGGGGGTTGGAAGGAGGCGGCGGGTAGCCAATGTCTCAACATCGGTGACTTGTGGAGCAGTGATTTGCGAACTAGGGTTTGTCTCACCGATTCCATCTGTACGTACAAGACGCGCGGGGAAAGTGTTCCAACCTTGGAGGACGGTGCTATATATAAGGTCGGCATGGGCACTTGCCGACTCGGGGGCAACGTCGGAATTAGTGGCAGCACCAGGGGTCTAAACGAACCGGATTCCAATCCAACGCAAGTTTTCCGAAAACGATGACTTCTTCCGGGGACTTCCAGCAATCTCAGCGCCGAGGACGGACGGCGAGGCAGCTCCCTGGCCCGGAGGCGGCTTCCACGGCGGCGGCGGCGGGGGCGAGGGATGGAGTGCGAGGCCGGGTTCGTCCTCACGGTGGTGGCCGGCAGCGTCGCCATCGCCGCGCTGTGCATAGCCGCCGGCGACAACGCCGAGATCGTGCCACGTGCAAATCTTCGTGAAACGATCGCTCGGGCGAAGAAGGCCCATTTGAGATGCGGAAATTTTTTAAAAATCTTGTGGGAATTGAACTGTTGTTATTTTCTGAGTTCCAAACGGAAGCGTAATCAGGTGTCACGCTCCTCAGCAGGTTTAACATCACTGGACATGCAAATCCAAGACCAACAAGCACACATGATCAAGATTCAAGAGAGCATATGTAGCACGGAGAGATGAGATGAACAACCAACAGAACTTGCGATCGTCCTTATAGATAATTAGAACGGTGAGTGTAATGCATGCATGCTTGCAAGATCTGTGTATTTTTAATTTCTGTGTGGCATCTTTTCTCGCAAGAAAATAAGAAGAGGAATAGATATAGCATGGGGTTCATGTGAGGTTTTTGTAGGACGGCCTGCAGGCGACTGGTCCAAAAAAAATGACCGTTGTGAGGGAGCGCTCCTGCGACCGCGGCGGCGACCGCGCCCAGATCCAGCTCCACCGACCCCTGCCGGCGGCGAACCCCTCCCCGCGCCTCAGCCTTCGCCCCCTTCAGCTGCCTCCGCCCCCTCGGACTCTTCCACCGAGCTTCGTCCCCTGCTTCCTCGGAACGAAGGTCTCTCGCGCAAGTAAGGCGCCCTGCCACCCCACCCCGCCGCCACCGCCACAGCCGCTCCCCTCTCCACCGCGCCACCTCCCCCCGCCCCCCTTCAAGCCCACGCGCCTCGCCCCCCAGGCCCCATGGGCTCTCTCCCCGGAGCAGCGCCGGCTTCTCCGCTCCTCCAGCCTGGTGTCCGCCCCGGCTCCAGATCCGCCGGAGATCCCCACGCCGCCGTCCAGCTCGCCGCCTCGGGTCCGGTGGGGTGACGTGTCGGATGACGAGGAGGAGGTGCTGGACTCGCTGCCACCCCGGATCTTCTCCACCCCTGCTGCGCCCCCGCGAGTCGTTGAGGGCCGTCTCCATGGCGACCTGCTCCAGCCCAGCCCTGCGGATGGGGGCGCGGAGGAGGGATGGGAGACACCTCGGCGCCGCCGGCGACATGTCGCTCCTTCTGGACGACACGACCGGCGCCGCTCCGCCTTGCCCCCGCGCTCGAGTGCGGCCGAGGCGCGGCTCCAGCACTTCAAGAGGAGGACCTGGGGAAGGTGTTTTCGGTGTTTGGCCAGAGACCACCGCTCCGCCACCTGCTGGGATCCCGTCCGCTGTCTAGTGTGCCACCGTTCCGGACATCGTGCGAAGGACTACCGTCAAAAAGCGTCTCATCACCCCTCGGCGCGCTCCCCAGCGGTTGCGTCCGTCCCCGCGCCGGCTCGCGGGGGCTCTGCGACCGCCCCCCGCCGTTCGTGGGCGGAGGTGGTCGCAGCTCCTCCCGGGTCTCGCTACGCCGCCCTCGCCACGCCTCCTCCTCCCCGCCTGAGTCGTGCCGCCTGCACCGCCCGTGGTCTCCGCTGCGGAAGCATCCTCCCTGACGTCCACCCGCACCAGCAACCGCGCTGTCGCGACGAACGCGACAGCGGCGAGGATCATGGCCACGACGCTCGCCTCAAGCGACGTCCCCGCTCGCGCCTAGGGGCCGATGCCTTCCTCTCGGGGCGCCGGGAGCGTACGCGCTCCCCTCGTCGTCGTGATGGCGCTGGAGGGAGTGGGCAAGGCCATCGCTACGAGGCTAGGACGGAAGCACCCCCTGGGGCCAAGGCTGTTGCCGACGCCCAGATGCAGCGCTCTTTCACCGAGCTGGCGGCGGTGCTTCGCACCGATTTCAGTGTCCGTCTTGACGCCGCCACCCGGCCCCTCCACGAGGAGATTGCGGACCTCAAGCGCCTGTTGGCACAGGCCGCCTCTTTCATGGAGCGTGCTAGCCTCGCCGATACCAGGCTCGGTCTGACCGCCCCCTCGCTGGCCGGGTCGGACGGGGCGGCACCCTCGACCGTTTTCGTGCCTGCGCCCAGCCCCATCGACATGACGGCGCAGCTGTCAACCGAGGTACAGGATGTGCCTATGACTTCGGCTCCACCCCCTCAACAAGCCGAAGCCGACGACGCCCTCTCACCTCTGGTGCTGACGCGGTCACCCAAGGTTTTGGGAGGGCCCAGGGCGCCCCTACGCCCGTCGCCGCCGCCTCTGGTGGGCCTGGCAGTGGCCTTTGAGGCTACTGCGGCCTCCCTGCCTGCACCCTCTTCAAGGAATGAAGCCTGGAACGCCATTTCCCTGGCCCGCGCCATTCTGCCTCCCCCTCGCGAGTCCGCGCTGCTGTCGCCGGATCCGGTCTTCCCCCCTGCCGAGGAGTCTGGGAGCATGGTGGAAGAAGTGCCAGATGGATGCACGCTTCGGGGCTTCCTCGACGCTCTGCGCAAGCCGATCTCGGCCCCGGTTTTGCCAACGCCAACGCCTGTGCGTCGTCTGATGAAGGTTCGGCTGCAGTCTGCCCCGCACCGCAGTGGCCGTCTCGCCTCAAAGAAGGCAGCAATCGGGGGCGGCACCAATGCTACCGTTGTGCAAGAACTTCTGGCCCGCCTATGTGGATTGATTGACCCGGATGCGGCCTTTGACGACAAGGCCCGGGAAGAATACCTCGCCCTCTACAAGGCGCCGCTTACTACGCCGGTCATGAAGGCAATAGAGGCACTGGTGAAGCAGGTAAAGTGGCTTGCCAAAAAACCAGCAAGCAAGAGGGCAAATATCCAAGAGAAGACCCCTGTCCATGCTTAGACTGCAGATGCTGTCCGAGGGTCGCTTGAGGGTCATGCGTGTTCAGCCCACCTTCTGGACCCTCCTCTTCTATTTTGTGTGTTCAGTGCCTTCGTACCACATGAGCGTGTGTTCTGTCTTTCGGGGCCATGATGCCAGATGTGCAAACAGTGTTGTGAGGCCGCCTCATGTTATCTGCGCCTTGTTCGTCATTCTTCTCATCGCCGCCGACTTAGCCTACACCACCGGCCCCTTCGTCTCCAATCACCGCGGCCCCAGTCGGACTCTCCGACCCACCCTTCCAAGCGCCGACCCTCACACCTAAGATGGCACAGCAAAACGTCAACCTTGTCTGTTGGAACGTCCGTGGCCTAAACTCTCGTGTCCGTCGGGATGCGGTTCGCGACCTCGTGAGGGACACTCATGCCACCATTGTGTGCCTCCAAGAAACCAAGCTGGAATTAATCGACAATGCCTTAATCCGAGACATGCTGGGGCCTCAGTTCGTCGCAAATTACGTGGTGCTCCCTGCGGTTGGCACTCGTGGGGGGATGCTCCTTGCGATCTCCGACAGCTTCTTCACCATGTCGGACATCCACGCAACCGCTCACTCCGTTAGCGCCACCGTCACCATGTGTAGTGAAGGCATCTCCTGGTCCATCACATGCGTCTACGGCCTCCAGAGTGAAGCCGACAAGCTTGACTTCATTGAGGAGCTCAAACAGCTCATGCCCCACACAAAGAATGAGTGGATCCTCCTCGGCGATTTCAACCTAATCACAAAGGCGGCCGACAAAAACAACTCCAATCTAAACCGGCGCCTCCTGGGGAGATTCAAGAGGGCCCTGGACTTCATGCAGCTCAAGGAGCTACGCCTTTGCGGTCGCCGCTTCACATGGACGAGCGAGCAGGAGAACCCGACTCTAACTAAGATCGACCACATCTTCTACACGGATGATTGGGAGGTTTTTTTCCCCAACGCCCACCTTCAGGCCATTTCAACTCTGTGTTCAGACCACTGCCCGCTCTTCCTTCAGGGGGACGCCTCGACCACTTTGAAGCCTTCCTTCAAGTTCGAGGAGTTTTGGCTCCGTTTGCCCGGGTTCATGGAGGTTGTCCTAAATGCATGGCAAAAACCTCTCCTGGCCTCCGACCCCATCAGACGAATTCATATAAAGCTTTCCCGCACAGCCAAGGCGTTGAAAGTCTGGCAGCGCCAGACAGTTGGGGTCATCGCGCAGCAGCTCGCCATCGCAAAAGAGGTCATATGGCGCCTGGATTTGGCAGAGGAAGATCGCCCTCTTTCCACAGAGGAGCGGACGCTAAGGCGTCATCTTAAGAATTCCTACTTGGGCTTGCTTGCGATCCAGAAGACCAAGTGGCGTCAGCGCTCGCGCCTAACTTGGATAAAAGAGGCGGACGCTAGCTCGAAGCTTTTCCACATGCGTGTCAATGGCAGGAGGAGGAAAAACTTCATTCAAACTCTGCAAACAAGTTCGGGCTTGGCTATCACCCAGGCGGACAAAGAGGAAGAGCTGCACTCGTTTTTTCAACGCCAGCTTGGCACTGCAACCCAGAGGCAGGAGGGCATTAACTGGGACTCTTTAGGCTACAACCAACACGACCTTTCCGAGCTTGAGTTTGACTTCTCCGAGGAGGACATCAAGGTGGCGGTGTTCTCCCTCCCCCCCATGAAGGCCCCCGGCCCTGATGGATTCATTGGGGCCTTCTTCAAGTCTTGTTGGGACATCATAAAAGAGGATGTGGTGGCGGCAATCTCCAACCTGGCTGACCTGAACGGGGACTGTGCCGCTTTGATCAACTCTGCAAATATTATCTTGTTGCCCAAGCGTGCGGACGCGACTCAAGTGGGAGACTACCGCCCGATCAGCCTCATCCATAGCATGTCCAAGATCTTCTCCAAGCTAATGGCCAATAGGCTAGCCCCGCGCTTGGACGAGTTGGTCTCCAAGTCACAGAACGCTTTCATCAAGAAGAGATGCATACATGACAATTTTCTCTTCGTCCAAAACCTGATTAAGGAGCTCCACCAAACCAACACTCCGGCCCTTTTCCTGAAACTCGACATTTCCAAGGCCTTTGACTCTGTGCACTGGGCTTACCTTCTCGAGGTCTTGCAGCATCTAGGGTTTGGCCAGCGTTGGAGGAACTGGATTTGCCTCTCCCTGGCATCCTCTTCCTCCCGAGTTCTTCTAAACGGCAACCCCGAAAAGCCTTTTACCCACGCGCATGGCCTCAGACAGGGGGACCCGCTATCCCCGATGCTTTTCATTCTAGCCATCGACCCTCTCCAGTGCATCCTGAGGCGTGCAGCAGATTTGGGCGTCCTCAAGCAGGTTCGAGCTAGAACGGCAAGATGCAGAATATCCTTGTACGCTGATGATGCTGGAATCTTCGCCAACCCCCAGAAGGAGGAGCTGGAGGCCATCTCCTCGATCCTCTTATGCTTTGGCAAAGCCAGCGGCCTGGTCACTAACATGAACAAGACGGAAGTGTTCCCAATTAGATGCGAGGGCTTGGACCTCCACGACATCCTCTCCGTCTTCCCGAAAAGGGTTGCTGTTTTCCCAGGGAAGTACCTGGGCCTCCCTCTTCACTTCCGTCGACTCCGTAAGGTCGATTTCCAGCCTCTAATCGATAAAATTGGGGGCCGCCTGGGGGGGTGGAAGGGCAAAAACCTGACCAGGGCGGGGAGAGTCACACTTTCCAAGTCGGTGCTCACGGCCTCAGAAACATACCACATGTCCGTCATCCACCTTCCTAAATGGGTCCGTGACAAGATTGACAAGGTTTCAAGGGGTTTCATCTAGAAAGGCGACGACAGCGAGTTGGCGGCGGGAGGCCACTCCCTTGTCAATTGGAAGACTGTTTGCCGCCCAAAGCATCTGGGGGGCCTAGGGATGGCAGACCTTGAGAGATTCGGCCGTGCACTGAGACTCAGATGGCCATGGTTCCAATGGACGGACCCGGATCGGCCTTGGGTGGGCTCGCGGCTCCCTTGTGACGGGCCAGATATGGCCCTCTTCAGGGCCTCCACAAAAATCACAATCGGCAACGGGAAAACGGCGCTTTTCTGGCACGACAACTGGTTTGGCCATGGTCCCCTAAGAGTGTGTGCCCCTGAGCTCTTCAAGATCGTGACCCGGAAGAATAGAACTATCTGCAAGGAATTTCAAGACGATAACTGGATCAGGGCGGTTGGCCGTTTGAGCACTCCTGAGCAACTCATCGAATTCATCAACCTTTGGGCCAAGATCAGCACAATCCAGCTCGACCCTCTCACCCCGGACTCCATCTCTTGGGTCTGGACTGCCGATGGGCAATACTCTGCCAAATCCGCGTACTCTGCGCAGTTCCAGGGATCTCACCCTAGGTTTAAAGCTGAAAAGATTTGGAAAGTGCATGCGGAGCCGAAGTGTAGACTCTTCTCTTGGCTTGTGCTTCACAACAAGATCCTGACGGCAGACCGTCTCGCCGTGAGAGGATGGCCTCATGACCCTCTCTGCCAACTATGTCTGCGGGCCCCTGAGACGTCCACACACCTCTGCAAGGACTGCCCTTTCATGGCAGCGGTATGGAGCCTGGTGTCCGCCTGGACGGGGGAGCCCTCTCTCCCTGGGATGCTGGGAGACACCGTCGATGAGTGGTGGAATGGCATCGTCTCCGGGGCTGACATGCAGCTCAAGCGGAAACGTAGCGGTCGCCTACTCTATGTTATGTGGAACGTCTGGAAGGAGCGTAATCGACGGATTTTCACGACAAAGAGGCTAACATACTATGAGGTGGCCTTTTTGGCCTTTGAAGACATCAACCAGAGGGCCTCCGCTTTTAGTGACCCAATGCTGAGTCAAACCCCGGATAGCGTGTAATACGTCTTTTGGTTCCTCCTTGTGGGTTTCGGCATGTTCCATATAAAAACATGGTCCATCGTCTGTAATTAATATTCTATTTCTTCTTAATGAAAAGGCCGTGCTCCGGCCGGTTCCTCAAAAAAAAAGGTTTTTGTAGGACAGGAAATTATGCACTCTGGAAAATGGGTTCTTCTTTGCTTGCACGAGAATTAATTCTAGCTATTCTATGGAAAGGAACCTTAGCTAGTCTGAGATGTGGCTCCACGCGCCCTTAACATAATCCCGTGTATAATATTTCCGGTGTATGCATGTATATATACCATAGTGAATTGCTACTACGTAGTGTACCATACAAAAACATACTACTATAGGTTCTTGCCGGTTGGCACACGTACGTACGTAGTACGATATGTTTGGGGCCGCGTGTCACTCATTTTTCCCCATGCTCGCTGCACCCATGCACCCACTCGTGCCGCCGTCGCAGCTAGCAGCCCGATTAATAACGGCAAGACCAAACACTAGGCTTTGGGTTTTCAATAATTTTCAAGAAAAATTATGGCGATTTAAAAGTTTTGGATGATTCAATTTCAAATTTATCACGTTCAGGATTTTTGGATGGACAATCCTCCACTCCAGATCTTTTGGGAAATGGCAGGGAAAGTAAGGGAAGTGATCCGAAGTCCGAACCGTGGATGTAAGTGAACATTTGCTGCATTTTTATATTGGAGGAATGTGAAAAATCTTCGAAACAAACAGAAAGAAATTAAGATACAAATAAATATGATCTACAAGGGTTAAAGAAAATGAAACCTAATATCGCTACTCTGGTAATAGGGGATCAGTACCCTGCCTTGTTGATGCTGTCAGCGACCCGGGGAAGGGTTCCAATGATCTAGAGCTAGATTGAAGAGCTGTGTGGGTAACTGCGTGATGATGCCGAACCCTTACATACAGATTCGAGCGAAAGAATCAACAACTTCCATCGTCAACAAGGCTAAGACGAAGAGCTCATGTCCATACTGCAATACGACTCATCACCGCTACCACCAAAGACGTCGCTGTTCTTCACATCGTCCCATCTCAGCACCTCCCTGATGTACCTGAAGGCATCGTCCACGGTTCTCCGCTCCAGGGCCTTCGTCTGGAACACGAAGAGCTTCCGGTCGCTGATGGAGGAGTACAACTCCTTGAACTTCAGAGCGATGTAGTAGTAGGCGTGGCTGGCCAGCGACTGGTTCGTGTGGTGCGGCTTCACAGGGCTGAAGTCCGCGAACCAGTCACACACTGTCAAGGGCACCCTGCTGATCTTCTCCTCGAAGGCGTCATACTTGTTCAGGAGCAGCACGCAGGGGGTGTCCTCGAAGGAAGGGTGGCAGATCACGTCCTCGAACAGGTCTCTGCTTGCGATCATCTTGTTGCTAAGGACCCCTGAGCTTTGCTGCACTGACATTTGATCATAGTCCGCGAGTGAGATGCAGAATATGATGGCACGTATGTCCTCCAGCATGTCCAGCCACTTGAAGCCTCCGCTAAGTCCTTTGGAGCCTATGCGGATTAGTTGATACCTGATAAGGTAAAGGTCAGTTAGGTTCAGGACATTACAGGGGTAAAAAGTTCCACTTTTTCGTCATCCAAATTCAGTAACTTTAATTTAATGATCGAGCAACTAGATGGCCCGAAACAACTTGATCAGCAACGTGGAAATACCAGCTTACTTTGTTTGCGTTGATAGATCATCAGGTTTGTCTAGATAGGAGTCAGAGAGTGGACCTCGATCATCAAGTGAGAATTCAAGTAACGAAAGGCCATTCCACTGGTTGATACCCTCTGCATACAAGATATCCATCTCTGTAGGTTCATATTCGTTGCTGGATATTTCAACCACCTGCAAATAATTGCAGACTTCCTGTCAGGGAGGTTGAACATAGATCACATTGGAAACAGAATAAATCAACTAAGGTAAACTATATTAACCTCTAACAGAAGGGAAATGGAGAGTAAGTGACATATCCAACAATGAAATTGTTCGTCATTTTGTAACAGGAGCAAAGCATTTTTAGTTACTTGGATGCAGACTTAAGCATGCTATCTAATCACTCAAAGAAAATACAATGCAAACAAAGAAAGGACATTAAGAAAATGAGTTAGCAACATTGAAACTAGACATACTACTACAAATTTACAATAGTCAAAACTGTTTGTACTAACCAAGAAAAGGGAATCAGCAGCAGACTGCAGACATTTACGAGATACCAACAATTATTAACTATCACTATAAGGCATGTTGAGACCATGGTAACCACAGAAAATGAAGTCAGCATCAGTACACATTAAATGCTCAAATAGTAATAGTTATCATGTACACATCAGCAACCAAAGATTCGACTTTTTGGGGGGATACATTAAACAAATATATGCTGATAGAATTTGGAATGCTGACAGTAGTACATAGTTGATAGTTCAACAGAACCAATGACTGATATATGTCGAGCCATCCCATCTGAGAAGGATATATGTTAGATCCATATGTTACACCTAGCAAATTATTCACCACTAGGCCAATCATGAACTTGAACAGCAAACTCACGACAAACACAAACAATAACAAGAAGTTAATCGATTAGAAGAGAAGCAACAATCACTCATTATGGGCTCTGAAGTTTATAATGCCAAACTTACCCTATCCAGAAAATAACTGGCAACATCTGGAAGAAAGTGCAACTCATTTTTCCTTTTATATGTTTCTCGAATAGCAGGATCTTTCCAAACCTCTTCAGCAATAGGTGCATATTCGCGAGTTGCGGCAGGAAAGAAGGCATCCAAGTCACCAAGAGCAACTATCTCCAGCAGCCAGTCAGCAAAGTGCACAAGTCTTTCATTTAGTGAATATAAAGATGACTTGGTATATGCAACCTTTGGTTCCCCTATTGAACCTTGCATTAAGTAATGCTTTCATAAGTTCAAACGAAAATGGATTGCATGCAGGAAGAGAAGAATATAAATTGATAACCAATATACTATGTGCTTTGTTGCCTCAAAATCTTAAAGTTCAGTGCAACAACGGAGCATGATCGCACTGGAAAATAAGTTTGTTTAGCAAAATTAATGTGTCCAAACAAAATAATAGTGGGTCCCTTAATATATATCTAATGAAGCATTATATAACAGAATATAATCACCGAAGTAATACTGAGAAGTATCCTCAACTTCAACATGTACACGCTGTGAAAGGCTAA
Organism: Stipa capillata; assembly: GCA_019208055.1. Classification (NCBI taxonomy): domain Eukaryota; kingdom Viridiplantae; phylum Streptophyta; class Magnoliopsida; order Poales; family Poaceae; genus Stipa; species Stipa capillata. The sequence goes on along the minus strand of JAGXJF010000974.1, from coordinate 321,618 downwards.
GAAAGAAAGCTAAAGCTAAAGCTAAATAGTATTGTTCACATAGTCAAGAAATCCAAGAGCACCATTTGGAAATATAGGATTAAAATATCTTAAGGCAATATGACCTAAAATATACTAGCTTCTTACTTTTGGCAGATTTAGTTTCTTTATTTGTCCCTAGAATTGAGTATGTGACCAGGCGTTTTATATATGTTATGTTCATCACATGATTAAAGGCATAAGGACAAGAGAACTAAAAATTTTGAGGCACTAGTAACTAGTAATATAATATCAAAAAATTGCAAAACTAATATATACAAAAATTGAACTAAAACTCACCATCAGCCTTGTTATCACTCCTGCCAAGCTGTCTCTCTTCCTCCAGAGCCTCATCCTCAAAGCATTCTCGCCATTCAAGCAGCGTGCTAAGATATCTGTAAACACTGCTTTGTATCATAAGCTTCAAATTAAGTATTTCTTCTGGAGAGAACTTGCTTCCATACAACAACTTTGCCTGGTCGAGAAAGTACATATACAGAGTCAGATATTTGACCCGTTCTTCATCAAGACAAGATAAACCATACGTACTGTATGTATGCTAGTTAGACCATCTTTACCATTATCCATTAAGCAATTTATAAATGCATGGAGGGAGGTTGACATTAATCTACACATTCAAGTATCTCAGCAAAATGAGCATCGTAGTACTAATAGGTCAAAAATATACAGTACCGTTACTCTTAACACTAAAAGTCCCTCAATCTTATATCTTGCTTTGTGCGTTTCATATTCTTAATGTAGGATAACCACGTCAACTGGCTTTTTTTTTCAAAATCACACGCATATATTTTCTCATCACTTCCTAGGTGATATACCTTGATAATTTTCCTGTTCGCCCAGAACATCTAAACCGTGTTCAAAATGCAACTGTCAGTAGCAAACCACACTACTACAGTTGCATATTTGGTGGGCAAGTAATCTATTTTGCTGTGTTTGCTTGAATGCTTAAGTTATCAAATTGGTGTACACAGAAAACAAAAATTATTAACGTCCCATCCTACTGTTATAAAATGCTTTGTCCTAATCTATATGATATGAGCAAGTGACTATGAGCAAGTGGAAACAAAAACCTGCTTAAAGATTGTGCTTGATCCAGCGCCTCCTAGTCCAACCAATAGAAGTTTTTGAACTCGTTTCTGCTCCAGGTAATCCGGGACAAACCTACTCGAGCACACAGAAGCATCTTCTTTCAAACCACGAGAATATCCAGGAGGGATTGGCAGCGAAAAAAGAGTAGCGATAAGACGAGTAGATGCCTGGCTAACCAAATCATAGGAGAAAGAGAGTTACTCATTTGATTTTCCACACAAACTTCCAAGCAAAACATTATTTGCCAAAATATACCTTTTGCCAAATATTTCCTTTTATTATGTTTTGTCCCTCCTCCTCATAAGATCCATCGTCATATAACCAGAAATGAGTATTTCGAGGGCATTGTACATTGGCCAACTGAATGAAAAGCCAGTAAAAACTCTGATCAATATCTTGAAGAGGTGATGAATGATCCCCTAGAAAAAATTAAGTTCCCTTTTCAGATTCAAAAGCAGGAAGACAACTAAGCCACTTAAGGATACATAGTTACATACTAGTGGGAGTTCAAACTTAAAATTCTCTGTTCACTGTTCAGTAAGTAAAACACAATATCGAAAGAGACAAGTTTGCAAGAGGTACAATCTAAAATGGAAGCCCACCCAAAACAAAGCTAAATTTTTTTATCTTGCACAGCATCCCGAAGGTACCATAAATTTTACAAAGTTGTGCCACTCAGCCGAAGCCTACATCTCTGGGAGCCCTTGGTCAGGTGCCCCTCCCCGTTGTATTAAAACGACATAATACAAGCATGACGACAAAACCCGCCGAGGCTTCTGGACAGCGTCTCGACCACCCGCGGCGACAGGTCTAACCGCCCGGCATGACCAGTCAGACCACTCCTCCGTGATCCCGTGTCTAAGCCTACCAGTTTCGTCTAGTCTATTTGGTTACCCCACGGTGCCTTTATATATTAGGCCCGGTTACAAGTGTTCGACTCCAACACCTAACCCTCCGCTACTAGCAAGTCCAACTGTAACCCTATACACATATTCGACATAAACTTTAACAGCATATCTTGTCAATATTCTAACAGAAAAACATTCAAGTTGTGCATGGAAAGGATCATCAAGTGGCAACATATGTAATATACATACAATCAGCTAATGTCAGTCATGCTAATGTCACTACTCACTACTCATTAATACCTAAAATGTGAGTCAGACAACATATGTAGTACACAGCTTCATTTCACTTTAATTAGTATGAGGTTTAAACTGGTTAGTTCAACTATAACTAGACAAAAAGATTGATGCTACATTCTTATATGAGTGGATATTAGGCTTATACTTCAGGAGTTACCTACTGATTAGAACTACTCGATGTCAATGTAACTTGTTTCAGTATTTCACAGCTGTTATTTTCAGTCTTAATGCGCTTCCCAGATAAGATATCAGCCGGCATATCAGACACATGACTGAGGATAATCATGAAAAAAGAACAAGCGAAGCTATGGAGCAATTGACCACATTTATCTGATCATGCAACAACAATGTGCACCTAATATGTACCCCGAATATGTTAGGACAAAGATAAATGTAAATTAATGTTGAAGTACAAAATACGAGCTGGAATTTCAATTTTCAACAAATCATCAAAGTTACTAACTACTTTATGGCTTGTCTCAACAAAATATTCTACCTTAAGCATTCTGAGCTCCGTTTTTGTGATCTCCCGACCATTTATAAACACCTGCGTAGTGCCATTGCTAGCATCTGCTTGAAGCTTCCCTCCAATACTCAACTTTGAAGTAACAATCCTGTCTGGCCTCTCACCTTCCTGACACAAGGATTTAAATATAGGACCAGTTAGTTGCTGATTCCTATATGGCAATTGCACAAAAATGTATAAGTATAATGGTTCATGAAAGGTAACGTACATCAAGTAGCTCCTAAGTTGAAACATTGCTCTCCCTCATTTTTAGTGGTGTATTGTCTTACGCTCCATGCTTGAAAAGATGTGCCTTACATTTTCTTAATAAAAAATGTTCCTTTTGAGGTTCTCGTTTACTACAATAGCATAATAGTTCAAGATTCTGTAGCAATGCTTGGGGTGTTCGTACATATCAGTGATTCCAAATCTCTAGGGTGCACGAATTGATTACTTATATATCATTCTTGATTTACTCAAATGTGAGACAAGGAGAAGGCACATAGGATGTATCTAACGAGCAAACCTCCAAAATAACAAGCTAATAGTGACAACAGCTTCCGTATGTGGTTGCTTTCCTATATTAATAGCAAAAAGAACATAAACTCCTTTTCATATCTGCAATAGACAATTAACATTGGCCCAGTTCCAACTGGCTATAAAGAAAACAGCTTATCTATGTGGTTGCTTCTCAGTGCTATATTATAACAAAAACAGACACTCCTTTTCAGCATTGTCCCACTTACTGGAGCAACATACATTTTTTAAATTGAAACGAAGCAACAACATCCAGAAGAATTTGAGTTGCAACTCGAACCTAAAAAATGTCATGAACAGTATCGAATTCCAGCGGAGATAGAAAGAACAGAACAACAGCATACGACATTGTAATCTGTTACCTTTCCCCACAGCCCGGAGTCCTTGTCATACCAGTAGTGCCCCGGCGCGAGCCGCTCCGGCGGCACGGCGCAGCCGAGCAGCAGATCGAGGTCCCCCTGCGAGAGCTCCCGCCCGTTCACAGCAACCTCGTCCGGCCTCACCTGGTTGGACGCGCACCCGCGCTCGGCGCGCATGACCTGCCGCACCTCCGCCGGCGCGAGCAGCCGCGCCAGGAGCCGCGACCCCTTCCCGAGCCTGCCCCTCCGCCGGGCGCCCGCCACGGGGCGGCCGATGCAGCCGACGCACTTGCGGCCCTCCGGCATGGAACCCATCGCCCGCAGAACGCACCCGGCGCAGTACCGCGCCCCGCAGGCCAGGCACTCCTCCCGCTCCCCCAGGATCCCCATCCCGATCACCCCCGTCTTGCTACACCGCGCGCACGCACGCCGCTTCCCGCCGCGGGGGCTGCTGCTGCCGGCCGCCGCCGCCGGCGGGGGGTCCGACCCCGGCTGGTCCGGTAGAGCGGGCGGCGAAGTGGGGTTATCGCGCGGGGGGGAGGAGGTGGGGGTTTGCGTGCGCGTATCCGGGGAGAAAGGTGGCGAAGGCGAGGGCGCACGCGGAGGCGGAGGAGGGGGAGGGTCGGGGCGGAGGAGGAGGCGGGAGATGCGGCGTCGGTGGCGGGAGAACGGGAGGAGGGCCGGCGGCGGCGGCGCGGCGGCGGCGGGGGAGGAGGCCGGAGCTTCGGCTGGGAGGGAGACGGGAACGGAGAATGAGTAGTCGAGGTGTTCCTCGTCGGGGACCGGCGCGCCCGCCGGGAGCAGCCTGCGGAGTGCCCGCGCCCACGACGCCGTCTCCCCCTGCTTCTGCTGCTGCGGCGGTGGCGTCGCTGGATGTGGCGGAGGAGGAGAGGACGACATCGGCCGGTGAGGCGTGACGGCGGTGGAGGAGAAGACGAGGAGGAGGCGGCGGCGGAGAGTTTTGAAATCAATGCTTTGCAACGGCGTCGACGACGAGGAGAGGGTAACGAAACCATGCTGCAACAGTGACGGGTGGCTGACATGTGGTCCCGGCTCCTGCTCCACGCTACGTACCCGTGTGGAGGGTCCCACTCCTGTTCGCCGTACTGTAAGGTGGTCCTCCGTCCCCCGCAGACGCCTGTGACGTGCAGGTGGGCCTGCGCGAGGTGGGGTCCACCTGTCTGTTGGTATTTACGGGGAGGAGGTGGTGGTGATGGTCGGGCAGGCGAAAGGACATGCGGCTGCCTGTTCTGTTCTGTGTAGAGTGCTACTAGTAAATACTGGGTGTGGCTGGTGACTAAGGTGGGACTCGGCCGTGCCGGGTCAGCCCGGCCTGAGCCTGTCGTGCTTCGGGCCGGAGCTATTCAGACCAGCCCGGCTCGGCGAGCTCGCCGTGCCGTGCCGTGCCGTGCCTGCACGCCACGCCGCCGGTGAGGCCCAAATACGACACGATGGCACGCCGTGCCGGCCCGGGCACGGTCCGACGTGGGGAGGCGGGAGAGGCGGCGGGAGCTCGGGGAGGCCGGAGGCGGCGGATCCGGGGCGGCGGGAGCTCGGGGAGGCGGCGGATCCGGGGCGGCGGGAGCTCGGGGAGGCGGCGGATCCGGGGCAGCGACGCTTGGGGAGGCGGGAGGGTCGCCGGATCGGGGCTGCGGCGGGGGGAGAAGAATCGGTGGGGGAGGAGTGCAGGCGAGGGGTGGGCTGTGGGGGCGTTTTGAGGGGTCGGGGACTTGGGGCGGAGGGGCGAGCGGCTTGGGGAGTGGGCTGTGGCCCGTGGGGGCGTTTCGGGCAGAGGAGTGTCCCCATCGGGCCGACTTCGTGCCGGGCCAACCCGAACCCGGCCCGCAGCACCGTGCCGGGCCGTGCCGCCCGTCGTGCCCAATAGCCAGGCCCGGCCCGGCCCGGCTCGTTAGTCGTGCCGTGCCAGCCCGGCCCATTTTTCCTCGTGTCGAGCCGTGCCGGTGGCCGGGCCACGCCAACCGGGCCTCGGGCTGGCCCACAAAAGCCCGGCCCAAGTCCCAGCTTTACTGGTGAGGAGGGAGGGGGATTCACCTAGGGTGCCCAAGGCCTCAGCCAATTCGACCCGACTCGACTACGCTCCTCCAACTCGTTAGGTCGTGAGCAACGTAGCGGAGCCTGTTTTCTAACATCGTGATCGAGTCTAAAAAATCCAGAATTTGTATAATGTTGCTTTTGTTTAGCCTCTTCACGTGAGATCCACAAGTCAGGATAAACAAATCTTCATTCCAACTTTCCCTACCCGATGGACATGTCTCTCCCGCGGGCGGGTGAGAAAATCACAAATTTTCTCCACCCTCCCTTCCCTTGAAATCTCGATGCATCCATAGCCCATATCCATCCAATCCCCTGTCTGTTTTGCCTCTCCTCATGATGATGAATCGGTCTACATGTCTCTCCACGAGCTGCGGCCTCTACACGCGATGGATCTGACGGTTCTCGCCGACGCCGTCTGCTGCGAGGGGAAGGTCGACAAGGGGAGGATGAGGTCGCAATGGTGGTCGTGGCCTCCTCCAACTGGCGCGGCGGTCGCGGCGCGGCTTCCTCTACGAGGGACGCAGCAGAGACTCCTCGAGCTGGCGCGGGGGACGTGACGCGAACGCCTTGAGCTAGCACAAGGCACCAGGGACACTGTGCGGACGCCTCGAGCTGGCGCCGGGACGGACGCCCCTCGAGCTAGAAATCCTTAGTTAAATGGGATCTAGGGAAAGCTTGTATGATTACCAGAGAGATTGAAGCTTGAGTAATGAGGCTGGAAATTGGGGGCGTATTGAGAGAGTGAATGGTTTATGGGAAACGTGGATGGTGAAAAATGCTGAAACTGTTGGCTTGCATCTGAATCTTGGCTCTGGACTGAAGAGTTCAGGAAATTTGTTAAGTTTCGTACACTAGAGGGATCTATTTTTACATGTATGAAGTATGTGTGTGTGTATTAGTTGTTTAGTTTGACTGTATGAATTTCAAAAAAAAATCTTGTATTGATTGCTATGCAACGGCTAGTGCATTGTGAAAAATGGCCAACGGCCACACAGTCGAGAGGTGGGTGACGGTTGAAACAAATTAATTTTACAGCTGAGAGGTCGGTACGTAACGGTTGAAACCAATTAATATTTTATTATCAGGAGCCGAGGCTTTCTGAAGAACTGAGTCCCATCTTTCTTTCACAGTACACCATATTTCTTAGGCTGGTCATAGTGGGTATCATAGATAGTATCATGCATTCCATGCATGCAAAAAGCTGATGTGTCACTGCAGTTAATGATGAGAGAGATGATAGTGGTATCATATCTGGATACCGTATCATAGCACATAGAACTAGAAAATTTAATGTCAAATAGATCTTGTACACAATTTTGCATTGAGATTCTATAAATCAATAAATATAATGAGACTATGGTACTACTACATGATACCATGCATTATAGAGATAGTATCATACACTAGTATCATATGCATGATACTAGTATATGATACTACCCACTATGACCAGCCTTAATACATCACATTGCAGTCTATAGAGCCTAGTCTATGGCTACTTAGCCCCTGCTTTTTTACTACATTGCACGCACCCTTAGGCTCGAAGTCAGTAAGCTCGATAACCGTCACGAGCTGAAAATATTCAAACTCAGCTCGATTCGGTAAATACTTGAGTTGGCTTGTTTAACTCAATAAAAAATAAGCACCAAAACATTTAAAATTAAATTTGATCACTAATGAGCAATATAAGGGAACCCAATAAATGAAACAACCCACAACATTAGACTCCACAAACAAGGCGGGGATAGGACTAGAGCAGCAAAACATGTTAATGGACTAGACCGTGGAATGTAATTTTGGACTGGACTTTGGAATGACTGGATATTTCAAGTTACTCGAGTAACTCGGTACTCGGCTAGTTTTAACTCATTTCGTTAACGAGTTTAAATCCCGACTCGGCTCGACTCCTTGCCTAGATTCATCGAGGAGAATAACCATACTGTATTCCATGGAATCCAAGATTGCTTGCTTCGTTGTACAATCACCATCCTATAGCTTTGCAACTTTGCACCCATGGTGGGCCCTGCCCTAGTTGATGTTTAGTTTAGACCTTACGGTGATGTCGATCAACACAACATATATTTTTATAAAACTGTGGCGAAGTTTTTTAGAAGAGGTAGCTCGTGGCGATTAAGATTAAAAGAGGTGGCTCGTGGCGATTTGTGTGGCGAAGTACGCATACCGAACGAACAACCTCTAATCTTTAGATTACCCTCGATAGATGTTAACAATCCAACAACCAACCAATATATGAACGGGAGTAGGAGCAATTTCGATGTGTCCTCTTGCTCGGGCAGCGCTACGTACCATATATATGCTTTGATTTGAAGTCTCAGTTGATTAACTATGAGTTGGTGAGGTGTTGTTGTCAAACAAGATCTCCATTACAACAAAGCCAGGGTTCTCAATCACCATCCTAGCTAGGCACAACTAATGCGAGGAAAATACATTGGAGGTATGAGTAGCATGTCAACTACAGACTGTACTATTTCCCTGTTATATAAAAAAAGAGAAGTTTCATCTCTGTATGGTTCTGCAGATACTGCACAGGCTGATAAACAGTTGGCATATACCCTTCTCCTTGCTGAAAACATTTGCCAGAAAAATGATATTAAGGTCAGTTCCTCTCACTACAATTAATGTTCAAAATGCGTAAGTTATTTTGTTTGTACGATCAAAATGCGTAAGTGAACCTCGTGTTCTCATCGAAGTGTCTGGAATGCATTTCTTGTGGGGCATATAACATATTGATACACTTGAGCTGACTAGAAAGACTAAAACATGACCCTAAATCAACATATCATTTTTTTTCCATTGTGTTTCTAGTGGCTCAAAAAAATATAGAAAGTTCTCCAATGCTATTTAGTGTCATGCTCCCTTTACAATGAGATTTGGATTTAATCTGGTGTGGAACTAGTCATCTCAGACACTGATTTTCTTATAAAAATACTCGCATGCTAAAAGAAAGACCAGTTTGCATAATTGTCAAATTCTCACTTGAATGTGTTCTATAGGTTCACCATCTTGTATCAGAAATTGTAGACACAGGACTGGGAAAGCAAGTAAGAATTTGATTATATATCTACTGCTCAGTTCATCAAAATTATTTAAATTTGGAAGGAAGTTTTTACTCTGAATTTTATGCAGATATCTAGAATAAGACCCTCGCTTTCATTTATTGGAGCAGAGGAAGTAATGAGCCTTGTGACGGCACAAGGTTGGTTTTCTACTTATCTTTTGGCTCTTTTAATTACTTGACAGTGCTCTATCTCATGATTAAATGAAATGTAGTTGCGGAATGTAGCGAGCTGAATGAAGTATGGAAGGATATTCTGGATGCTGATGGAGATGAGATCTATATTAAGGTAATATGACCTGTCTCTGACACATTCTTTGCTACTTGTGGTCGTTAAAGCATCTGCCTTGCTGTGTTCCTTGTAGGAAATAGGACTGTACATGAAGGAAGGAGAGAAAATATCATTTGCAGAGCTTTCTGAAAGGGCAGTCTTGCGTCGTGAAGTTGCAATTGGTTATGTCAAAGACGAGAAGCAGGTTAAGACTATCTTTGTTATTTGTTAGTTTTTGTGGGAATGATGTTCTTGAAGTACAGAAAGCCTTTTAAAGATTTCTAAAGGTCGCGTTCTTCCTAACCTTGCTATTCAGACGCCATCCAGCTTCTGTAGGCCTGATTTGTGTAGACACGAGGCTCTTTTTTGCTTTGTGAATATCAACAGCATGATTCAGGGGGTGTTAATAATCTACTAATTCATATATTGTTTCACCATGGCAGCATATAAATCCTAAGAACAAGCTGGATCCACTCCCTCTTGGAATGACAGATTCGCTCATTGTGATATCTGAGTTTGAAGGCGAACAACCAATTGTGAGGGACAGAGAAACTTCCACATAACATTTTCAGCTCATCATTCTACTGAATTTTTGACAGCTATTCCTATTACGAGAAGATGTCATATATCCTGTAATCATTCTGCTCTTTCAGTTCAAAGGGATAACAGTATAGTCTAAAAGTAATTTGATTGAATATTCTTTGCCACCATAGCTCTAGAACATTTTGAGCCACTTATTTTTTCTCAATCTGCAGCTCAACTGCAGAACCTTATTTGTTTATCTGTAACATAATTGAATCACATAGTCGACTTGTACGATGTAGCAAACTTGAATACAAAAGTGGAATAGAAAGGTGACTGGCTATGTGCTTTGCTGTTGCGTTCTGACTATTGAATAGCAATGTTTATGCAACTTTTCTTCATCGAGTATTTAATCAACTGGTAGGCAACCTTCCTGTGGGAGACAGACAATGTCTTCTCTAGCATGAACCACAGCAGAAGTTTCCCCAGCTTTAGCTTCATCCACCATTAACCACCGGAAATCCTTCTTCAGCTTTAGCTATTTCAGATGTGTCTTCTGTGGAGCAGCCAACAGGTGAGTAAAACATTCGTTTTCTCTTGCATTTTCCAGGCTTCTTTTTTGACTTGGTTTTTTCAGGTTTGTTACACGTAGCTTACTTGCACCTCAGCATTTATATTTGCAGGGCATAAAACGAGGATGAAAAAATCAATGGCCAACCCAAATGGGAAGACTAGTGAAACTTCTACCTCTCGGTGCTTCATATGAAAACGACATCATCTGATCATCCATATCTCCGAGGAAGTTTGGCTGCTTGACAAACCGAGTGCTGGTGCGTATACGGATTGCTGGAGCGCAGCAGACACATCCTTGATCCTTTGGTTCAACATTTCCTGCTTAGATGGAATTCTGGTAGCTCTATGTAGAGCCAGTTGCCATGACAGAGAAGATTGGCCTGATGCTGCTGTTCGAAGGATGCTTCATTGTCCACTTCTTGTCGATGCACAACTCTGACGAAGGCTGCATACTAGTTTTCCGGATGAGGAATGTGAAGTGTTCCAGTGGGAGAGACCCTTAGAAGTGGAGTGGGGTTTGGTTGCTATTGACATGCTCCTGTTGGAAAACCAAGATACCTTTTGTCGTTGTCACGATCTTGTTTGTGTTAGGAAAAATAGGAAATTTGACCAAATCAATTTTTCTCTATTGCAATGAGAGGGATATACCCTAGATTACATGGGCCAGGGCTTTGCTATACCAGTGGGCCTAAAGCTATACAACATATACAATACTAATACTCTTAACACCCCCCTTCAAACTCAAGGTGGATCTGAAACATTGAGTTTGAGAACATGAAGTCTATGTTGTTCTCTAGTTTAAGCCTTGGTGAAGAAATCCGCCACTTGAAGTTCCGATGGAATATATTGGAGACAAATAGTTGACTGTTGGCAGTGAGAACGTGTGAATGATGCATCCACACCAATGTGCTTGGTCAGCTCATGTTTCACTGGATCATTTGCAATCTGAATAGCAGCGGTGCTGTCACAAAGAAGAGATGTAGGGACATCACATGACACACCAAGATCAGCCAACAACCAGCGAAGCCATACAATCTCAGAAGTGGTAGTAGCAAGGGCTCGAAGCTCAGCCTCAGCACTAGAGCGAGACACTGCTGTCTGTTTCTTAGACTTCCATGCTATGAGAGAAGTTCCAAGAAAAAGACAGTAGCCGGTGACTGAGCGACGATCAACAGGATCACTCGCCCAAGTGGAGTCAGAGTTAGCATGAAGCTGAAGCTGATTAGAGCGAGCATAGAACAACCGGCGAGATGCAGTCCCTCTCAAGTACCGAAGCACACGAAGTAAATGACTGTAGTGAACTGAGGTAGGAGCACTGACAAACTGACTAAGAATATGAACTGAATGAGCAATGTCAGGCCTGGTCACAGTGAGATACATAAGGCTACCGACAAGATGGAGATACACAAGGCTACCGACAAGATGACGATAGCGGGAAGGATCCTCAAGAGGAGTACCATCAGTAGAACGCAACTGCAAATGAAGCTCCATAGGTGTAGCAGCAATGCGTGTATCAGTAAGGCCTGAGCGTGATATCAAATCCTGAGTGTAGCGGTGCTGAGAAAGATAGTAACCGTCATCAGTGTGATTAACCTCAATTCCTAGAAAGTAACTGAGAGACCCTAGATCTGACATCTTGAATTGCTCACTCAATTTCTTCTTAACAAAGGCAATGTACTCCATATCATCTCCAGTGATTAACATGTCATCCACATATAATAGAAGCAACGTGCGACCACGCTTAGATGTGTGAATGAAAAGTGCAGGGTCATGCTCACTAGGAGAAAAGCCAGCAGCTCGAACCACAGAACTAAACCGCTCAAACCAGGCACGAGGGGCTTGCTTGAGCCCATAGAGAGCTTTTCTTAGACGACAAACATGACCTGAGGGAACCTCAACACCTGGAGGTGGCTCCATATAAACTTCCTCATGTAGGTCACCATGAAGGAAAGCATTCTTCACATCCATTTGAGAAATTTTCCATGACCGAGCCGCGGCCACGGCTATCATAGTACGAACAGATGTCATATGAGCAACTAGAGTAAAAGTTTCATCATAATCTCGCCCATGAGCCTGCTGAAATCCTCTTGCAACAAGTCGAGCCTTGTAGCGTTCCACAGAGCCATCTGACTTGGTTTTTACCTTGTACACCCATTTGCAAGTGATGGGAACTGATTTAGGAGGTAATGGTACTAGATCCCATGTACCAGTACCCTCTAGGGCCGTAAGCTCCTCAGACATAGCAAGCTGCCACTCAGGTAACACAACTGCCTCTTGATAAGTACTAGGCTCATAAGCTGCTCCTGCACATAGACTCAAATATCTGTCTGGAATCTTAAGAACTGAACGATTACGAAGAGCATACCTCAGTGTCTGAGAGGACTCGTCAGTGCAAGGATCAGTAGTACTGGCCGGAGGAGCAGAAGTGACAGGAATAGAAGAGTGAGTATCAAACGAAACTCTAGGACGACGACTGTAATGAAAAGGAAGAGTATCTAAAAGAGGTGGAGCTGGCGAGGGAGAAGGTGGAGCTGGTGAAGGTGGTGAGGAAGAAGATGGAACATGTTGTGATGAAGGTTGATCTGATGGTAAGACAGGTGGTGACTGATCAGACATTGACTCATCTGACGAGAAGATAGGTGGAAGAGAAAGAAAAGAGGTGGACTCTATAGACGTTGGTGATGACGATCGAGTGGAAGAAGAATAGAAGAAAGGCCGATCCTCAACAAAAGTGACATCACGAGAAAAACGAATGCGACGAGCAGAAGGATCATAGCAACGATAACCCTTGTGTTCAAGACTGTACCCAAGAAAAACACACTCAACAGACTGTGAGGTCAACTTGGTACGCTCACGAGGTGCTAAAAGAACATAGCAGGTACAACCAAAAACACGAAGATGGTCATACCTGGGAGGAGAACCAAACAGAACCTCACCAGGGCATTTGCCCTGAAGACGAGAGGAAGGCTGAAGATTGATGAGATATACAGCCGTTAGAACAGCTTCACCCCAAAAATGAGTGGGAATAAAAGAAGAGATCATGAGAGTACGAGCTGTTTCAATAATATGACGATGCTTACGCTCAGCAACACCATTCTGAGCATGAGCACCAGGACATGATAGTTGAGGAAGAGTACCCTCAGAAGAAAGAAACTCACGAAAAGCTGTAGATAGATACTCACCCCCTGAGTCAGAACGAAAAGCACGAATAGCATTAGAAAACTGTGTATGAACCATACGAGCAAAAGCCTGATATATAGAAATCAATTGAGACCGATGCTTCATAAAATAGACCCAAGTATATCGAGAGTGATCATCAATAAATATGACATAATGCTTGTGACCACCCTTTGAAACAAAAGGAGAGGGACCCCATACATCAGAGCGCACTAGATCGAAAGGACGACTAGAATGAGTAGTGCTAGGAGAGTATGGGAATTGTATCTGCTTCCCTAGCTTACAACCCTTACATTGAAAACCTGCATCTACATGAACACGACCCAAAACACCCTGCTGAACTAAGGTAGATAGACGAGAACCACAAAGATGACCTAAACGATGATGCCACTGTGCAAAAGAGAAAGCTGAGGTGGGTCTCGATGTCGAGGCAACAAAAGGTGTGGCAGATGAAGCAGAAGCTGAAGGAAGGTGTAAGGTGTCGAGAACGTAGAGGCTCGTAGATCCTCTACGGCGACGGCCAGTTCCAACGATCATCTTGCTCTGACGATCCTGCACATAGCAAGAGGTGTCATCAAAACCAATGAAATAGTGCATATCAACCAGTTGACCAACAGACATAAGACTCATGGACAATTGTGGAACATAGAAGATAGCAGGGACAGAAAACTTGGAAGTGGACAGAGCACCCTGATGAGTAACAGAACAAGGTGTACCATCAGCAGTCTGAACGGAGGCTCCATCCTTCACTGGCTGGCAAGACACAAGCTGGGAGCGGTCAGATGTCACGTGAAAAGAAGCTCCTGAATCGAGTACCCAAGGCTGAGCTGCACCAGAAGAAGACTGAGAAACCGCAGACACAGATGCGCTCTTTGTTGGAGGCTCTGGCTCAGTGACCGCAGCTGTGGAGCACCTCCTAGTAGGTGCACGGCGCTGCTGCTGAAGAGGAAATTTCTTCCGGTACTCAGCCAACAACTCTGGGTGAAGAGCAAAACAACGATCAGATGTATGTCCAGACTTCTTGCAGTGAGAGCAAAACACATCTCCTGAAGAAGAGCCTCTCGAAGAGGAAACTCGCTGCTGAGAAGCAAGAACACTTGTATGTGTCACTAGTGGTGTGACAAGAGAACGGATACGTGTCTCCTCAGCAATAAGACTAGCAAGTGCCTCATGTAAGGTAGGAGGAGTAGGACGACCAAGCAGTTGGGTACGACTGATCTCAAACTCCTGTCTGAGGCCCATCACAAACTGAAACATGAAAGTGCGAGCCTCATAATTCTCTTTGGCTGCACAAGACTCACATCCAGAGTGACTCTTTGGGGTCATGGAGATAAGCTGACTAGTAATACGAGTGAAAGCTCCATAATACTCCTCTATAGACATGTCATCTTGTCGAAGGTTGTGAAGATTCTGCAGTAAGGAGAAGTGAAGGGCTCCACTAGGCTGAAGATATCGCTGCTCAAAATACTTCCATATCTCCTTAGCCGTGGTGTGATGCTCAAGACTCATCCGAAGTGAAGGAGCGACATTGAGGATCAATGCACCCATGACCTTAGCATCTGACCTTTTCCAAGCTTTCTTGGTGGCTTCATCCTCCTTTTCATCAGGAGGGTCATCAACTAGATGGTCATCAAGATCGGCAGCTCTCACAATTGTCCTAACCGAGAATGCCCATTCTCGATAATTTGAGCCATCAAGCTTAATATCAGTGATGAAAATAGAATTGTCCTTAGCCATTACAACAGCAAGCACACAGAACAATCTTCACAATTTCCAAGTATCACTGCAGCCCCAACGATCAGCGCACAACCAAAATCTGAACAACAAAAGGGAACCAAACTTGCCTCCTCAGTGCTCTCCTCTGCGGGTTCGGTACCTGCCGGAGAGGAGGCGGTGGCGAGCAGCCGAGGACGTCCGAGGCCGCGCGCGAGGCATTGGAAGCCAAGATGTGGCACCTGCGCATGCAGACCGAGCAGTGGCGCAAGGAGTGGCGCAAGGTGGCCGAGGCAGCCGAGGGGCGGCGACGGCGGGCCTTGGGGTGGCGACGGCGGGCCTCCAAATGATGGAGGCGGCGGCACGAGGGCAGCCAAATGGGGGGCGGCGGTGGCAGAAGGGCCACACGGCGGCGGCCGAGCTCGAGGGGAGGCGGCGCCGGGACGAAGAGGCGGACGAGGCCGAGGCTGGCGCTGCAGATGCGTCAGGCGGCAGCGACGATGGCCGGCGACTCGCCGGCGGTGAGGTAAGTGGAGCTAGGGTTAGGGATTTGACAGCCGAAGCTCTGATACCATGTTAGGAAAAATAGAAAATTTGACCAAATCAATTTTTCTCTATTGCAATGAGAGGGATATACCCTAGATTACATGGGCCAGGGCTTTGTTATACCAGTGGGCCTAAAGCTATACAACATATACAATACTAATACTCTTAACAGTTTGACATTCTGAGAACAGATCATGACAAAGGTGTTGACCTGACGGCATGCACAAGGAACATGTTCAACAAATACCTATCTCCATGCTGGAACTGGAATGCACACTCCAACAAGATCAACTTGCTGTCCATGGAACATCATCTCCTGCTCTTTCAGAGCTAGAATGTCTTACTGACAGATATGGAACAGCAGAGCAGAACCATGCAGTAAGTGGTTTTGGGGCTGGCTCACATTCCGTTTGCCCTTCTGTTTACATCTTCTATCCTGGGTGATTGGTATGCTTTGAAAGAGTTAAAAGGGCGAACCAGAGAGCACCCATACGGTGACAGGATCTCTCAGTTCGACAAACCATATTTTTAGTTTTTTTTCTTTCGAGATATTATGTTTTAGTTGGAGGTTGGATTTAATTGTGTGGAATATAATTTTGCAATATATGCTTTTCTGCTATCAATTTAGTTGGAGGCCGATCAATGTAGTATATGGATATTGATGTGTGTAGTGCAACACATCAATATGTAATGCAACAATTAGTTTTGCCTTTGAAATAAGAAGCTTATATAGGTATTGAGACGAAATTATTAAGCATTACAACAACAAACGGTACATGGTGCATGGTGGCAACCAACAAAACGTGCTAGTTACCACCACAAAAATAGTACTATTATAATTGGTGGCAATCGATGACGTATCGATCGATCACCTGCATGCATGAAACAACTCTCACATACTGTATTACCAACACTTCCACAGCGAGAGTTGAAGGTGCATGGGATCGAGCACCGCAACACCGCCGCCGGTGCCGGTGGAGCAGTTGCCGCCGCAGCAGTAATCCCTGCCGAGGCCGCACGACCCATCCCGGCTACAGCAGTAGCCGTTGGTGCTCGTCGCCACGCCGGCATTAGCGCCGCCGTCGCCGCAGGACTTCCGTTCGATGCAGGCGCCAGTCTTGCAGCCCTTGCCGCAGAACTCGACGGCGAGGCCGCAGAAGCCGAAGCGGCTGCAGCAGAGGTTGCTGGGGCACAGGTCGCCTGCGCCGCACGTGATGTTGTCGCGGCAGGGCCCGCCCTGGCAGCCGCCGGCGCCGTGTCACACCTCAGCATCCGGGTGGTGGAGCAGTGCTGCAAGTGCTGTGGCCTAACGAAACTGAAGGTGGGGAAATCAGCAACAAGGCGAAGGCGGGAGCAGGCTAGGCGCTTTCCCGCTAGTGGGTTGTCGCTGTGTGGTGAAACGATAAGTTATTGTTATGTATTTTCGTGTTGGAGTGTGGGCCCGGTTTGGCAGTGAGTAAGGGCTTCTGTAACGAACGTGTTGGGTTTAGTCCCACATCGGTTGTAGACAGATGTAGAACACGACTTATAAGGGTGAGGATAGTCCCTCCTATCAGGTTAGTCTTTTAGGGGGAGAGGGTCCAAGACCTCTGTAAAACTGTGTTGCTCCGTAGTTGGGCCTAGACATAACTGTGTTGCTCCGTAGTTGGGCCTGGACATAATGAGGTCTGGAAACGCTGCTATGAGTAGTAGTTATACATTACTCATCATCAATGCAAATCAAGACGTCTTCATAAGACAATGATTAGTGTCTGGGTAACATTGTTATTGATGTTGGTTTCAGCTCATGAACTCATTCTACAAAGTGGTATGTGCAATTCTTCTTTATATTCCCTGTGCTATTTGCTTATGACTCATGCTCGACCTTTCATTTTGTCATCCATCTCTATGCTATCTAAGGTAATGCAAATTCCTTAGCATTTTCGGATTGATTGTTTTCATCTCATCTTTAATAGAGATTTATATGGTACAATTCTTAATCATTTTATTTGCAGGTTCCTTCTTTTTAGTTACTGCTTGCTTTAATAACTTATATCATTCATTAAATTGAGAGCAGATCATATAGTTGTACTCTTACTTACACAAGGTTTTCTACGTACTTTGCTGGTTCTAGCTCAAAGGTATAGTTTTGTTGTTATTTCTAAGCTCAAAGAACCAAATTTCGTAAAATGTATGTTAGCTGATCTCTTTTAAAACCGTTTACACTCTGGACTGTTGGAGTTAACCTTGTTGTATAGGTGATTAGATCATGTTTATATTCCGTGTCATGCATGTAGTGGATGCTGCGGCAGTGTACTCACGTAAAGATGAGATCATGTGTGTACATGCAAGATAGTAGTGGGTTAGCTAATTAGAAATAAATGCATGTAAATTAGGGAAGATGCATGTGAGCACGGCAGGTTAGTCATGTCAAGTTGTGAGCGTCGCATGGCGTCGTGCGTGTGGCACTAATGTGTGTATGTGCCGTTGCATTGGTTAGTAGTCTGCATGGATGTGTTAGTTAGAAGCATGTGTAGAGCTCCGTAGAGTCCAAACGGCCGAGACGCGTAGCAGATGGACATGGAGAAAGAAGCGGGCGTAGTTAGTTGTGACATGCGCTGTGTGAGCTCTTAGCTAGTAATCCGGAGATACTTGAAAGTGACTCAAGCCTGTGCGTGCGTATGCAGTTAGTGGAGTACGTAATTAGTGGATCAAGCTGTTAATCCGGAGATACTTGAAAGTGACTCAAGCCTGTGCGTGCGTATGCAGTTAGTGGAGTACGTAATTAGTGGATCAAGCTGTTAGTGGCTTGACCGTGTGTGTGCTTGTATGCAGAAGTGTGTGCGTGTGTGCATGCTCGTTAGTGGGTTATTGGCTGCGTGTTAGCCGTGTGAGTGTGGCTATTTAATCCCATGTAATTGCATTGTGGTTTGAGAGAACAAGAGAAAAAGGCACAAGTTGTGCGGTGCCAAAGCCTCTGCGTGTTCTTGTTCTAGTGTGTGTGCTCGTGTGAGTTTCTTCTTCCATGGGCAAAGTCAACATGGACTACATGTCATTCCACTATGCTCCTGTAGTCACTTGTACTAATTATTGGTTCCTCATTAAAATATCCGGTTAAGCAATGTAACTGTAATAGTCCATCACCATATTATGCATTAAGGTGATAAAATATCGGTTAAGATAAAACTTTCTCTTGATCACACCATCTCATGCATTGCATTAAATCCACTCAAGATTAAAAACCACATGCATCTTTAGACCTCATGCATCACCGATTACTTTTAAAAAGAAATAATTTGTGAATTGATCTCTCATGCATTTTAAGTATTTTAATAACGAAAACAAATGCAATATTTTGGTTATGGAAAAATGTTGCAAAGCTTCTATACTTTATGAATAGCCTCTGTAAATTTTTCAGATCTAAAACCCAGGGTTTGAATTCCGAATCTCATATCATTTTAAAATTTAATTTATAAATGAAACAAAATAGTATTTGAACACTATGCCTCTTATGGACGATCGGATTCCACGGTTGCGTCCGTATCGTCGAGATAGTCAAAATAGACTATTTACTCGATTCATTCGGAGCCCGTATGCAACTTCTATGGTTTTCATAATTTGGAGGGCCGAGATATTTCGAAATAAAAACAAAAAAAAGGAAAGGAAGGGACAAGGGCAGGGGCTACAGCCCCAAATTCCCCAATCTTTTGCCACTGTCGCTGCCTCTCCGGCTATCTGCCGCCGCCGCGCTTGGTCGGCCGGTGAGCCGCCACCGGTGACCCCGCCAGGGCGCCGCCCGCACCCGCCGTCGCCCTACTGCCCCGCGCCGCCGTCCTTCGTGCTGGGCGCGCCGTCGTCGCCGCCTGCGTCCCGGCTGACGCGCGCCGCTCCTCTCGATCCTGCCTTGCTCCGCCGCCTCGCGCGGGCCGCACCGGCGCCGCGTCTCCCGACCGCGCTGCCGCCCTGCCCTTCGGCTCCCTCCGCCGCCGCCTGGCCGCAGTGCTCCCCGCAGGGCTTCCCCGCGCGCCTTCTCGCCGGTGACCCCCGCGCCACAACTCCTTCGCCGCGCCTCCCCGCGCCGCTCCTCCCCGTGCCTCTCCTCTTCCCCGGCCGCGCCGCGCGCCGCCTCCGGCCATCGCCTCCCTCACCTCCGCTGCCCTCGCCCCGAGCGGCCGCCGGCCGTGCCTTCCCAGGCCTCCGCCGCAGCTCCTCCTCCCCCTCATCTCCCGCTCGCGCGCGCCCAAATCTAGCGGTCGCCGCCACCCCCGTCGTCCAGATTCGCCGCCGGCCACCTCGCGTTGGCGCCCATCAACCTCACCGAGCTCCTCTCCAAGAAGTACTGCCAGAGCTTCGCGGGCCTCCTTTCCGCCATTGCCGACGTCTTCAGCAACATCAACGTCACCAAGGACCACGACCTCACCCTCTTCTGCCCTGGCAATCCTGCCTTGGCCGCGTTCATGCCCAAGTTCAAGAAACTCACGAGCGCCGCCACCAGCGGCAGTGGTCGGCGCCACTACCGGCGAGCTCGGCGCCTCGTTGGTAGCCATCTCCACCTTCAGCCCAGGTCCATGCCGAATCCCTTTTCCTGTCCTCGTGAAAGTCGGCCACCTCTTCTTGGCTTGCCGCCGGCTATGTAGAGGAGGAAGGACAAGGTGAATGGAAGCTAGGAGAAGTGAAGAAAGATTGATGGAGTAAGATAGAGCTAACTACCTAGAAGCAAGAATGTACAAGGAGGGAACAAGGGGAAACAAGATGGAACCCGAGCTGCAAAACCGATACCGTCGTCGACAGTTCCTCATGTTCTTGCATCGAGGGTAACGATCTATCGTTGTCGTCGGTGAGGTGTGCCTTGAGAATGAGATGAATGTCATGACTTAGATATTTCTGCATACTTGTCCATCATAAGTTAATTTCGGGCTAAAATCTTCCGCGTATGTTTTAATGGCCTTTTGTCACTTTTCAGGCTTTGGGCCCCACAGACAAATCGCATACCCTGTCGATAGTTTTGACTAGAGTACTTAACTGCTTTTCCTGACAAGCCGTTTGTGAGCTATGGCCAATTTACGCTCTCTTGTTTTCTGTTTAATTAATATATGCAACTTGAAGCATTGCTAATAACCATGTTAATTCAGGAATTAACTTATAAAGTTACGTGAAAATGGTTGTATACGTGTTTTATGACCTAAGAAAACCAAATGGTGATATTAAACATGTCATCCATTTGTTAACTCATACATGATACTACCCCAATCTGATTTTCCTTGAGATGAATTGTTTCATCCAGCTTTAAGCGTTAAACCTTAAGGATAAAGGCTATGACACCTTCTTTGGTTGCATTTACGAATTCATGTATACATCCATCCTTAAATTGCATATTTAATATCTTGCATACATCAACATTTAAGATTCATCCATGGTTAAGTATATAGCGCCACTAAAGCTAAACCCACGTATACAAATAAAGAGTAACATGCTCATGTTAATTCTATCCCCATCCATATTCATTGTAGTTGCATCTCATGCACTCTTACCTTGCTTGAATTAGACACTTAGACTTGATTTTCTCTTCAGGAGGTTATTTGCTTCTTGTTGGAGTTTTGGCTATTCAGATTTCTTCATAAGCAACTTGGAAACTATCTGAATCTTCATTCAATTACCAGGCAAGCTTACTGTCCGCTAAGATTCCTGATTAATTTATGTTGTGGTTTGTGATTAAGATGGCTGTGCTGGTATGCATGATCTTGGTATCGTTTAAATGATGGGCGAAATCACTAGCATGCTAGGGTTGTGTTTGTGATTCATGGTTAATGAGTTATGACTTTAAATCGATTTAATGAATATTGAAACCTAATAAAGTGAGTTGTGAGAGCCGGGGTACTGCACCAATAGATGGATCGTTGGGCGAGGTGAATGTAGATGCACCCCAGTCGTCTAGGCGATACCGGTGTCGTTGGACTTTACCTGTCACCCACGGTGGAAGTGGTAAGCAAGGGTGTCAGAATAGTCAGGCTCGGCTAACCTTGAACTAACGACATTTTGGATCACTTCCCGATTGAGAATGAAAATACTTGACTCATGGGGTATATGACAGATTGAATTTGTCAAGTCTTGGTTGACTTGTGATGATGAAATAGATAAAGTCTTGATTGACTTTGTTGGATAGTTCGTAACTGAGATTCCATGTTTGTGACAATAACATGATGGTTAAAAGGATACATGTTGATTCATGTGTTGCTATGATGTTGATGCTATGCAATGGGTAATTGCTAATCGAAGGAAATAAATCGTGCTTATCTTATTACATGCCATGCTTAAGTTAATTGGGATGGACTAAATTGCAGCTTGCGAGTACGAAAGTACTCATTAGAATTCAACTCTAAAACTGTTGCAGGTAAACCTAGCGTAGGCAAGTTTTATGAATCCGATAACGTTGATGATAATGCCTAGCTGTTCGGTTTGCCTCACCGGTCGATGGTGGTTATGGATAGCTTTTATAAGATGGTTTTGGCTGCCATCTTAGTACTGCTGTTATGTTTTTCGCTGCTGGACTCTTAGTCCTTTTGGAGTTTAATTGACCATGTGGTCGAGTCTTATGTAAATTAACTAAGTACCCCTTTGTATGGATGTTTAATTATGCACCTGAAACCTCGTGGAGTTTGTACTGTGATGTTTAAGTTGTTCATGTGGCACCCCATACGCCATGCGTGTATGATTTTGAAGTGTATGGGGGCAGCCGTAAAGAGTTGGCGTTACTTTTTACGTCCGTGTGATATGATCTGCTGGGTTTGAGTGACCTGATAGCTGTGATGCTTCGGCCTGCTAAGCAAGGTGTGGGTGGTGTATCGGGCTTTCAAGCGATCCACTAACCGTGCTCCGGCTAGGTTAGGGGTGAGAGTGCAACCACCGGGCTCCTCCTAGGCTTATTGTGTTGCACGTGTTTGAGAAGGACGTTAAATCTTTACAGGGTTCGGTATTTCGATTGGAGATTAGAGAAGTGACTTGTTATTTGGTCTCATGCCAATTGTGAAGCATATGACTCGGTTCGTATGATGAGTTGGATGAGTGAGAACCATGGACCGCTATGAGACATACGACTCGGTTCGCATGTAGAGCGGGTTTGGTTCGGGCCCTAGACCGTTGTGAGCACATACGAGCGGCGTCTCTTATGGATAACGGGACGGGTCACTGGAGACAAGTGGTTACTATCTTTTTTATCCAATTGTGAATCCCGGGTCCTGATAGTAACCTCCTGTGTTTACTTTGAGTAAATGAGACGGAGATGAGATTTAAGCACTTCTGTTGTTTAGAAATGTTCAGTCCAAAGTATATGCTCCATGCAGTAAGATGTTATGTAAATTTAACCTTTATTCGAATGAAAGACTGCTATGTTAATGCTTCTATACACTATTCAGTAGTTGGGCTTCGGTCCTGATAATTTTATTCCTGTTGTTGCTGAGAAAGGAGCAGAAGTTCATCTAGAAAAAAAAAGAATAGAAAGGAGTAGGAGTTGATGAAGAGAATTGAAGAATTCTCCCCGATGGTCTTTTCAAGTCATTTTGATCACCCCCGCGCCGTAGAACCGAAAATTTCCTGTGTACTACTCTATGTTTAATTGTGATGTTTAGTCGTTTGATTTCCACTCTTTATGGTAATGTTCAATCTTTTAAAACAAATATGCTCTGCCCGCCTATATTGAGCCAATGTAATTTGAAGCGTTCAAATTTTATCATATGTTTATACCATCCCAATTTTCAATTTTTAAAAATACTTTTATCATTCTTTCTTCAAAGTGGACGGGTGCGGCAACACGCATCTTCATGTTCTAGTCTCGGAGGAAATTTGCTTTCCTGATAGCTTCCGTGGGTGCACAACGCATGTGTCCCACAACTCCCAATGCTTTTTTTCCTTGTCATGTTGCCATCCCATGCAACATATCGCTTTTTTTTCCTCCAAATCTGCTCGCATGCGTGCTGGTCTCGACTTGCAGCTCCGCTCGGTTCTTCCGGCCCATCCGTGCGCTAGCCTGGGCCTCTCTTGCGCCTGCTGTCCGCTCGCCGTGCACGCTGCATCTCGACCGATCGACTCGCAGCTTCCGCGTGCGCCTGCTGCACAAATCCAATCTAGACGAAAGCTTCGCCCAAAACACGCCATCATCTGCCGCTTCTGATTGCTTTGATTTTTCCAACCGCCGATTGATGTGCACACCGATACTTTCCTGTCCGTCGGATGGGACACTACTACAGAATTCATTTAACGGGACGCCCCTGTACAGACGGTTTTTTGGAGCCGTCTGTACAAATAGTAGTCCAGACGGTTCCAAACGAAAACCGTCTGTACAAATGATCTCAACAAGCGGGACGCTACAGTACAGACGGTTCCAAACTGGAACCGTCTGTACAAATAGCACAGACGGGTCCAAACTAGAACCGTCTGTACAAATCACACAGTACAGACGGTTCTAAATTCGGAACCGTCTGTACAAATATGTGAACAGTACAGACGGTTCCAAGTTGGAACCGTCTGCACAAATCGAACAGTACAGAACCGTCTGTAAACAGTACAGACGGCTCTAAACTTGGAACAGTCTGTACAAATTGAACAGTACAGACGGTTCCAAACTGGAACCGTCTGTACAAATAGCTGAAGCAAGGCTAGTTGATCTCTGCTGCCGCAGCAGCAAAAACTGCAGATTTCCTTGCCGCGGCAGGAAAGTGGCAGCGTCGGGGAGGGAGTTTGGCAGCTCCGATTGTCGAACGGTTTTCACGGCTGTGAGCGGGAGGCCAAACTCTACATCTCCAGAAATTTTGAGCCAATTCCGAGAAAGTCGATGAAACGACTAGTGGAAATCCCGGCCCGAAATCGAAGATTTTGAAAACGGCACCCAAACGACATTGCTCGGCAGAAGCTGGGATCAAGGCGGAAAGCAAGTCCTCGACTCAAGCTAACTAGGGAAACAAGAATCACCCAATTCGGAGTCCGGGTGAAGGAGATATGCCCTCCGGAAGATGAGAAAAAGTAACGGAAAAACTTCCGGAGCGAAAAAGTCCCACTTAGAAGCGGAATTTTGAGGGTCAAGATGGGTACAGGTGTAAACACGTGTATTTTTTTCAGATGCGCGTCGTCGTTAGCTTCGATTTGAGTGGTCGTGGACGTAAAACAGACTCCGTATGAGAAAGTTACGGCCGT
This sequence comes from Stipa capillata, assembly GCA_019208055.1. Taxonomy (NCBI): domain Eukaryota; kingdom Viridiplantae; phylum Streptophyta; class Magnoliopsida; order Poales; family Poaceae; genus Stipa; species Stipa capillata. The sequence goes on along the minus strand of JAGXJF010000974.1, from coordinate 296,846 downwards.
TTTACTAAAACCTCTCAAACTAGGGTTTTTCAGCTACTCCCCTTGCCGCGGCAGCAGATTTTGCTGTTTTTCTTGCCGCGGCAGGACTTTGTGGGCTTCTACACGGAGTTTGGGTGCACGAAAAGGACTAAAATTTTGGGGGCAAGATCAGCACATATATATCTTCCAAACGGCAGAGTTTGAGCCCAATCTGAGGACTTTGAATTTTTGGAGTCTGAAACACATAGTGTTAATCTAATAGTCCAGACGGTTCTCAGTTTGGAACCGTCTGTGCTATTTGTACAGACGGTTCCAAGCTTAGAACCGTCTGGACTAGGGGCGTCCCGCTTGGTCGTAGGGATAAGTTAAAAATAAAGCCCTCCCATATGTGTCGCGAAGTCCGTCTAGGTCAGCTGGCAACGTCACTGCTTGAGCAACGTGAGGTCGCGGGTTCGAATCCCGCTGGAAGCATATTGCGCAATTTATTCCTAGCGGTTGGATGGGACACGCGGACGGCCGGGATGAGACGCGGCTGAAGGACGAGGCTCCTGGCGCGAGGTGTTATATTTTTATTTTTGAAACACGACATCACAGAATCGATTAGTACAGACGGTTCCAAACTAGAACCGTCTGTACAAATCGTTTTGGAACCGTCTGTACAAATCGATTTGTGCAGACGGTTCTAGTTTGAAACCGTGTACAAATCGATTTGTGCAGACGGTTCTAGTTTGGAACCGTCTGTACAAATCGATTTGTACAGACTGTTAGGGCCAGACGGTTCGGAAAACCGTCCCACCTGGGAGTTCCGAACCGTCTGGACAAATCATTTCTGCAGTAGTGGGATCGTCTTCCGCGCCGTCTGCTCCGGCTGGCGCGCCTGCACGAGCGACGCGCGCGATCCCACCTTGCGGAAATCGGACCTCTTGCCGCGCGGCTGGATCGCCCTCTGCGACGGCGACGCGGTCCGCCCGGCCGACGCCTGTGAGATCACCCTCTTCCACACGCGCACGGCCAGGCGCATCCATGTCCGCCTGCCGGAGCTCCGGCGCCATAGGATCGTCGGCTTCACTCAAGGACTCATCATCCTTGTGCACAAGCGCACCATCGCCATCAGGGTGCTCCATCCCTTCACACGAGTCGTGGTCGACCTCCCATCCCTCGTCCCTGTGTTCCATCATGTGGTCAAGAACCGCAACTCTGTCCTTGACATGAACGCCGCAGTCTGCAGCGCGTCCGCGACCTCTATTGCCGTCGTGGTCTGGTTCCCGTGGACAGAAGTGGTGCTCGGCGCCGAGGCTGGCCGCCCAAATTGGGAGGTCCTCCACCGAGGGCTTTTCCTTAGGAGCATCTTGCCCTTCCAAGGAAGGCTTTATGCCACCATGGGTGGCTCAAGAGAGATCATGCAGCTGTACCCGAGATCACCCCATCCTGTGCTTGCTCATGTTCCAGATGATTTTGGTGATCCAAGGCTATGCAAGTACTTCCTCGTGGAGTCAGGTGGGCGGGTGCTGCTTGCCGTCCACCATTTTACTGCACAACCCTGTGGCGCGGAGCCATTCCAACGAAATGCCTACAAGCTATTTGCCCTGGACATCGATTGCGGTGAGCTGATCCCAGTGAACTGCCTCGGTGACCACGCGCTGTTCCTCAACGGGGATCGGTGCCTGTCTGTTTCGGCCAGGGACCTCCCTTCTGTGAGCAGCAACTCCATTTACTTCTCTTTACGCTGTGACCCTGTTGTGGTGCACTCGATAAGGACAGGTTTCTCTGAGCGGCTAGCAGTATCATGCCAAATACACGACGGGAAGGATAGGATCCGCCCCTCCGTGCGCCCCTTCACTATCGTTGATCATCTTCTCACCTACTGCCATCCTCCTGAGTGGTAAGTCTGTTTTCTCAGTTTCCTTCCTTGCACATGTCATGTGCAATACTAAATTATGATTGTCTTCTCTTCCCTTATGTAGGACAAAAGGGCTCATGTTTCACGAGTACCACTCTATACCTGAATCTTTCGAGGAGTTGGCGAAGAACATCAAAGCAAAAGATTCTGAACTGCGGATTCCTCGCGTTGCAGTTCGTTTCTTCTGAAGGAAGAAACAGGGTCGTCACACTCCGCACTACCCAGTGAATAATGAAGGTATAAATAATGCCAATAGACACCAAATGCATAATTCCCTTGCTGGCTCAGTTGGGATCTTTGTGTGGCTCGGTCAATTCATTGGTGGCTCCCGGCTCCATGTGTTGGCATGATCTTTTGAATTTGTTTAGCCAGCAGTTTGTCTATGCTATGCATATATAGTGGTGGTTCAAATCTGAGGTCTGGCAAATAAATTGGATCTGTCAAACATGTGCTGATTACACCCTAGGGATATGCACAATGTGATTATAGGAGGGGATGTTTCTACTTCCCATGTTGTTTAGGATCAAATTGCATGTGATGTTTGTATTTGGATGGGGCAATTTGCAATTAGTAGAATCGTACCAATGTAGGAACAGTGGCTATCTTTTCAGCACTATGGTCTTATTTTGACGTTTTAAAACTATGTAAGATTATATGATTCAAAGAGTCTTATCTTTTTTGTGTGAAACAATGCTAGGTTGTGGAAACATATGCAGAAGAAGGGAGAAGAATCTGGTGATTGTTTGGATTGTTGAGACATGTTGTGCAGGTTTAACTATGAATATGTTCAAATTTGTGGTGCTAGGATAAGGGGAAAAAAAATCCAACCTCAACGCAATCCAAAGGTGTATTTCTCTCATGAGGAACATTTTTGTTGTATTTTACCATGAAGCTATTTATGCTGTAACCTGTAGCACAAGTTGTCTTGGTTACTGACGGTGAAAGGAAAAATGTGATGAGAGAAAGTTCTGTCTGTTGTTAACCTCCGAGAAATTTCTATATCTCTTGTTGGAAAATTTTATGTCTATTGTTAATCCTTGAGAGAATGTGTCATATTTACCTATGTGGCAACTCTCTCTTTTTGGCTTAACGTTAGTAATGAATTATCATCAGGGCGTGTACAATGGTGCTATCTTAGCAATGCCACGTAGGATAATTGGTGAGTTGGAAAAAAGAGAAATGAAGAAAAGAGGTTTGCCTTCTCTTAGCTAATAGATGATCTCTTAGTAAAAAAGATATGACATTTTTCTACATTATATCATATGTCTTCTCTTAGTCACGTTTTTTAGTTAAATTTTAATCACCACATAATCTTAGGAATATGCAAACATTAATTGTTAAAAATAATTCATTGTATAATATGTTTTTTATCTTCTGTAAATGACATGGAATACATAAGATAAGACAGTCTTATCAACCATTGTACATGCCCTCATTGGCGCACGTTGACAGTAAAACGACATGTCTAGCTGGAGAATTCAACTAACAGGGGAGCAATCGGCAAGTGTGACCAAGCGCAAGGTAATTCAGGTAATAATAGTGTCACAATCTTAGATAGAAAGTCACATCCGCTGCACAGGATTTCTGACAGTGCGTTGAGCCATGAACTCCAACCCAGCGGCCCCGTGCCGCCGACACATCTCCGCCAAGGAGCGCTGCCGCAGTAAGTGAGCCTACAGCACCACCATTGCCCGGAGGACACGGAACTCCTCCTGCAGTTGCACATCTGCCCTGCCCTGGCAGCCTCCGTTGCTACCTCTCTCATCTTTGCAGCCTCTTCCCGTAAACCTCTCCCTAGCAAGTCCCCAATCTCCTCGCGTCCTCCGGGACCCGCTCCCCCCAATACCATGCAAATGCTCTGTCGATGGCATCCATCCGCCGCCGAATCGCCGTCGTCACTGACGCAGTGGTTAGGGAGCAGATGAATGAATGGAGGTCGGGGGACGTTGGAGAGAGCGCTCATGTACACTTCCTTTGTGTTTCGCTAACTCTCGGTCGCCCAAGAATTAACAATTCCTTGGTCGTCCTCGACCATGCGATTTCGCACTGAGATTCGTGCTAGTTTTGTCTCTTTTTTTTAAACATGAACGTGGGCTTTATTAGCTAGCAACAATAGTATATCATCCACCAAAATTTTAACACGAAAAACACGAGGATCATCAAACCAACAGGATGGCTAATGCCTCGCCTCGCTAGCTAGAGTATGCGCCGCCACGTTAGCCTCTCTTGGGCTATGGTCAAAAACTCATAGATGATCTTGAGAAAGTATGTTTGTCCTACAGCGAGTTGCGAAGCATGGGTTTTGTGATTCTGCGTGGGAGAGGAGTTCTCTTATTCTTCGCCTTTAGCGAAGGATAGGAGGCAAATCGCCTCAAGAGCTCCTACGTGGGCTGCATTTGGCGCGGCCCATTAACACAGGTACATTTTTTCTTTATATAAATCTCAGAATTTATATTTATTTAAAATTAAGAAAATATATAGAAAAAATCATTTCAATGGAATAAATATTTAAAAACATGATTTAATTTTTTTGCTCAAAAAATATTTTACCTATTTTTAACTTTTTGTTCATATAGTTTACAAGAATTGTTCACGTGTATTGAATAAAATGTTCATGTATTTCTGAATTAATGTTTATATGCATAAAAGTAATGTTCATGTATTTCTAAATTAATGTTCATATACATAAAAAATAATGTCCATATACATCAGATAATATGTTCAGACATTTCAAAAAAATATTCATGTATTTACTAAAAAAGAAAAATAGAAAAGAAAACAAGAAAAATGAAAAATAAAAGAAAAATGAAAAAGTTCATGTATTTACTAAAAAAGAAAAATAGAAAAGAAAACAAGAAAAATGAAGAATAAAAGAAAATGAAAAAGTTCATGTATTTATGGGGAAAAAGGAAAAATATTCATGTATTTCAAAAAGTATTCATTTATTTGTTGGAAAGGAAAATAAAACAAAGAAAGAAAAAGGAAAAATAAGAAAAATGCAAAGATAAAGATAAAGAATGTTCATGTATTTACGGAGAAAAAGAAAAAAAGAAAAGAAACAGAAAAAGAAAAAATAAACAAAAAAAAGAAAAAGAAAAAGAAAGAAAAAATAGAAAAAATAGAAACTTGGACATGGGCCAGCCCACGTTACAGGTGCTTCAGGCGTTTTGGCTTCTATTCTCCGCTTAAGACCAAGAATAGGATTTGTCGTGGGAGGGCCTCTTCTTTTTTCAGCAACTTTTTTGCGTGGTTTATTTTATGGGCCTTTTTTCTTGTGTATTTTCATGCAGTGTACTGAGCACCTTTTTCTAGGGAACGTAGGTTTTTAATTCGGCCTTTTTCCGTTGGGCTATTCTCTCGATTGGGCCCATGCATATTCATGTTGTTTCACATGACTAGTCTTTTTTTAGAAGAGACGGAATTTGTGCACAACATTTTTTCCTCTTAGGACTCTCTCCTCTCGCCGACTCCTCGTCGGCGCTGAGATCTTCTCCGACTCCGATCGAGGCTCACTCTGGGGGTTTGCTCGGGCTGATAAAGGGGCAGGCGCGTTCCGCTTCCCGGCTTGGCTTCTCCTCGGGCAACCACTGACCGGTTTTGATTTTTCTACCAAGAACTAGATTTGGAATTCATCATGGCAAACGCTGCGTCTGGTCTGGGGTCTAAGGACCGTGGATTAGAGGATCTTGAAGGCTGGATCCAACGGCTGTATCTCAACGACGAAGATTATGACGATGTTGTTTCCGAGGATGAAGGTCCGCCGCCGGCAGAGGCGACACACTGGCTGGCGCTGGCTCGATTTCATACCGTGACGTCGTACAGTCAATACTAGTTCTACATGAACATGCGATTGGCTTGGGGCCTTGCACAAGATGTCAGATTTCGTGCGATCAATGACAAAATGTATGTACTGCAGTTCTTCTGTCTTGGTGATTGGGAAAAGTTACGGAGGGAGGACCATGGATCTTTAGGGACAATGCCGTACTGACCAAGATTACGATGGCTTTGCGAAGCCATCCACGATTGAGTTCGAATCCCTGGTTGTGTGGATCCAAATCCATGAGCTCCCTGTCACATATCGATCATTGGTAGGCAAATTTGCTGGCAAGGTGGCGATCATTGGTAGGCAAACTTGCTGGCAAGGTGGTTAAGGTGATCGCGTCAGAACCTGAATCGACAGACTTCATAGGCAACTTCTTTAGGTTTCGGGTGAGAATTGATATTCACGAGCCACTGACCCGGTTCGTCTCAATCTCTCGGGGAGGCAAGTGCGAGATTTTTCATGTGCAATACAAAAATAAAGTTTCCTAGATGGTGTGCAGTCTACGGCCACCTGGGGCGCACCCACAAGGAGCACGTACGGCACCGGAATTCATGAAGCTCGTGACCTGAAATGGGGTGTGTGTCGACTATTAAACTACCGCCAATCTTACGATCTAAGAGGGGGTTGTGAAGACAGTAGAGAGATGGGGTAGGAGCCCGAGGGGATCACGTCGGCGACGACAAGGACACAGTCGACCCAGGTTTAGGCCCCCCGGGTGGGTAATGTTGGGATACGGGTAGGCTACGCTAGTGCAAAAAAAATATTTCTAGCACGTAAACCAGGAACATGTTGCTATTATAGATCACGGGATTACCACTCGACGCGTAGACTCGTAGCAGAAGTAGAGTCGAAGCAGCACGTCGATGTAGCTGTAGTCGCACAACCTTCTCCTCCTCGCGAATTCCCTCATGCGGTTCGTCTGAGCATCGCGGGTGCAACGCCTCTGAGGTATCCACACGTACAGGGCGAAACTTCGAGTGGTGGATTGCTAGATTTGATTCACACGACGTGGGCGTGGAGGTGGTGATGGCTAGGGTTTCTCTCAACTGATTGGTTTTTGAACAACCTTGAGATCCGTCCATACCTCCACTTATATAGACGTCCTTACATGGGCTTCAACACTTGAGGTCCAACCAGACTCTAAACCCAATATCCACTCGGATCCAACCCGAGTGAGTTCCGACTCCTTACGTGTGCGACTCTATAGGTTCATGATCACTTGGACATATCCGGTATAACCTGAGTACAACTACTCGGGCTTCAAGTACCCATCTCGGGTCACGAATACACTACTTGAACCACGAGTACTCTTACTTGGACATTGGTCGGTAGCGGCCCCTAGTAGGACGTGCCAACCCATTAGTGCTCACCAAATCACTCTGACGAACCTTCATAATGTGTCATATGCATCATTCCTTTTGCCTCATGATATACGTTGTCGGGCTCAAGGTGAGTACTTGTCATCCTTGTTGGGTAGCCCGACCTCTCTTCTCGACAAGTGATACAGATTCTTTAAACATGTTAACACTTAAACCAGTCGCATGGCCATGCCTTTCCAAATCTATTCACTCGAGAGGGCCCAGAGATATCTCTTCGAGTCGGAGGGGCAAATCCTGTCTTGATTGACCACGCCTCACGGCATGCTTCACGACAAGCGCGAAATCTACCTTTATAACTACCGAGTTACAGAGTAGCGTTGGGCGTTTGACAACCCCTAAGCATGCCGATCCACATCCCGAGAACATGCGACGACCTCAAGTCTAGGACATGACATATATATTGCGCTTGAGACTAACAGATGACAATCTTGCTGCGTCTCAAAGTGTGTCGGTCCGAATCCTGATCTCCATCACGAGTCCATACTATCGGGTTAGCATCTCTATTGCCATGATCTGTGAAACATATAGTCATCAACCGAGTCGTATACTAGTCTAAAGATATGTGTCCGCATATCCTTATCGACTAGGGACAATTATAACTATCATCATACAATACATAGTCTCACAAACAAGTCACGTACTTGTTGATACATATCAAGATGACATTCCAGGACAATACTAAATAACTCATGAATACAGGGAAATATGATCATCACATGATTGCCTCTAAGGCATATTTCCAACAGTCTCCCACTTACACTAGAATCAATTATCTAGGTATTGTATATCCATGTCTCTCGTGTGCGCCCATGCTTTGGTTGTGGGAGAGGCTTTGTCATCGTATCAGCAATATTAAGATCCGTGTGTACTTTTTATATCTTTACATCTCCTCTGTCCATGATCTCTCGTATGAGGTGACATCGTCTGAGTATGTGTTTGGATTTCTAGTGATACCTTGGTTCCTTAGCCTGCACAATGCCACCACTATTATCATAATAGAGGTCCAAAGGACTTGGCATACCTTGAACCACATCGAGTTCAGTAATGAACTCTCTCATCTAGACACCTTCCTTTGCAGCTTTCGAAGCCGCAATGTACTTAGCCTCTGTCGTAGAATGAAAAACTGTATCTTGCTTAGAACTTTTCCAGCTCACAACACCTCCTTCAAAACGAACACAAATCCAGATTGCGATAAAAAAATCATCCTTATTAGTTTGGAAGCTAGCATCGATGTAACCACTTACAACAAGTTCTTCCTCATCACCATAAACCAGGAACATATTCTTAGTCCTTCTCAAGGATATTCTTAAGTGCTGTCTAGTGACCTTCATCGGGATTAGCCTGATATCTGCTGGTGACACTTAGAGCATACGACAGATCTGGGAGAGTACACAATATGGCATACATGATAGACCCGATAGCTGAAGCATATGGAATCTTACTCATGCGGCCTCGCTCATCAGCAGTCAGAGGACACCGAGTCTTGCTTACACTAATACCATGCAAAATAGGCAAGAATCCTTTCTTAGCCTCTTGCATGTTGAATCTCTTCAACATCTTGTCGATGTAAGTACTCTAGTTTAGTCCAATTAGTCTCTTCGGCCTATCTCTATAGATCTTTATACCCAAAATGTATGCCGCTTCCCCTAAGTCCTTCATCGAAAAACTATTTTTCAACGAGGTCTTTACGGATTCCAGCATTGGGATGTCATTTCTGCCAGTAATATGTCATCCACATATAAGATCAGAAACACAACTGAGCTCCCACTAAATAGCTTGTGAACACAAGGTTCTTATTCGTTCTTGATGAAGCATATCTTACTTCGTTATAGCCAAAACCTTTGACTACTTCGTCGAAACGAATATTTCAACTCCAAGATGCTTGCTTCAACCCATAAATGAATTTCTAAAGTTTGCATATCTTACTAGCATTCTCTGGATCGACAAAACCCTCTGGTTGTATCATATACACGTCCTCGATTAAATTTCCATTAAGGAAAGGCGTTTTGACATCCGTCTGCATATCTCGTAATCGAAATATGCTGCAATTGCTAGAATGATCCAAATTGATTTAAGCATCGCTACCGGCGAGAAGGTCCCGTCGTAGTCAACTCCTTGAACTTGTCAGAAACCTTTTACGACAAGTCGAGCTTTAAAAATCCACTTGCACTCAATGGTTTTCACGCCATCGGATCGACCAAGTTCCAAACTTGATTGTCACCCATGGACTTTATCTCGCATCTCAGACCTCGAGCCATTCCTCGGAATTTTGGCCCATCATCGCTTCTGCATAGATCGTAGGCTCATCGTTGTCCAACAACAATACATCGCGTACTCTACGCAGCCTTTCCGATCTTCGTGGCAACGATGTTTCTTTAACTACGGGTTCCCCGACTTGATCTACCCCGAGGGCATCACTCGCCAAGTCCTCCCCAAGTGGTTGCTCTTGAACCTCTTCAAGTTGCACTGACCTCCCACTAGCCTTCCGAGTGAGAAACTCTTTCTCGAGTAAGACAGCGTTTCGAGCGACAAACACTTTGCACTCTTCTCGGTTGTAGAAGTAATACCCCAAGGTTTCCCTCGGATATCCCACGAAAATGCACTTCTCTGATTTGTGTGTGAGCTTGTCCGATTGAAGTCGCTTGACATATGCTTCACAGCCCTAAATTTTAAGAAAAGACAAATTGTGACTCTTCCCAGTCCATATCTCATATAGTGTTCTATCTACAGATTTTGATGGTACCATGTTTATTGTGAAAGTTGTTATTTCTAGAGTATAACCCCAAAATGATAACGGTAGATCTGACTGCCTCGTCATTGATCGAACCATGTCCAACAATAAAATGTGATCTTGTTTAGAAGATCTTGTTGCAAGTAGCACATTGGTCCAAAAAGTTGTGTTTTGAATGCTCTGTTTGAAATTATGAATTTTTAATGTTTAAAACTTAACATAACATATTCAGTACAACATGCAACTAGTCATTATCTAGTCATATACTATTTACTAGAACTAATACATACGTGACACGTTCAAACTAAAAAAAGACCATATGAAGGAATGGTGATATGTAACTGAACGGACCACCTGAAGGAATCAAACATTTCAAACGGCTACTGCACGCTGTATCGATCCTACGGTAGGTTTTTTTTTAGACAAACGAGGGAGCTTTATTCATCCAAAATGTTTACAGGAATACAATGATTCACAGGCGGATGAAACCAGATATGCCTGCCCACATCCAAAGATGTGCTAGCTTTAACAAGATTGTGTGCTTCAAAATTAAACTCCCTCCGTTCATGGTGAAAGCTCACCTCCTGAAACATTGCCTTGCGTGTTTTTATTTCCATCAGAATTGTAGCATACGAACATAGCGATCTCTCCTCCTTTAGGTTATTTATCACTTCCAAGCAATCACTAGCCACCTGCACTCTTCTGCAATTCAAGTCCATAGCCAGCGATAAGGCCTCATTGCATGCCATTGCCTCCAAGGTGGCACGATCTTTCATTCCTTCAAAAACCACTGCAGACGCTCCTTGGAAAATACCAGCATGTGATCTGCAAATGGCACTAATTGCTCCCCTGCTTCCAGTTTTAGACAGACCTGCATCCACATTTATCTTTAAGCATTCTGTACTTGGTGGTAACCACCTGCTGGTCGGTCTTTGCACTGCACACCCCCTTGCTGGTTTACTGTTCACCGTCATCTCCAGTTCTTCAATAAATCTCTTCACAAACATCATGGTTGAAATAGGACTCTGATATTCATTTTCATGGATCACTCTTCTCCTAGCCTACCAAATCGCCCATAGTGTAACCAACATGGTTATAAAATCACTATGATTCAGTGTGTCCTTCATCTGAAATAGCCATTGCCCTGCATTATCCATACGGTTAATTGCCATATGTTCCGTCAGACACTCATCTGCTAGAGCCGACACACATCTGCTCATTGTACATTCCAGTAGGGCATGTCTCCATGAATCATTTGCTGCTCTGCATACCGTACACATACTTGATTCTGCCATTTTCCTTTTGTGCCTGACTTCACCGGTCGGCAGCGAGGCACGGGCTAACCTCCAAGCAAACACCTTCAGTTTGGAAGGTACCTTTGTCTTCCATAAAGACGTCTAGATTTTTTCTGTCTCTCTTGTATTTGAGTTTGCTGCCCGATCCTCCAACCAGGCCTCCCTTCTACTTTTTGTTTCTATAATCATCCTGTACGCTGACTTGACTGAAAACAATCCCTGTTTATCATATTGCCACGCCCAAAAATCTTCTTGCACAACAGAACTAATAGGGATTTTCATTACAACTTCTGCATCCATATCCATGAGGTGTTCCTGAACCATCTGCATGCACCTCCCATGTTCTAGTGCTGTGATGGATAAGCTCACTGACCATCATTGGAGGGTTTACTGTTTTTGGACAAACTGGTCTCATCTGAAAATCTCTCGGCAACCAATTATCATTCCAAATGTTGGTGCTCACTCCATCTCCAATTCTCCTTATTAATCCCTGCTTCAGAAAATCTTTCCCTTCATGAATCGCCCTCCACACTTGTGAGGATTGACTCCCCAAATTAGCATCCAGAATACTTGAGTCAGCAAAGTAAACAGACTTAAGAACTCTAGCACTAAGGCTTGTCGGATCATTTAGGATTCTCCAGGCCTGCCGCATCAACAATGATATGTTAAAAATCTCTATCTCCCGAAAACCTAAACCTCCTTTATACTTGGGCATTGTCAGTGTATCCCAAGACACCCAAGCTGTTTTCCTCTCACCATTACAACTCCCCCACCAGAACTTCCTCAATAACGAATTAATATGTAGACATAAGCCCCTTGGCAATTTAAAACATGCCATCGAGTAGGTCGGGATCGACTGTGCAACCGATTTTATCAATATTTCTTTTCCACCTGCTGAGAGAGATTTCTCCATCCATCCCTGCACTCTCTTCCAAACCCTGTCTTTTAAGTATTTAAAGGCTCCATTCTTTGATCTTCCCACATCCGTTGGGAGACCAAGATACTTTTTAGTCAACGATTCGTTCTGCACTTGCAGCATTGCCTTAATATTTTCCTTCACCTCAGCTAGACAACCCTTCCCAAAAATATAGAGGATTTGGACAGGTTCACTCGCTGACCTAAGGCATCACAATACTTTTGAACTTTACTCTTCACTCTCTCTGCCTCCGTACAATTAGCCTTCAGAAATAATAGGCTATCATCTGCAAACAATAGATGGTTAATGTGGGGTGCCGAAGGAGCAACTTTAATTCCTTCCACATTACCCTCTGCATCCCCTGACTTCAAAACACAAGACAACCCTTCAGTAGCTAACAGAAATAGGTACGGTGATATTGGATCACCCTGTCAGATTCCTCTACTCGGCTTAAACTCATGTGTTCTCCCTCCATTGAAAAGAACAGAAAAGGATACAGTCCTAACTCCTTGCATAACCAACTTGGTCCATCTATCCTGGAAACCAAGCTTCCTCATGATTGCCTCTAAATATGACCACTCAACCCTATCATATGCTTTCATCATGTCCAGCTTTAAAGCACAATGTATATTCGACTTGCTTCTTTTCTTCTTCATAAAATGCAGACATTCATAAGCGGAAATGATATTATCGGTAATCAACCGACCAGGCACAAATGTTGATTGCTCCTCGGAAATAATTTCAGGTAAGATCTTTTTCAACCGATTTGCAAGCACTTTCGAAGAAATCTTGAAAATGACATTACAAAGACTTATCGGTCGAAACTGTCCTAAAGAGGTTGGATTTGCTATCTTGGGAATAAGAACAATGAACGTGAAAGAGCATCTAGGCCCCCAAACTGGTTTTGATGGTTAATGGCAATCCAAACTGGGATCTAACGGTTGCATTGAGTGTCAACAGGGAAGTTAGGTTCCAGGAAGAGGATTCATCCAAGGAAGGATGACCATTAAGAAGGTACAAGGAGAGTTTCTCGAGGCAAGGAGATAGCTGTGCCACAGCTGTGAAGAAGCCGGTGCTGTGCCAGGAGGGCAAGCAAGGTGATGGTTGCTTGAGGCGTCAAGAACCTTGACTACAGTTGGTGGAAGCTGAAGCCTAGATTTGCTAGTTTCTTTGAGTCCTTAGGAAATACCTGTACTATCAAGAGGGATAAAGTTGCGAGTTTACTTGGAGATGATCATGCTCAAATGCTCAGAGTGTTGACAGTGGTACTGATGCCTTGAGGTCAGTTGCCCTGTAACAACAGTTTTGCACAAGTGTGAAACTGGTTTGGGTTAGTACACTGCTGTGCTAACTAGGAAAAACCCTAGAGCCAAAGCTACCTGGGTGACACAGCTGTGTCACAGGTGAGCCACTGCTCTATGACTCAGGTACACCTCTGTGCCGGGGAGAGCTTGATAATTGTTAAGGGAACTGCATTGCAATGGTCTGTCTGCTGTGTCAGAAGGCTGTTGGAGGTTCTCTCCGTATTAGCGTCAGAACGTGAGTATGCTGAGGGCATGTAATGTGCCAAGACCGGGCTGAGTAGAGTGGCTACGTCAGTTAGGGTTTTACCTGTGTCACCTGCCTGTGGCACAGGTGTCGGTCTGCCTGATAGCTCGTTGCCGTTGCGCCAAGTTGTGAGCTATGTCACAGATGTCTGTCACAGGTGTCTCACTTAATCCTACGTGGCATGAGTGTAACGGTCAGGTGCCTGAGGATCCTATATATAGGAGACCAGGGGAGGCCTTTGGCCTCAACCTTTGCTAATCATTTTCGACTGTTGTAAACCTCTCTTCTAGAACAGAACTAAACCATCTTGAGTGCAAGCCCATGTTTTTGTCCTAGCGTGTGAGAGGTTTGAGCAAAAGAGCATTTGTTCCTCCAGGAGTTTTCTTGCAACTAAATCTGTTACTCTTGGAGTGTCTACTCCTAGACAGGTGTAGGAGTCGCCGGTGATCACCCAAGCTTGTGTGGGCTGGCCCGGACGTTTGTGAGGGTGATCTGAAGTCTACCCACTGAAAGGCTAAAGGACTTCCTCAAGCAAAAGGTAAACGGAGATTAAGCACGATTGAGTGCTGGCTTATTCTTTGGAGTAGCTTTTCCAAACGGAGACGTACCATCTCTGCAAAGAGTGGGAATTTCGGTGAAAAATCATGTCTCCTTGGTGTGTTTACTTTGTGCACTTACCTGTTTATCTGCATGTTTGTTTGTGAAGTCTCTTGCTATGTTTGTGTTAGCTCTGATCCTATCTTTATACCTGTGCAAGCTATCTATGGGATCGCTGTTCTGCTCCAGTGAGTTTATATCTGTTAGTTCACCTGTGTAATCTACCTGTGTAACAGCTGTATTAATTTGCCTGCCTATCTTCATACCTGTGTAGCTAGCCTGTCACACAGCTATTTGTTTCTAGCCTCTGTGTAGTTTTATATACTTGTTTTAAAGTAGAAGTTTTATTGTTTCTTATTCACCTCCCCTCTAGTTGGCTCCTGAGATCCTTTCAGAATGTTTTGTTTAAATCTTCCGGAGATTCCCCTCCATTGAGCACACTCAACACCACGCTGGTGATTTCCTCACCGCACAGATCCCAATTCCGCTGAAAAAAATGTGCTGCAAAGCCATCGGGCCAGGTGCCTTTGTGGGGTACATTTGAAACAAGGCAATCTTCACTTCCTGTGCACTAAATGGTTGTGCCAGCATCTGGCTCATATCTGCCGTCACTCTCCTTGGCACATGAGACAAAACTTCTTCAATACCAATTGTTCCCTCCGTTTCATACAGGTTCTGAAAGAATTCAATGGACATGTTCTGCATCTCCTGCCAATTCTGCGTGATCGACCCGTCCGGCCGAGCAAGGCGCTCGATCCTATTTTTCTTCCGCCTCCCGTTAGCTTTCTGATGAAAAAATCGTGTGTTGTCATCTCCTTCAGAGAGCCACTGCACCCTTGACCTCTGGCGCTACATAATCTCTTCTCTATAATTCAGTTCTACAATTCTTGCCTCCACATTCTTCTCTTCTTCTGATGGTCCACCTCTCATGGGTTCTGCCCGCAAGTTTGTCAACTTCTTCTTCAGATCAATAAGCTCCTTACGTACAGCCCCAAAATTGCTCTCGCCCTAGCCTGCTAGCAGTCCAGCCACCGAGTCCAATTTATTTTTCAAGTCATGGACCGAAGCACTACAACCTTCTCCTCTCCACACGCGCTCCACCACATCTGCAAACCCTGCATGTGTCTCCCACATGCACTCATACGTAAATAGCTTCTCCGCTGGCCTTCTTCCGCTCTGCTCCTCTTGGGTCAAAAACAGAATAATCGGTGTATGGTCGGACTTGGCAGCCGTGAGGTGTCGCAACGAAGCAAAGGCAAACATGTTGCTCCACTCCGTCGTTGCCAAAGTCCTATCAAGTCGCACCCTTGTGAATTCTCCACCTGCTACCCGGCATTCAAAAATCCAGTCGAGCCCCACATAACCAATGTCGCTCAATCCACAAATATCAACCGCATCACGAAATCCCTGAATCTGTGCAGGATCTCGATCGTTTGGTCCTACGGTAGGTAGTTGGGGTGTCTTTGATGTCTTCCTATGGGCCTCTCAAAGCCAGCCACCCTTATGTCTTTTCTTGCGATTAAGTTTTTTAAGGCCCAACAAAAAAGAGCACACAGATGCACAGGGGAAAGAAAAGAGGAACCAGACGTACGATGCGATATAACACAATCGAAAAATAAATACGACACCATCGAATGAGGATGAATAAACATTAATAAATTCTCCGTCGGCTGTTCCTTAAAATGTATCTAGCCATGAATGTTAAGTAGTACTAGTATTATTAAAATGTAATCATTTAACCTTAATGAATCAAATATTTCCAAAATTCTGTACTAATATTAAAAGTCTCAGTTTAAGTGGAATACTTTTATCATCTCAACCATCTAATATCAATTAATTAATTTTCTAATAACGATCGGATGGCTGCAAAGCACTCTCCCTAACCACGTCCGCTCTAACCTGCCCCCCACGACCCGCAGCGCCCCCGCCCTCGCGCGCCGCGGCCACCCTCGCACGCCCCCGCACGCGCCCGCCACCCGCGCACGCCCCTGCCATTCGCCTTCGCGGGCGGCCGCGCCCGCACCCCGCGCTCGCACGCTGCGGCCGTCCACGCACGCCCCCACCGCCCGCCCTCGCACCGCGGCTGCCCTCGCACACTCCCGCCGCCCGCCCTCGCAGACGCCGTTGAGGAAGGCGGTCGAGGGGGAGGAAGGTGCGGGCGCCGAACTCCCGGCGCCCTCCGGCTGGAAGAAGAAGGTCTGCACCTCCTCCTCTGCTTCCGGCTTTGCTTCGGTTCCGAAATTGGACGCCCTGGTCGCGGTTTGGTCGGGTTCGTGAGGGTTGGGGAGAGGCTGTTGAGCTCGAATTCGAGGGTCTCTGGCTTCGTGCGTGGGGAATTTTTGCCTGCGCATTCGGGGGCCAGATTCTAGGGTTTCCGAGCTTAGTCGAATTAGGATCCATACTGTTCGTGGAGTGCGCTTGTTATTCTGCAGCGTTTGCAGGTTCGGGTTGTAGTGTCTGAGCTTAATTAGGGTTCGTATTTCCTGGCGTGCAATGTGCTTGTATTTCACAAAATCGCTTTAATTTAATTATTTTTTGAGCAATGCATATTTAAAAATACTCTAGAAGACTTTGAGTATTTCAAGAGAAAGATATTTGAGAAGAAGACACTAGAAAATATCATGAATAAGTATGGTGAAGATATTTTAGAGAACACTAGAATTTAGGAAAAATTCTAGAGTAAGATATTTTAAGTGTAATGCTAGAGAAGTTGTGAAGTAAGAAAGTATCTATGACTTGCAAATATTGTAGAGATTTCTAGAATAGAGATATTTGTAGTATGATGGTTATGAGGATGACAGTTGTCATGCATCTAATGGTCTTGTACAAGTATAAATAGGGGTGCCACCCCTTTCCCATGTACAAGTAAGTGAAGCTACCATGAGTCACCATGAGTAGAATAGAATACTAGCGAGTGTGGCATAGTCTTTGGTAGAGTGGTAGCTAGGATAGCAACTAAAGAGTTTGTATCAATGGTTTTAGCGATGAATAAGAGTTTCCTTGGGTAAAAGTGTGATCTCCCCGAACACTAACTACACTAACTAGTAAGAAAGAAAGACTAACCAGCTAAAGAGTAGTTGGTGTAGCGGGTGTGTTATATCCTCACATAGTGTGGGTAGTAAGGGTCAACCCCAGGCCATTTCCAACATTTCTTCTGGGAGGTTAAATAGTCCATATGATTTATATTTGTACGTGGGAGCTACAAGAAGAATCACACTTCTAAAATATTTAATATGTCTAAGCTAGCAAACTTTAGGTTGTCACATCTTTACAAGTTGATGTGGCTTTCAACTTTTGGTAAGTTTGCATATTGAGAAAAACGTGCCTTGCACGTGCACGATTACTAGTCACTGCTAAATTCTTCACTCAAAATTAAACTCCGTGCGCAGGAGACAATACACCGCCGTTTAAAGAAACGCCGTCTACTCGTCCATTCCGTCTACCTGCTCCACCGACTCCACCACTAAAACCCAAATCCCTAAGCAAAACCCTTTCACGAAGGCGTGGAAGGAGGGGGGGAGGGGGAGGGGGAGGGGGAGGGGAGGCGGGGCGGGAGGTGAGGAGATCCCGGAGAGGAAGACTCGTCGATGGATCATCAAGGGAATGGGGGTTCCGGTGCCCAGACGGACGAGCTGTCGGTGATTGTGTCTTCGAAGGGGGTTGCGGGCTCCTTGTCAGAGGCGGAGGCGGCGGGGGTCACTGGGGGCTCCGGGGCGGAGGCAGAGGAGGAGGCGACCCCTGACAAGGAACCGGTTCTCGACTTCGACACCATGGCGACCATCCTCGCAACGGCGTTCCTCACTTAGCTGCATCGAACATCAAGTTACTCAGACAGAGAAATGTACCCAAACAAATAATTGGATGGGACCAGAATTAAACATGGAGTTACCTCATCTTCATTCACATTCTGCACGGCGTCAGCGGGTGGAATATCGCTAGCAATATCAGTGAGAGGTTCATCTCCTAAGAATTGCATTATCCTTCTTTCACTTGGGCTTATTTGTTTCAGATATTAGAGAAGTCAATTGGCTAATTTCTCAGCAGGCCAGCATGCATGTCAGACAAAATAATAATACTATGTTCTCCAGCAAGGCAACCTTGTGCGACTTTCATTGAGTTGTTTTTTTTCCAACTAAACCTTCACTGAGTTGTGAGTTGTTACTACTTTATGAATAAAAAATACCAAGTTACAGTGCAATAATTAATCTGTCAGGCCCCTTATGTGATGCGGTGCTCTTTCCCTTACCGTTTTCCTAAGAAGTATCAACGGATGTATCGTCCAAGACACATCCAACGGCTGAGATTAGTCTGTAACTCTTTAATTGGCTAACTGTATCGCGTCAGCCGTGTTGCCGGCAAGTTCTGATTAACAACAGTTAAACCTGTTACGACTGTAATCAAACTGCTGTTAATTAATCCAGCTGGATACCATATTAATTTGTTTTTCTCCGTTTATTGCCGGTATCGACGTTATATGGCTAAAGGGTCGAACAGTCGGGATTTAGTTTCTTCGCCAGGACAACGGCAAACTAGCTCCAAACAAAGCCAAGGCAAGCATGGCTTGTTTGTTTTCTTTTGGAATTTCCCTAATTATTTACTGCATTCTCATTTACTTGTATGATTGTAATGAATGCCGTCGATTACTAGTATTTATAGGAGTTGATTGACTCAGCTCGCTAGCTGAATTAATTGGATGATAATCAATTGAAATTAAGTGAGGTAAGAGAGTCGAGGGTTGGATGGTGATTACCGAGGGGTGAATGTGGGGTGTACCACTTACCGGACCGGAGACTCCTGGAGTTAAGGGCTTCGCGAATTGTCAAGATTCTCGGGAGAGTCACATCCAATCCCTGTCAGCCGTGGGTAACTAGCAGCTGTTAGACGTCTGGGTGTCGGTGAGTCTCGTCCACTTGGAGGCTCGCTACCTCCTCTTAGAGAGCCACAACTCCAGAGCTAACAGCGGAGTTATTCTAGAGATATGTTGCTTGGGTGAATAATTGATGTGTGATGATGAATTGTGAGTTAAGAGTTGAGACACGGTAAGTGTGCTCACGACATGTTAGAAATAAGAACTTTACTTACTTGTATCCGGATGAATACTTGCCATGCTTCTGTGTTAAAGTCTTGTAAGTCTTGCGGGTTCCTCGGAACTCATGCTTGTTAGTTTATGGTTGCTATTAGGTCCAGATGATCCAGCGGTGGATGACTTCTTTATCCATGATGCTTGAGATTGCCTAGTCAGCCTACTGGTCTTGGTCCGCTTTTGTGATATCGGTCTGCGAAGTGAGTGGCACTCTTGTATTGTGGTTATGTGCTATGTAAAACTTCTCCGCCCTCGAGCTTTTGTGGGTAACAGTCGGGTACCCTCTCTGTAAATTCCACTTGTACCAGGGTTGAACTATGTTATAGTTGTGTACTATGTTTACCTCTGTGATGATGTACAATGTTGTGATGTCGACTATATATCGCTATGGTTGATAATCAATGTGTAGTCGACATCTTGGAGGTTTCGGTTTACGGTGTATACTTCCTACCCATGTGAATTGGAGTGGTTCGTCCGCTACACGTGTGTAGGGGATGTGTAGGGGATATACACTGAAATCGGGCCCCCACAGAAACACGAATGAACAGGAGGCGGGGGAAATGCCTGCGCATGGGTAATTACATTTTCAGAATTTTGTATAACCTTTGTATACAGGAGGTCGTAGCAGCTAGCAACAGTTAGCGTCTATAAATCTGTCTAGTGAAACTGTCTGACAGCATAGTTGAGTAGGACTACTACAGCTACAAGACTGGCAGGATAATCCTAGAAACCATGTCATCATCTCCATCTTCTTCTTCCAGCTGCTGACTGTCCTCATCGTCCAACTGCTCGCACTCGAACAGATAAGGCACGTCGTCGTCCACATTCTCCTTGGTGTCATTCATCTCTATGATCCGGGTCATCTTGTCGCTGATGCAGGATTTGACTGCCCCTTCTGAGATGTCTTGATCCGAGTCCAGACCCAGGAGCACGACGCATTAATCTTGGAACTCTTGATCATTGGATGACAAGATTAGACCGGCAATCGATTGTGCAAGATCGGGAACATACTCACGGATCTGAAATGATATAACTGTCACGTTACATTGATGGCTGTCAATTAGGGAAGCAACAGGATAAACAGTTGACCAGAAAATTCACATATTTAAGGCCATGCCCAGTTGGTAGTTGCAACCAACCAAAAGTTCCAATTGTGACCTGGTGGTAACTACTAGCAAGAGTAGTTGAGTACATAGTAGGAAGTTGTAGCCTGTAACTGTACGTCATTGATATAGATCGAGCTCATTACCAAGATGAATCAGACTATGTAGCATATCATTACCAAGAAAAGTGAAAACATTCACAATACTGTTGAATCAACACAGTGCTGATATGTGTCGCACAGTGCTGGTATGTATTGACATGTTCCTGAAATCTAGGTCTGTTTAGTACCATGACATATAAACGTGGAACAGCGTTGGCCAACGTTATATAGTACCATAACTGAATTATTATCTTTTGCTTGCAAGGAAACATACTGGAGAACATCACCGCAGCAAATGGTGGTGGATCTTTTCCAGATCATCTAACAGATGATGCTTATTGCTTATTATGATTGCTTATTTCGCCACCAATTTCTACAATGAGGTCAGTCTGCTCGTTGTATTGGTTTGCACTCTATTTTGCACAGGATAAGACAATTTCTAGGATCTGCCTGGCGGTGGTATAGCACTAGCTTCTGTCCAACTAACAATAAAATTTCCTCAGTTACAAAATTATAACAGGCTTAAAATACATAAGGAATGAAAGTCTTCGAAGCATGTTAGTTAACAGAAAACATGTAATAGGGAAGGCACAGACCTTCTTTCCATGACAACTGAGGAAGTCTCCTCCATGATCTGCTTTCAAGTGATACAACGCAGACTTAAGTGCCTTCCTCACAAGATATTTATCTGGTTCAGATCTCTGCCATTCTTGCACTGCAGTGGCTACAGCGAGTCAAGGATAACCAGAGAAAAACACTTGAGAAAACCCAATGGTAATATATCTACTCCAAACAATAACTAGAAAAAGAAAGTATGCACAGAACGAGAACTGGATATACTCCACGGTAAGTGTGAATGGCAATGTCAACACGAGCAAATGTCAGGTTATCCCACTCAAGCACAACATTTCCTTCAACATCCATGAAACCTCCTTTTAACCTGAAACCGTAACTTTGCCAATCCATGCTCATGAGCACATTGAAGGAGGACTGTGGGATGAGGCAGGGTATGAAGGCCTCAAAATGCAAAACCTACATTAGGCCATTCACCATCCGTCAGAAGCAATGAGCTTGGTTGAATCATACCATCAGCATAAACATGAGATGTCATGCTGTTTTAACGTCTGTAGGCTCACTGAATAAGTATTCCAATATAAGTATGTAACTGCAAGAACAGATGGTGTAACTTAGGGCATTTGATGTAAACCTGAGTGGATGAACAATTAACCATCCAACAACTCAAATCAGATGCAGTATGTGCAATCATTATGACTACTTCGACTCGTAGCCCTTTAGCTCTTCTTCTGTCTACATGGTTGGCTGCTCCAGTTCCAATCTTTAGACGATCTCTGAAGTGAGAAAGCAGAAGAATAGAACTTACAAATCATGTCTAATATGTTAGAATAGAAATCTGAGAAATGCATAATACCAGAATTATATAGTATGCATGTGCAATCCGTTAGTATGCCAGTGGTTGAATTTAAGATTACAGACTAGGCAACAGCAAGTTAGGACTTAAGAGCCAAGCACATGCATACCTGAAAAGATGCATTCTATTGATAAACAAGTATCACTGTAAGTCAGAATCTGAAAGATAACACATATATACATATTAACTATGAAATGCCAAAGAAATGGAGGAAGGAGTCTAAAAGTAATTACGAACATAATATCACTGTTGCAAGCTCTTTTCAGGAGCAAAGGCAAAAACAAAATTAGCACAATCCCTATCTAGTTGCATTCAGGTAATAGTAGGGTGACTTCAGAACAAATATCTTGGTAGCATATATGAACAATTTTAGCAAAACAATGCTAGCAACCTAAGTAAAAAAAATATCTATAGCAGTCACCTCAAATTGAGCAATGAAAGTATTACCTATTCATGTAGCAAGCGTCACACTTGTCACAAGTGTTTCCATGTGAGTGTATAATCTTTAAGGCCAGAAACTAGCTCTTCAATACTTGATGTGGTAATAGAAAGATGGGCATCATCAGAATCTTGTGGCAGACAAACGTTTCTTGATCCAGCACTGCCTGTTTGCTCAACAGCGAGCTCAATTGCTAAGTTCTGAGTAAGTACAAAAGAGATAAGCAAAGAGCCACTCAAGAGGTTAGACTAAGAACAAAGGAGGCCAGATGTGCTGTTTTATGCCTACTTGATGCTCAACAACCAAAACTGAAAATATGCCACAACCAAGTCAAATTAAATATGACCGATTACTGACAACGATCATCAATTTTAAGCATCTTTTTCATTGAGTTGCCAGCTCAGAGTACTGCAAGACTCTTGGTATGAAAATGCATGTAAGCAAACAAATTGGCGCATACGAAGACATCACATAGATGATCGATTGCGTCCTATCATTCCTGATCTACATTTGCTAACATATGGGAATAGTGGCAAGAAAATCATATGAAATGCTTAAATGACATGTTGACAACAAAATAGTAGTTCAGAAATACTTACAGCTGCTCTTAGCACGAGTATCTGCACAGGTTAATAACAAAAACAGGTAAGCCAGAAAATATATGAGCCATCACTACAAAAAGAAATGGAGTTAACAATTATGTCACATTTGAGTTACTTTCTTTGCCATGTCTCTATTATAAGATCATTATCAGAAATTCTAACTTGTACAACTCTGCCTCTTTGTCAATGAACCTCAATGAACCTGCTTGCCAAGAATAGATCTCTTGGCAGATCTCTAATATGTATTTGGAATACCTGGAAATCATTTGTGGTCATGTGGAGAGCATGCGCAACAAGCTGAAGCTAGAACTCTCCACAACTTGACATCCCAAGCTAAGCACACTAATGGTGAATATTCAAATAAAGCCTTTGCTATCATTATCCCTTCACAGTTAGCATATCAACGATCGCTATCTGCCCTAGGCTTGACTTTCAATCTCTGCGTATCTTCATATTTCTTTTATACTCTACATGATTGATGTTCAAAACACGCCCAAAATATGTCTGTTTCTCTCAGTAAACGTTTACAACAGGTGCAAATTCTAAGATCTCTTACTGCATGAAGAATGGTATTACAAAGTTACCCATCTTCTCTTTTCTCTCAAGCTCGTCCTTTTCAGCGATCTGTTTCAGCGTAGTCCACCCTTTTCTTGCCCGCTTCCTTGAACTACCAGACACCTGAGCAGAATCACTTGTTGCAGATTTAGTATTCTTCCCGGAGCCCTTTAGAGCTGACTTACTAGAACTTGTAGGGGGCTTGCCAGTAACTGAACCAGCATTCTCCACTTTCCTGTTGAGCATACTTCCAGTCTTTGATGATTCTGATGAATCTTTAGAGCCAGTCACATCCGACAGTTTGTTCTTCTGAGGAGTAACAAATTTTGACCCAACTGGAAATTCTGCTTCCAAAGTAACATCGGATTCACATAATCTAGTCTTTCCAGAAGAAACGGGCACAATTTCATTCATGCACTTATCATTTGCGCTTTCTGCTTCAATTTTCTCTATGATGCCCTCCTGAACAGTGGCAGCAGCTAACTGACCACGTTCAACCGTTGAAGAGACTACCATTTCCTCCATTTGAGAATCTTCAAGAACATTAGATTTTGGCACATTCACATGTTCATCCTTTTCAAGCGTTGATGGTTTCAACCTGGATGATGATTCTACCTGCGAGACTGCTGCTAGAGAATGCTCAAGCCCCTCTTTAGTAGCTACTGTTGCCGCGTTCCTACTGTGTGCTTTCAAAATTGTGCTGGTTGTGTCCATGCTAGCTGACTTTCTTGATGATAAAAGGCTCTTCATGATACCCTTCCCACTACCCCATATCAGGTTTTGGTCTCCACAAAAATGGCACGCATAGGCAACGCTGTTCTGGAAAGAATTTGACTTCTTGGGATGCTTTGCTTTCTTTTGTTGTTTCTTATACGGATTGTACAGTTGAAGCCTGGCTGTAAGATTGATTCACACCTGCAGTATTTGAAGAATATTTCTTCAGAAATCCAAATAGAAGATATACTGCTCTATGCTAAAGTATGGCTTATTGGTATGGATAAAAGGTACCAAAATATAGAAGATATACTGCCCGGATGTCAACTTAACAGTATCAAGGATTTACTATCTTGCTATAGGAGGGCACAAATAACAATTATGCTTGTTGGAGTTCTCCAGGCTGCCGCAGAATAATATATATATAGGCAGGCCGGCTATAGCAGAACAAGAATTTGTGTGACAACAATGTAATTATTACACAAGTCGAACACAAATAAATTCTAGTACAGGTTAAGATGCCAGCAAAAGGCACCGTTAATAGTTATATATATACTACCATTTAGACATCCGAATTAACCAAAAACACGATGAACTACGACACAAGAACGGAGCATTTTGAGGGCTTGAGGCTACGCACGAGAAGCAAAGTATACAAGGAAACCTATTAGCCAGTAAGTCTCACCTCTGGCAAAGGAAGGTGGAGGCACCTAGGGAAATGCCGGCCGCCTCGGCGTTCGCGGCGAGGCGGTGGCCCAGCAGCGCCCCGATCGGGGCCACCCCCGCCTCCCCGCTCGCCCAGGCCGCCAGCCGCTGCAGGTGCTGCACCCTCAGCAGGGAGGCGGCGTCGATTTGCGTCTTCCCGGAGCTCTCCTCGCGAAGCGAGACGGCCTGTTTCGTGGCCCTGGATGCCGACGAAGGGCCACTGCTGCCGCGCTTCTTCCCCATGTAGCGGCCGACCTGCTGCCGCGCTTCTTCAATCCAGTGGCGGCGCCAGGAAGTAAACTCAGTGGGGTCAAGGTCAAAAGCTAACCGAGCTGGGCCGGGCGGAGCCCGTGCGGCGCAGCGGCGGTGCGGGTCGACCGGTCGACGGCGCCGAGCTGGAGTGGCGCCCCTCCGGCGGGCGGCGGCGCGGGGAGCAGAAAGCTGGAGCGATGGGGATTAGGTGGGCGCGGGCCGGGGTGAGGGCGTGAGGCGGTGAGGCCGCGGCCGCCGTGAGCGCCGTCGCCGCTGGGCTGCCGCGGAGGTGGAGGGGAGAGGACCGGTCACCGGTGGGCGGTGGCGAACCTCGCCGAGGAGAGACGAGCCGGGCGAGCGCCAGGGTGAGGCCGCGGCCGCCGCCAGTTGCCGCGGACGTGGAGGGGATCTGGGGGGAGATTGGGGAAGAGCAGTGAGATCGGGGGAATGGGGATTCGCCGATTCGGGGGTTTGGAGTTCGGAGAGAGGCGAAATTGCTACAAGTCCCAAAATTTTGACTGCTTCGAGTGAATGACAGTGGGGTCAATAACCGGGAGCTGTGGGTGCAACATGTGTATACATAGCTGGGGTTTTAAACTTTACCAAAAGCTGCGGGGTCAACTGACCCCACAGCTCAAACGTGGCTTCGCCAATGTTTCAATCCCCCGTCGTTGCGCGGCGGTGGCGGCGAGAAAAAGGCCACTCGACCGGCTCTGCCGATTCCTGAGATCCGGTTCCGCGCTCCCGAGGCCGCGCTTCGGGAAAAAATCACGAGCCCGCGATGCGTTCGGCAACCCGCTCTGGCTTCCCTATCGCACGAGCAGGCTGGTGTTGGGCTTGTTGGCGCAGCGGACTGAAGCCCAGTCGGTGAGAGGCAAGGGAGGGAGGCCTGAGGGCCCGGTCAGAGGAGAGGTTTGGCGTGACGGGGACTCGCCTACGCACAGCGAACGTCGGCGGCGGGGGGAGCTGTGCGGCCGGTACTCCCTGTGCGTCGACCGGCGAGCTGTGCGGGGATCGGCGGCAGGAGAGCTCTGCGGTCGGGAGAGGCGGCGGACAGAGCCCACGGTGGCCGGGAGGAGCGGCGGCGGACAAAGGCGAGCGGCGCGCGGTCGGGAGTAGCGGCGGCGGCCAGGAACGACCGTCCCCGGGAACAGCGGCTCCGGCGAGGGGCTGGGGGGGCCTAATTAATTAAGTTATGTACGTCGTTGATATAGGATTTGGTATTGGTGGACCGAGGGATTTTAAACTGGTTTATGTGTTTTGACAAGATATCCTAGAAGTGTAAAAAATTGATCACACGGTCATCGTCTACTGGAGGTAAGCGTGCCACTTAAAAGAAGAGAGACAGAGAAATGAAAAGTGCCACTATTTTTTAGTTTTCATACACCGTACGATTGATGTTTAAATTCTGTTTACTTGCATGTTGGATCGACGGCTTCCGACAGAGGGGGGGGTGAATGTCGAATTAAAAATTTCTTCTAAAGATTAGAACACAAAACTATTGATTAGTAATCGTGATCAAACCAAGGAATGCAGCGGAAAAACAATCGACAGAAGAATTGAGAAAAGTGACAAAACACAGCCAGATCGGAACTTCCGGTGTGAATATCGGAAGTTCCGATGTAGCCGGAACTTTCGGTGCTACCCCAGTTTTCAAACGTTCTAGAAAAATCGGAACTTCCGATTCCTGGATCGGAACTTCCGATGAGGATCGAAACTTCCGGTGTAAAAATCGGAACTTCCGGTTTTTGCGAAACAGCAGATTGTCGCTCGGTAAAACGTTCGCAGATTTTGATCCACTCAACGGAATTGGATGAAATTTTGCACAGAGGTAAGCAAAAGACTTACGGAGCTGTTCCAATTGGAATCACCTCAAAAGCTCATCTGTGCTGAGAGAAAACCCCAATCTACTAACAGCTGTTCCAAAAACAAACGAGATGAAGAACTTGCACGAAATCAAATCAATTGATCCTTAGGGCTTGTGAGGGATTTTGATATTCAATCAACATAGAGACATCCCACACGTCCTAACAATCTATTTCACCAAACAAATCTCAAGAAACAAATCAATCCATGAGGGAAGGAGAAGAACGAAAATCCAAAGAGCAAAAAGAGAAAAAACTCACAATCACAAGGGGAGACTCATGGCTTTTCTTGGAAATTTTTTTGTATTGATTTTCGTGGATTTTCTAGTGTTTTTACATGCCTCTCATCTTAGGCAAAGCACTCTCTAAGTGCAGCTCTCATAATCTCATCAAAAGGGTCAAAAGGTTAAGAAACCCTAATCACCTATTTATAGTGGGGAGGGACAACCCCCTCTTCCACTCTTGGGCCTCATGCCCTAATGGCCCTAATTACTTAGCACGCATCTCAAAGCGTCTAAATAGCTTAGCCACCTCTCGATTTTCCTACCACCCTAAGCTACCAACCCTAAACCACTTCCGGCCGCCGTCGCAGTTTCTTGGTTGAGTTTCGGTGGTTTCTGCGTTTTTACCAAAACGCCCTCGCACTGACTTGGTCCTCACGTCTCGTCTCCACCCGCTTTCTTGTCGTCCGCGTACATGCTTTTAAGCTGCACGATGTCGTCGCCACCTCCTTGACCGCATCTCAGCCCTCCAAGCTATCATGCCGGTCCATATGGCCGAACCATCGCCGCACCCAACTTGCACCTGCACACAATGGACCAAGCAAAGCGTCGCGAGCACAAGTTTTCCACTTGACCCAAGTCAGTCGAGAAAAATCATTTATCCACTCAATTTTTCTTTGAGACAAATTGAGAAACTCAAACAATCAACCACAACTTCAAAACCGAATTCATGCAACCTCAAATTCAACGCAACACAAAGTGGCAAGATATTCATCACACAGATGTACACGTCATCACATGACTCACATTGCAGGTAGTATATTTTATGTACGCAGTGGGTTAGAAAGGCTGATAAATTTTCTAAACATCTATAAGCGTAAAAAATTGATAAGACGGTCATCTTCTAACCGAGTTAAGCGTTCTATATTATGGATTAATTTTTTACGTATATTCAATGTAGTTATGGCATTATTGCTCATAAATAATAGAGAGTTAGAATGTTACAGATGACTTACAAGAAGGTTGTATTTTACACAATAAAGACCACCATTTGATTGAGCTAGCGTGCCTACTGCCTGAGCATGTAAACTACCACGCTTTCTATGTTATCCAGTGAATATTGTTCTAACTAGTGATTATTTTTTTCAACCTAAGGATTTGAATTTCAAACACAAAATTTAGAACTTTCAGGTCGAATATTAAAACTTAGTTTGCGAACTAATGAACATTTTCTAGCAAGTGAAAATTTTAACTCAAAAATGAACTTTAAGCACCTAATTCCCAAATTTCCGCTCATCAATACTAGAAAAGTAAAATGTTCACTAGTTATTTCGCTGGAGAACATTTCAATGCGTAGCAAACTCCATAATGGGGAAATATACATGATTGTGACAGTTTAGCAAGGCTTTTCATTCAAAAATATTAACGCTCTGTCTGACCTTAATTGCGTAGTCGAGCAGAGCAAATGTGCAATTCCATAGAAAAAATAGCACTCCTTCTTTTGGGTAGTAATTTGCTTGGCTAATTCACGTATCCTACAGTGTTCGTACAAACATTTTGGTACTACTATACATTATGAGAGGTTCAATGATTGCTTCTCGAGCACTGATTACATCAACAAAATTCTTTTACTTGCACCAATAGTTCAATAGCGTGCTCATCAAGTTATTTAACTTCATGATTAGAGTTTGAGGCCATTAAACAACTAGCTGTATATGAACTTGCCATACTGTTGTTAGACAGAGGTAAATTTATTTTTGTTTTCCTCACATATATTATTTTCCTACCTAAAAACAGAAGGATGTGTGGAGAGTAATCTAGTAATATGATATGTGCGCCATAGTGGCGATTAAAATTATTATGAATGACGTCATAATATTTGTACATATTATATTTGATTTGAAGATTGGTTTAATTCTTAAATAGGTACTACAATGAACGATCTGTTAGTATTTTATGGCGGGAACGTAATACGGGACGGGCCTTGCGGGCTCGATCTGTCGCAATGCCAGCATAAAGTTGTAAGGATAGAAGATCTAGCAGGGATAGGTCTTAGGGAGCTGCGAAGGTGCATACGCCGGGAGTTCGATCTGCAGACCGCGCGTAAAAAACTTGTAATTGAAGCAGTCACATGCCGAAGCATGGATTATGGTTCATCTGAACCCTTCTGGGACCTATACAAGGTGACCAGGGATGGATCGTCACCGAGC
This sequence comes from Stipa capillata, assembly GCA_019208055.1. Lineage (NCBI taxonomy): Eukaryota > Viridiplantae > Streptophyta > Magnoliopsida > Poales > Poaceae > Stipa > Stipa capillata. Next base: position 267,399 of record JAGXJF010000974.1, on the reverse strand, counting down.
TTCTCGTCGTGACGACTCGATACTCGTATTTCCGTTTTCATGGCAATATAGAATAATATAAGCATAAATTCGATTCTTTTCGCAATGCAGGTCGAGAGAGCAAGACGGATCATGGAAAATACCGCCGATGTCCTAAGCCGCGGTGGCCGTTCTGTCGACTTCGTACAAAAGCTGAAAGACGTTTATGAAGATGCGAAGGCTATTTTCAAAAATTTGAGTTGTGGTCTCAAAGACGACGTTTCACGGCCCGCATACGACTTGCCAGAGCTGAGGTCAGCACGCCCGAGCGAGGCACGACAAACCCAGACCACTTCATGGCGACAAGAGGTACGATCCAAATAAATTATAGTACATACTAATAAATAATCTGTGAAAATCATGTTATTTCACTACTTAGCCGGACATATGGGAGGAATCGTCATTACTACGGAACAGATCTAGGCATGCTGGTAGAGAACTTGAGGTTAGCTTTATTTGATACATGCACCCGGTCTACACGTAAAATAAAATATGTGTCCAACAGTACAGCGAACAATTTTTAAAATAGTACCGCACTAGTTCACGGCGCGAGCAAGGACAGGCCTACGAGGGGGGGTGCTGGTACGGCCTCACTTCCACGGGCCTCATCTACTGGCCCTAGTCTCGTACTTCAGGTCTGCTTAATTTCATAAATTATACCTACCTACTCACCATTTTACGCGTACTTATATGGTGATTTTCGATTATTTCTTCACACAGTACGCACCGGATTATGTGCACAACCATGGACAGACTTCATAGGGAGGTGAAGATGCGGAGGCATGTCAATTTTAATTTATTACTAATTATTTGTAGTACTTTGTAAGTATTTAATTTTTTCTCATTGTATTTAATCATAATTGTTTTTAATACTTTCACAGACAACGGATGGCCCGGATTCACCCGAAGCGCATGCTGCTACTTACGATGGTCCTGGGTTATGGTTCGGTGCTTCCCCGGCGTCGAACCTTTCCCTTATTGGCAGTCCTTCACAGGCCCATAGACAGAGCTCAGCTGCGGACGAAATTGCGTAACAAATTTTTGGCCACGACGAGGTCGATCATGATATGTATGCTACACCACCAGGCGCTGTTCATGACACTCGGCAGCCTCCCCCTTACGGTCTTCGTACTGACCCGAGAAGCCATCAGACTTACACTTTCCCCATAGGACACATGGATCTGACACATAAGAGAGGGAGAGGTCGTTGATTGCTTTCGTTGATTCAGTCGTTTGGTCCATGTATATTATCATGTAATCTGGTTTCATTTTCACGGTGCATTATTGAAAATTAAATGCAGAATGAAAAAATACAAATACTGGTTAAATGTATAGCGAAGGCTGTTTTTACTATGGCCGTTGGTGCATGTGGATGATCATAGAGCCTCGTTTCGATGCTGCACTATTTAAGATTAGAAATTTGACTTGTTAAATTGTTTTGCTTCCCGCTCGCGCGCGGAGAAGATGCTTTCGGAGTCACGCTTGGGCCGTCACGCTTGCCTCTCCGAGTGAGGGGAGTCGTACTGGGGTCGTCGCCTGTGGACTGGCCGAGCGACCGCACGGAGGCAGGAGCAGGCGCGCAGGTGATTCGTTGGAGCCCGGGCTGTCGGCGCGCAGAGGAATCGGTGGCCGGGAGAGACGCAGCGCGGAGGGAATCGGGCCGGGGCGAGCGTCGCGTCCATGCATGCGGGGAATCAGCGCGCGGGGCAGCAGCGGGGCCGAGGCGGGACGTGGCGGGCGCTGAGCGACGCCGGGCCCCGTCGCTCAAGCCACGAGCGACGCGCTTCGTCGCTCAAGGCATGAGCGACGCCGGGCTACGTCGCTCGAGCCTCAAGCCGGCCTTCGCGCAAGCACTGAGCGACGGTGGCCAGCTGTCAGCTGCGCGCTCCGTCGCGCGGTCGGAATTGGCTTTGCGCGGCGAGGGGGCTATTTTCTGCTTTGTCGCGAAGACAGGGGCTAAAGTTGCCTTTTTTTCCGCCGGGTCGCCTCGACGGAGGTGGAGCTCCCTGCCCGCGTCGCCTCCCAGCGGAGCAAGGCGGAGGAGACACCGCCTCCCTCTCCGGCAGCAGCCGCCGCCGCATCAGCCGCGGAGGAGGCACCGCTCCTCCCGGCCGTGCGGCGGGGCGCGGTGAGCGAGCGGTTCGCGCAGCGCAGCGTCTCCTTCCGCCGCGACGTCGGCCGCGCTGCCGCCGAGACCATCCTCCTCACCCGGCTCACGATCATCCTCCTCCGCTACCTCGGGTACCCACCAATTCCATTCCCCCTTGCTACTTGCGCTTTTGTTCAGTTACTACTACTTACACTTGGTGATTTGCTTGTGCTCTTGCTCCTAGTACTAGTGGTATATTATGCCATTTATTTTGGAGAATTTGTGTATGACAACATGTTTAGCACTGAGCTAACTGAACGTTTACTAAGCTTGCGAGTTGTTAGTAAGACCAGACGCTAAAGCTCAGAAATATTTCAGATGATGCTTCAATGGATGCCTAATACCTAATTATGGCCTTGTTATAGACGGTGGTTCTTTCTCTTTCTTTTGTTGAAAAATAGGAGGAGATATGATACTTTTTTTTTGGAATTAAACTAAGGTTGGAGCTATAGAGCACATAAATAGATGGTGAAAACCAAAAAGGAATCGAAGAGAAAAGTCAGTCCTAGACGGCTGTTCAGTTCTTTGCAATAACGTGTCTGATTTATGCAGGATAGGCTACAGATGGATCCGGCAGTTCGATCCGGCAGTTCCTAGCCCTCTGTTGTTATACTTTCTTACTCATGCCTGGTTTTATACAAGGTTAGTGTTTTGAAACCACTTCATTTGTTCTTCATGTAAGGGGTTTCCTGTTATCGTCTTCATAAGTAGGATATTGGGTCATATACTTGGTATCAGCATTGTCCATCGTCATCCAAGCATGTTTGGTATAGAACAGTATATTAATTGACTTCTTTTTACTTCAGTTGTATATTATTACTTCTTCTCAAGCCAAGTTCATAGAAGTGCTGTATATGGAGAACAACCAAGAAACAGGTACTTTCATTTTTTTACAAGTTTATTACCATACACATAATATCTATATTCAATACCAATTGGTAATTTGTCTCAGTATATTTGCTAATTTAATTAAGTTGCTGATATCTTGTACCCTGGCATTTGTTTCTGCAGATTAGATTTGTATATACCAAGTGGCACCACAGGGTTGAAGCCGGTTGTGGCATTTGTCACTGGTGGAGCATGGATCATAGGGTGAGTACAAGTATGTACTATCTTGGACCACTTCTCTTTGGCATTCTAGAAGCCCATTAAGTTTTAGATTTTGTGTTGGCTGTGTGAAATGAATTGTATCTCTCAGGTACAAAGGGTGGGGTGCCCTTTTAGGCAGACGCTTGGCAGAAAGAGGCATCTTAGTTGCCTGCATTGATTACAGGTACTCAGAAAATTCCAAATATGCAAAGCCCCATACTTCTAATATCATACTCATGGAGCACAACAATGGCTTGTTTGCAGAAACTTTCCTCAAGGGACTATTGGTGACATGGTAGAAAATGTATCACAGGGGATCTATTTTGTCTGCAACAATGTAGCTAGTTATGGAGGTGATCCTGAAAGGTTGATAGCTTATACCTGATATCAAAATTGCAGACTTGGGTATTGCAATTACAAACTTGTGCCCTTCTAATGTATGTGCTACATATGCACACATATCATGAATTATTTCATGCTTGAGCTCATCAGTATGGAAGATGAGGTGGAATATATTGAAGGCATTGTTCATTTGGCTACTCTTCTTTTCTAGGAGTAATGGTGTGACTTAAACACGAACCTATGTTTATCACTTCGAAAATATTATAGATGCACTATATCATAGCTGAACAAAACATTTAGCAGTCCTATCCCGAAATGACATATTTTTAGTCATTTTGTTCTTATTTGTTCTATGTACATCATGCTAACAGGATTTATCTTGTTGGACAATCTGCTGGTGTGCATATTGCTGCTTGTACTCTCCTAAATCAAGCTATTAAAGAATGTGGTGAAGGGGATACTTCCACTTGGAGCGTTGCACAACTAAAAGCTTACTTTGGTATTTCTGGCGGGTAAGTATCCAAGTATTAAGCCGCATACGACTTGCAGGAATTATAGATGTTCTTTTTCAATGAGTGTGTCGTGCTATCGTCAGTATTCACTTTTTTTGTATCGTCAAACATTGGTAATACTACACAGTAGAGTTTGTCTGTGGCTGCAATTTTAGTCTCATGCTTCTCTGGAAGGCAAAGGGTAATGTGCTTGCTCTAGATTTAAGAGAGGAGAATTTACCTTTTCAGCAATGAGTGAGGCTGCAAAAAACAGGCTCCTGCTGTAATATGTTTTAGGCATCAGGTCTGGGATGCCAATTTTACTTAGGACCCCCTTAGCACCTTTGTTCGACATTTAATTGTGTGATTTATTACATTTGGTAGGAGCGTCATTACTGATTCACATATACAGGAAGGTCTGAGAGTAGGTGTATTGGCCTTGACATTTAATTTATGATTTCTGACTGCTAGTATTTATTCATGTTTCAACACCAAATTTTTTTCGCCCTCTTTTTCCTGTGCCAATTTGCATTATCCAGTGTCCACTATTGTAAGATACTATAACTCCGCTGCAATCGTATGTTTCAGCATTATGGAAGGTGAGGAGTCATTCAGGAAATTTTCTCCAGAAGTGAAGGTTAAGGACTCAGCTGCTAGGTCTGCAATTTCTCTATTGCCTCATATCATCCTTTTCCATGGAACAAGTGACTGTTCAATTCCGTCTACTGAAAGGTGAGTCAAATTGAAATAGTTAATCACCTCAGATATTATAAATCTATTACTTCCCTTATTCTGGAGTCTGGATATTGGTATGAACTGACTCAATCTAAATGCAGTCAAGCTTTCCTTGATGCTTTACAACAGCATGGTGCTAAGGTTGATCTATTCTTGTATGAAGGAAAGACACATACTGATTTATTTCTTCAGGTAATAGTTGTTGTGATACTAGTGCTATTTTGAAAAAATTATTTTGTTTGGGCATTTTGACCTTTCTTGGTAACATTTTGAAGTACTTTATTTTCTCTGTTTTTAATTAAAATGTACTTTATTTTGTGACTTCCATGAAATTAATCTTTTCCATGATGTGATTTCAAGCATGGTGAATGGTGATGAGTCTTGCTTTCAGGGAAAAAAATTGTATTCGGAACTCGGTTTTGAGTTTTGCCCTTGCTTTGTTCTTTCTTGCGCTAGATTGCCAATAGGACGTTAAGCATTATGTTCCTTATTAGTATAGCAAAGTGATTTCCACTGGAGGAAACCTGAAAACCTCTCAAATTTGATTGTGTTGGCTTAGCATACATTGCAGACATACTTAACCGTTTAGAAGATAAAGGATTTGCTGATTCTAGGGAGTAACTCATCTCCACGTAGGTAGAGTTTTATTATTGTCTGAACATTACCTCTGCACTTAACGTTGCAGTTGAAGAAGATGCTGATGCTTATTCATTTCTATGTTTGAAATTTGAATGCTTATGGTTCTCACGCTCAATCCCTTTTCTGTGATGATGAAGGATCCTCTTCGGGGCGGTAGGGATAAAATGCTGGAAGAGATTGTCGCTGTGATACACAATGACGATCCAGGTGCATCTGCCCAGCACCTTGCTGTGCCTGTTGCACGCCGTCTTGTTCCTGAATTCATGCTGATGCTTGCCGGGAGAGTAAGCCCTTTCTGAAGATGTTGGTGATTAGTGGGTGCAACCATGTTACCGCAGTCCAACGGTGGAAGTAGATTGAAGTACGGTCAACGGTGGTCATTACTGTAAGATATGTACATTGGTGGAAGGCACACAGAGAACACTGAGGGCGCACGCTGTCAGACAAATCAAATCTGCTGCTTCCGGCTTCAGGCCCTTTTTGGGTCGCCAGAATATTCCTGATACCTATAGAAATCGAACTGCTTTATGTAAATTGATAACCCCTTTCAGTGTTGAGTCGCCCATGATGCATTGTCATTGTTCTCTGTATTAGTTGTGTTGTGTACAGACGTATCATTGTTGTCATTGTATCTCAAGGTTACATGTACCATTGTTGTCGTTGAATCTCAAGGTATAGCTCATTATGTTCTTGACTCTTGAGCCCCGCACGAATATCTTCAACTTATATTTGGATAGAGATTGTGTTTGTCATTTCGATGAATTATAATAATCCCATTTGGTTGAGCCTACTTTGATTGCCATTTGCTATTTTTTGCATAATCAGCAAAAGGATTGCAAAAATGCGTTAGTCCAACCAAAATCACCATATAATAACTGTCCCGTTGCGAAAGCAGGTGCAAGCGGTAATGCTTCTTGATCTTTGAGAGACAAACGTGACACTGATAACAGTTCATTACATAGATTAGATCTAGACCCATTAGGAAATGAAAACCTCGCTTCATTCCTCCATGGACTAAACTCAACGTTAAATCAGATCTTCGGTAAAAATTCATCAACCAATGCAGTGTCAGCTCGCATGATGCGTGTCAGGAACATGCACTCACGTAGGAAAGGGCTAAATCATCTCTAACTGGCTGCTGCGGTGCTCAAGAACCAAACTTGCATTGCAATATTCTGCTTCCCCAGGTCGTCTTCTGTGTCATCAGCATCTGGTGTTCCTGACAGAAATGTAGCTCTGAGATCGATCATCATCGTCGTCGCTGTTGTCATCGCTGCACTAGGAGTGCATCCTGGACACCTTTTCAGACAGTCCATCAACGGCCCCTTCCATTTCCTCAGAGATTTCATCATCATACTGAAGAATAACACAAGAAAGAATGGAATGGAATCACTACCTTTTTTGAAGAAAAAAATGGAATCACTACTTGAGATCTGAAGCGAACCAAAAGAATTCAACTTGTGCATAGATATGCCTTGCCTAATAATAATAATTGTTGAATAATCAAAATTTTCATTTCCACACATCCTCTCTTATTGTTGATAGTGCATAAATATGGCATTAGTACCTCTGGGTCTTTATTCCCATTGACAACGACACACTTGGAAGCGCTAATGCTCGCGCTCTTCATGTAGCTCCGCGAACTTAAGCTTGTGGAACTCGCACCATTCTGACCTGCAGATGCATGCTGCTGCCCTGCATCTTGTGACCTTGGAGGGCTTACCCAATCTGCACCCCTCTCCTGATCATTAGTATGTTGTTCATTATTACCATCGTTCAATGCAGAACTTAGAACTAATAAGTGAGATCAAAGTAAGGAGTTTGGCACTTTCGATTTCTGACTCCCCACGTTATATACCTTGGTAAAGAGGCATGCTTTCTTTGCAGTGGAGAACCTCTTTCTCCTTTGCTGTAATGCTCCTCAAGGTGTGCAAACTGTCGTTTGAAGCGATCAACCTCACTGCAGTATCGTAATAGCTAATCAACAATAGCCATATCCAATTCAAAAAAGAGATGGGGAAAAGCCAATAGCTTCTTGCACCAAAACTACAAACACACATGATTAGTGCTGCCTGTACCATTGCTTGTACCGATTTTCTGGAATAAGAAACCCCGAGGAAACAAGAGAGAGTAAATGTAAACTAGCTATGGTATCAATGCATAATCATACTGCAAGACAAGTTACTTGGCGGAGGCAATTTGTTTAGGTGTAACGAAATAACAGTTTAGGTGTAACGAAATAACAAGATACACAATAAATATGCTTGGAAAGAGCCCTCAGAAAAGAAAAAAACTTGCTCGAAAAAAGTGAGGTTCACCTTCACCATTCCGATGGTAGACATAAAGCCTAAGAAAGAAGGGAAAATTAAAGTAGGTCTGCACCTTGGATAGAGGAAGCTAATCTGTTCTCCACCTTTCATATACTCCTGGAGCATCTGTGGATGATACTCCAAAATCTGTTTGTTTTTCATGAAATAATCAATTCTCAAGCGATACTCTTGGAGATTTTGGGGATTTTTTGGATTAGGGCAAGAGGAGAGGAGGCAAGGGAGATTGGGGAATTTCTGGGAGCTTCTTCACTGCTCACCCTCTCTATTCTTTCCAATATATCTGTTACACTTTACATTTTAGTCCTCGTATCGTTATATAGTCACAACACACACCAACACTCCCCCTCAAGATGGGGCGAATACATCATAGAGACCCATCTTGCTACAAAATATAGAAAATGATTTCTCGGGTAATCCTTTTGTGAGAATATCTGCCACTTGACTAGATGAGGTCACATATGGCATGCAGATTACACCACTCTCCAACTTCTCTTTGATGAAGTGACGATCAATCTCTACATGCTTGGTTCTATCATGTTGCACTGGATTATTTGCAATATCTATAGCAGCTTTGTTATCACCATAAAGCATCAACGGTGTGCCCTTGAATAACCCCAACTCTGTGAGAAGAATTTGCAGCCATAACACTTCACATACACCATGTGCCATAGATCGAAACTCGGCTTCTGCGGTGGATCTTGCCACAACAGACTGTTTCTTGCTGCGCCATGAGACTAAATTTCCACCAACGAAAGTACAATATCCAGATGTCGATCGTCGATCATCTAGTGAGCCAGCCCAATCAGCATCAGTATAGCATTCAACCTGAAGATTTCCATGATGAGTATACAACAAACCTTTCCCGGGACATCCTTTTAAGTAGCGTAAGATCCTAGTCACAACATCCATATGGGATGATCTTGGATCATGCATAAATTGACTGACTGTGCTCACAGCAAATGCAATATCCGGTCGAGTATGAGATAGATAAATAAGCTTACCAACCAACCTTTGATAGCACTCACGGTCCACTAGCTTCCCAGTATTACTAATTAGGCGATGGTTTTGCTCAATTGGAGTAGCAGCTGGGCGACATCCAAGCATACCTGCCTCACGTAGCAAATCTAGGACATATTTCCGTTGGGAGAGAAAAATACCTTTAGGTCCTCTTGATACCTCTATTCCAAGAAAGTACCTCAAATGTCCTAAATCTTTAACTTCAAATTCTTGTGCGAGATGACCTTTTAAGTTAGCAATCTCCTCAACATCATCTCCAGTGATCACAATGTCATCCACATACACAATTAGGATTACTATCTTGCTCATGGAGCGCTTATAGAATAAGGTATGGTCTGCATTACTTTGACTATACCTCCTTTTTTGCATGGCACGTCGAAACCGATCAAACCAAGCTCGAGGTGATTGCTTTAGTCCATACAAGGAGCGATGTAAGCGAAGTACCTTCCCAATAGTTTGATTGGTCTCAAAGCTTGGTGGGACTTGCATATACACTTCTTCTTGAAGATCACCGTGAAGAAATGCATTCTTCACATACTTTTGATAGATCTCCCAGTCTAGGTTGACTGCACACGATATAAGTGTTCTTATAGAGTTCATTTTTGCCACGGGTGCAAAACGTCTCATCATAATCAATTCCATATGTTTGAGTATAACCTTTTGCAACAAGGCGAGCTTTATATCTATCAACTTTGCCTTCAGGTGTATGTTTGATTGTGAAAACCCACTTACAACCTACAGGTTGCTTACCTGGTGGTAGATCTACAAGCTCCCAAGTTTTGTTCTTCTCCAAGGCTCTCATCTCTTCAAGCATCGCTGACCTCCATTTTGGATCCTCCTTAGCTGCTCTCCAATCAGTTGGTATGGATATAGAATCAAGAGAGACAATAAAGGTTTGGAAGGAGGGACTACAATGGTTGTAAGAAATGAAGTTGGCAATATCATGTTTATAACCAACATAGTCTTTGAGGTATGTGGGAATATTGGAAGACCTAGTTGGTTTTCTCAAGGCAATGGGTAAGTCACTTTCTTGAGACTCAAAAGTAGGCAATTGATTATCACCTTGTCCTATAGTGCTAGTAGGAGCAATAGGACTAAGAGAGTGTGAGTCATTACCTGAAACCTCATGCATAGGAGCATCTACACTTTGTGAAGGAGATGATGATGAATTACCAGTCGCATCTTGCATGTCTCCAAGGCAAGGATTACTATCATTGCCACTGCTATCATTGTTTATTTCCTCCCCCTGACTAGGAAAGTTTGGTACACCTGAAGTAGGAACAAGAATGGTGCCTACAAGAGTACCTCTACTATTACTCTCCCCCTCTTGTTGCACTTCAGGTGGGGATAGAGTGATCTCGGTGTCGATGGTCAAACCATAATAAGGTTGGTGTTCACGAAAAGTGACATCCATACTCACAAAGAACCGGTGCTCAGAGGGACACCAACACCTATATCCCTTTTTGAGAAGGAGAATAGCCCATAAAGACACATTTAACAGCACGAGGATCAAGTTTACCAACAGAATTTTGATAGTCATGAACAAAGCACATGCACCCAAAGACATTTGGAGGAACAACAAAATCATTTGACTTCAAAAGGCACTCAGCAGGGGTCTTGTGATTAAGAACACGAAGAGGCATACGATTTATCAAATAAGTTGCAGTTTTTATTGCTTCTCCCCAAAGAAACTTTGGAACATTCATTGTGAAACATAAGAGAACGAGCAACCTCAAGCAAATGCCTATTTTTACGCTCTGCAACACCATTTTGTTCTGGAGTGTTAACACAGGTGGTTTGATGTTCAATACCGTTTGTGATAAGGAACTGTTCAAACTCCCGGTTAACATACTCCGTACCATTATCAGAACGTAAAGTTTTAATAGTTGTTCCAAACTTATTTTGGATAAGAGCACACAGGTCTCTAAACACAGAAAACACATCACTCTTATGTTTAAGCAAATAAAGCCAAGTATAACGACTAAAACAGTCAATAAAGGTTACAAACCACCTATGTCCAGAAATTGAGTACACCTCACAAGGCCCCCAAACATCAGAGTGGATCACTTCAAAAGGTTTGTCACTTCTAAGACCCCTACTAGGATAGATACCCCTTGTGTGCTTAGCAAGTTCACATGCATCACATACAAGGGATTCCTTAGGACATGACATAAAAAGAGAAGGGTAAATACGAGATAATGCAGCAAAAGAGAGATATCCAAGCCTGCGGTGGTGTAACATTAACTCTTGACATGGAGACATGCAAGTTGCAAGAGCAACCTCATCACTCCCTTCATTAAGGTAGTAGAGTCCATTATGCACGGTCCCCAGTCCCAAGAATTCTCCCTGTCCCTAGCTCCTGAAAAGCACAATAAGTAGGATCAAACCAACCCCTACAATTGAGAGATTAGTAATGGAGCTAACAGATAAAAGGTTAACAGGGAAGTTGGGGACATGTAAAACTGGCAATAAGGATAGTGTCTCGGTGCACCGGATGGATCCATGCCCTGTTATAGGTGATGTGGATCCATCAGCTACACGCACCCTATCCTTACCAGAACATGGTGTATAGGAAGTGAACAAGTTAGATGCTCCTGTCATGTGGTTAGTAGCTCCAGTGTCGATAGTCCAAGATTTAGATTGAGCTGTAGATACATGGGCTTGATAAAGTTCCATACCTTCAGTGGTGACATGAAAACTAGAGTCAGCTTTAGAGGAGCCTAAGGAGGACGATGAGCCTTCTGAGAGTCTGATCTTGGATTTGAACTCCTCAAGAGCTTGAACATCTACCACTGGTACCTCTCCTGCAGATGCAGTGTGATTAGCTTGCTTCCACTTACCACCTAGAGCTCCCCCTTGCTGAGATCTTCCCTTTTGCCACCCAGGTGGAAATCCATGCAGCTTATAACACTTTTCCTTGGTGTGACCTGTATACTTGCAGTATTCACAGAATAATTTTCTTTTATCTCGATCCCTTTGGGAGTTGGATGTGTGACAAGTTTGCATAGATAGAGCAGCACGGGCATCAACATTTCTTTGATTCTCCACTTTGAGATGACTTAATCTTGTTTCTTCCTCCACCACACTTGAAATAATTTCATCCAGACTTGGCCATTCTGGACTAGAGAATATAAGTTGACGACGAAGATCAAAGTCCTGATTTAACCCATCTAAGAAAAGCTTGCCCACAAAAGATTCAAACCAGGTATGGTGAATTGCAAGGTCCTTCCTGTCAACGGGTTCAAATGGGTGATAATAGTGTAAGTCTCTGTACAATTTCTTCATCTCTCCTGCATACTCTGTTATTGTTTTTGAGCCTTGCTTCAAATTACTCAACTCATGCATAATACGAGTAGCTTGCATCTTATTTGACCTCCCTGCGAATTGTCTTTCCAATGATGACCATACTTCAGCCACTAACGTCATAGTCTCAACCTGTTCGCGGATGGAAGGCTCCATACTTGCCAACATCCATACAAGCACTTTGTCATTGATCCGTTTATTGCTAATATCGCCTTCTTTGAGTTCTTCATCAATAGTAACAAGAAGGCTTTCATATCCATGTGAACTCAAAATTAATCGAGCATGACGAGCCCAACTAATGTAGTTTTCCGGTCCCAATAACTTTATTGGGTTAGGCTCAAGTGTATGCTTGATTACTTCAGGGATTGTCTTTAATTGCTGCTGCTCAAATATCTTACTAAACATTTCATATAGCTTGTCAACACTAGGGTCCTCCATCTTATCTCCCGTAGCTCACCAGTTTCAACCAAGATCAACGAGTGATATACTAGTACTGGTAATATACACTAGCACCAATCAGAACCAAGGAGATGTGTGATACCAGATAGTAGATATATGCAACCGTGTAGCAATTGCTTCCAATGTTCAACCAGATCAGCGGCTTCTTGTAGCAACCGTGGTCTTGACTTCGCGGCAATGCCTCTGCTGCTGAGGACTCAGCTCACAAAACCGAAGGCCTCAAATCAAAAAAACACCAAGCACCAAATCCAAATCCAAACCAATCTCGTCTCCAAGTCCCACGGAAGGAAGCCACCAATGGCGCTCCCGGGCCAGCAGACGGCGGATTACCTGAGCTTCAAGCTCGTCCTCGTCGGCGATGGCAGCGGCGACCTGAGGAAGGGGAACGCGCGGCTCCCGCCGGAGGTGAACCAGGCGCTGCGGTTGGGGGCGACCGTGCGGAAGGTGGCGCTTGCTCGGACGCGGCGGCGAGATGACGACGGCAAGCAGGAGCTTGCCCGCGGTGAAGGCAATCGGCGGCCAAATCAGCTCGAGAAACACAGGCAAGACTCACAGGAATTGACCTGCTCTGATACCAGCTTGGAGATTTTGGGGATTTTTTGGATTAGGGCAAGAGGAGAGGAGGCAAGGGAGATTGGGGAATTTCTGGGAGCTTCTTCACTGCTCACCCTCTCTATTCTTTCCAATATATCTGTTACACTTTACATTTTAGTCCTCGTATCGTTATATAGTCACAACACACACCAACAGATACAAATATATCATAAACGCAAAACAGGAAACCCAAGATATGTCTCTACCTCTCGATAAATCAATTCTCTAACATCATCTTTTGTCACCTTCCGTCTCTCAAACTCAAACTCAAGTTTCGAAATTGGTTGTCTTGAAGGCTCACGTTCCACATATGCTTAATTTGACATGTTATTTGTTAGCACTAACAGTTAGTCTGCAGTCAAAGATGTTGTGTGCATGGTTTTGATATGGTCCAAGGACTGAGGGTAGGGCGATCACTCCTAGTCGGCCGGATGTGCTGCCCGCCAATGCTTTGAGGCCCGGTTGAGAAGAGAGGGAGATACTATAACTTCTTATTAACTGTTTGCTTAATTCCCAGAGTACAAGATGGATGGATGTCCTTTTATAGAATTGGCTAGCAACTAGCCTGCAAATATCTAACATATTTTATCTTAACAAAACTAATGCAACTAACAACTGGCCCTAGCCCTTAGCAAGATTAGGCCGCTGCCCACGGGGCCCATGCGCCATAACAGAAATCCTGCTGCTGTTTGACTACCTGGTATTGCTTTATTTATCTAAAACACATCTTGTTGAACATGGTTAGATATGAAGTGGATACAGATGCATTTCTTTCTCTATTGGCTCTGCAACCTCTTCCAAAAATTGCATCAGTTCCTACCATTGTTGAGGTATATATAAGCTTCACCGTTTATACTCCAATTTTTTTATATCAACATTGAGTCCTTTATGTATTCATGTTGTATTATTGTAGGCTTCTAACTCGACCACCATTGAACTTCTGAAATCAATCACAGGCTTAAATGTGCAGCCAGTGGAGATGGTTGCTTCTAAGCTGTTTGTGCAGTGCTCTAGGCAAAAGGGCCTTCTTAAAATCTACAGGCACTTGCTTAATTATCACATTACTGTTCTAATTTCTTATATGTGTTTTCTCATATGTACTTTTAAGAATTGTTCAGATGGTTATCGCTCTTATATTCAGGGCTTAGCGAAAAAGTAAAATTTGAAAGAGAAAGGCAAGATCCGGCCCCGACAGTATATAGGACCCAAATTCTTGTCTGCGTTTGGTTGGAGGGCAAGGACGGATGGGTTAGGGCCATCCAGATCCAGATTTTTAAGGATGGAATGAACCAATTTTCTATTTGGTTAGATGAGTGGGATGAGCTAACTTTTTTATTTGGTTGAAGGGATGAGTATTGGATGGGATGAGCCCGTTTTTTATTTGATTGGAGGGATAGACATGTATATGGAGATATGATGACCTCCTTGGTGAGATACGGTGAGATTACCCTACCTACACAGTGATCTACGGCCCGCACACAGAGAGGAGAATCAACCATACGCCTACAACCTCCTGCAATCGCTCGCCCTCGGCCTGCTGCTTGCCGTGAGCCCGTGCCTTCCTGCTACCATTCGCCCGTGTGCTGCTGCCCGCCACTCGTGCGCTGGCTCGGCCGTGCCCTTGCGGCGCTGCTCTGCCGCGCCCTGCTGCTCGCCTCGCGCGCGCCGCCGCTTGCCCATTAGCTTCTGCCAGACGCTCGCCTGCGCGCTGCTGCCGCCACTCGTTGCGCTTGCTCGGCTGCGTTGTCCTGCCGCCGCTCGCAGCGTTGGCTCGGCCGTGCCCTCGCGCCGCCGCTCCATCGCGCCCTTTGCCCGCGCCCGCCACGCCTTGCTGGTCTCCCGCGCCCGCCGCTCACTAGTGCTCGCAGGGAGGAGCCGCTCGGTCGAGCCTGCCGGGAGGAGACGGGCGCCACCGCTGTGCTGCTGCGCGCTACCTTCCTTGCAGCCGCCACTGCCACCTCTAGGGATAGGAGGGAGAAGCGGTGAGAATGAGAGAGCAAGATTTGGCCGGGAGCCGGGAGGTGAGCACACATGCGCGAGGGACGAGGCCCGGTGCCACGGGCGAGCTCATCCGGCCAAATCGGTCAGGTCAGTTCATCCGGCATCTCGAAGGAATCCCCTCCAAGTTAAGCGTGGCTAGCCAGGCCAACGCTCAGGCACTTGGCGATTCGGTGTGGCTGGCAGGTGGGCCTGCGTGCTGAGCTGTGGGCCCGCATGCGTGGTTTTTGTTCGAGCACCTTGCCGCCGTTGCCTCCTGTGCAAGGTCGCAAGGCCGCTCTATGTCTTGGAAGGCCCTAGGGTGAATTCGACGACATGGAGCCCTTAAGGCTATATATATGTATGTGTATATAGGTATATATACATATATGTGTATACTTTCACTTGTAAAGTTTTAAGAGTTAATTTCTAACCACACATTACGACAGAACGACTAAAAGAATAGTAAAATTGAACTAGTATGAATGTATGATTACCTTAAATAAGAACCAAATTCCAATGACTCCATCAACAACAATGCTTTAGTGCTTCACAAAAAAGCTTCTTCGGATATTTCTTGATGCAAAATAATTAAGGACAATATCAAGATTAATGTTGTCCAAGACATCCTTCTCAATACAGCACATAGCCAAGCTGTTCAATCTTTCTTGTAACATAGTTGACCTCAAAATTTTTTCAATAATTTCAATTTTGAGAAACTTCTTTTAGCTAAGGCTACAGTCACAGGTACAGTTAAGAGGATCCGATAGGCAACAGAGACATTTGGATAGCAATCTACAGCTGTAACAAACTGAAGAATCTCAGGTGCTGACATCAAATCATCTGGCAAAGTTACTTGCAGCACTTTTAATTCAAAGAAAAAATCATCTAGATCAACATCAGACGAGTATCATGACAAAAAGCTTCTGCAAAAGTAGTACAACATTTCCGTAGATTACTATTATCCAAAGATTTCAGATTTTTTGAGTTGAATAAGAAACCAAACACCTTTTCAAATATCTTCAGCTGCTCAAATCGACTAGTCAATGAAGCAATTGCAACGTCAACAATGACTAGAAAGTAAGTCTGAAGGATTCCATAGCTGACAGCTGTATTTCTTCATCTTGATCATTGATTTCATCAAAATGCTTCTTCCTTTTATTTTGATGTTTTGTAGGAAATTTTGGTTCTATGTCCATATCAGATGCAATGGCTTTTGCAATCTCAATACTAGAATCGAAGCCTTCATTTCTGTACTTCTGAAAATATGAGATGACCCCTTCAATGTGTTTGAGAGTAGCATCCATGCACACAATCTTTTCCTGCAACTTTTTGCTCACCATATTTACAGAAAATAAAATATCATGCCAAACAACCATACCAACTAAAAATTCAAAATTCTCAAGTGCACTGACCAAAGATTGAGCATCACTTACTGCTGCTGGGTCATCAGTAGAAGCCTTCTCCAGTTCCTTCAAAGCTGACCTTATTTGGGGAGTTTGGTACCTGATAGGTTGCACACTATTTATTCGACTCTCCCAACGAGTATTAGACAAAGGTTTGAGAGTTAGTTTTGGAACATTGTCAAGCAAAATCTTCCACCTTTTAGTAGAATGTGAAAACAATGCATATATCCGCTGTATAACACCGAAGAATGAAATAGCTTGTTTGCAAGATTTTGCCATATCACAAAGAGTGAGATTCAAACTATGACATGCACATGGCATATATAATGCTTTGGGGTTTTTTCAAGCAAACGCTTCTGAACACCTTGGTGTTTTCCTTTCATATTGGAACCATTGTCATAACCTTGACCTCTCACATCAGCGACGTTCAAATCAAGAGAATCCAATGTATCCATCAATACATTAAAAAGCCCCAATCCTGACGTGTCATTAACCTTTAAGAACTATAGGAAAAACTCCTCCACTCTCGGAACGTTACTTGACATATTGACACAGCGCACAATTAGAGTCATTTGTTCTTCATGACTCACATCTGGGGTACAATCCAAGATAATAGAGAAATACTTGGCATCCTTTATGATCCTTAAGATAAACTTTTTCACAGCATCAGCAAGAACTGAAATTAACTCATTCTGAATGTTGTGGCCAAGATAATGATAATGAATTTCATTATTTTGAATGCACCTAATGTGTTCTTGCATCACAGGATCAAATTCAGCAATCATTTCAACTATGCCCAGAAAATTACCATTATTATCTTGATAGAGCTTCTCATTTGATCCTCGAAAGACCAAGTTATGTTTTGCAAGAAACTTCACTGCAGAAACTATTCTTACCAAAACCTGTCTCCAACGCTCTTTTTCCTTTGCAATTTCCCGTTGCATGTCATCATCAATTGTTTGATTTTTGCCTAACCTCAACCTAAGTGCATTCCATGTATTCATGTTTGTTAAATGCTCAACACCGCTCTCATGTTCTTTGAGTCTCCCACTGAGACGCTTCCAGTCCCTCAATCCATCAGATGCTATCAAAGACTTGCTCTGATTTGATTTGAACAACTTGCAGCAAAACAATAAACTTTGTCCACATGTTTAGAGTAAACCAACCACTTTCTATCAACAACCTCACCATTAGTTAACTTTCTGGAGTAGTAAGCATATGAAAAATGTCTACCAAGGGCATCCTTAGGGAACTCCAGATTCAATTCTCTCACAGGCCCTTTTTCAATTAAAATATCCCTTTTGCTATTGTCAAGATTATCCCATGTTCTGGGATCATAGATAGATAAAAGAGAATCTTCTTTTTCATCATCATTTGGATTTTCAGTATCAGATGAAGGCTGCAAATTTTCCTCCCCCGTACTATCCTCATTGACATCAACATCTGAATTTAAATTATGATCATGTTCCTGCCCGGGATCAGGTTCCTGCCCTTGATCTTCATTGACATCAACATTACTTGAAGCTAAAAAGAACTTATGTAAAGCACCCTTTTGTGATTCAATAAATTGATCCTCTCGTTTTCTTTTTTTCCTTTTCTCAGCACCCGACAAATGCTTTTTAGGCAACATTCTAACACCTAAAACTGTGAAGGAAAGTAAAAGTAAAAACATGGACCGTGGAAATATGGAATTAGAATTTTAGAATTTAGAACCCTAATTGGTGGTACACTGGTACTGGTAACTAAGGAGAGGAGATGAGGAATAACCTAATAAGGAATTGAGGATAGACTGATGACTTCAGTCGGCGTCTCGGCGGCGTTCTCTAATTCTCGTCCCTGCTCCTGGGCTGCCCGCCGGCCGCCGCAGTGCCGCACGCCCGCACGCGATGCGAACCGCACGAGCACGACGAAGTGGCGGAAGCAGCAGATTTCTCTGGACTCTGGAGTCTGGAGGATTCGATTGATGATTGATCGATTCGACAGCGGCACAAGCGCACAGCGAGACGCGATCACGCGAGAGGCCCCGATCGAGCGAGCCGCGCGCTGGCGCGGGCGACACATGCGCCGTGGGCCACGGTGGGCGATCAGGGGCGACATATTCATGCAGGGATGTACATCCTGCTGCGCCCCCCGAAGGCCTGGGCCCTAGGCAGTCGCCCCTCCCGCCTAGGCCCAGAGCCGGCCCTGCGAGGTCGCCGCAGGTGTGCGTTGCCTCCTGTGCGCGGGCGCCTCCTCCATGCGGCCCTGCTCCGCCGGCGTCTGCCGCTGCCTTCGTGCGGTCCTGCACCGCCGCCGCCTCCCGTTCGGCCCTGCGCCGCCGCCGCAGATCTGGAGGAGGATGAGGAAAAGAGAGGGGTGTCACAGCCAGCGGTGTGCCGGATGCCAACAGTACAGGGGAGGCGGAAAGAAGCTAAGCGCCGGCGCTGAAGAGAAGGTCCAGCGAGAGTGTGCGTGTGAGTTAAGTTATGTAGAGTGGTTGGCTGTGGGTCAGGGTGTAAGGGCGTGGTTATAAGCCTGAGGTTGTAACAGAATTCGTTATCGAAATAATAGATGAATCTCGCCCTCACCTGCTCGCTGCTCTCACCCCTTTCTCGTGTTCTTCTGCTCTCTCTCTCTCTCTCTCTCTCTCTCTCTCTCTCTCGTTTGAGATCTGGGGTATAACAACTGGTATCAGAGCTTGTTCGATCCGTCCGCACCTTACTACGTTCGCGATCGTACGAGTAAATCGACGAGGAGGGTTGCCGATTGCCTCCGAGCGTGTTGGCGTAAGATCCCAATTCACGTTTGGTTGATTTAGAACAAGGTTGCGATGGCGCCGTTCAAGCCAAGCGCGCAGAATCGCCATCTGGTGTCGGTCATGGAGCAACTGCATACCAAAGTGCTCGAGCGCCTCGATCAATTGCAACAACAGATGGAGACATTTGGTCTGAAATTACCCAACAGGCGGAAAGGGTGGATCAAGTTCAGAGCAAGATGGATCTCTCCTTGGATTCACTGGGGCAAGTCCAACAAAAGCAGATTCAGGTGGAGCGTGCACTCAAGGGGGTGGCAATGGTGTACTCTCACCGGCCTCCTGCACTCAGAGGAGCTGGAATTTTGGGCCCGGCAGACAACTTAGCACCACCTCCACCTGTAGGCGAGGCGGGCACTGCTTCCTCTTCTCCCATCTTGCGTTCACCGCGGCAGGCGACGCACGCTACAAGGGTAATTCCAACTCCTTTCACCACTGATTGTGCTGAGGGCGTTCGTGATGGGGATCTAGGGCAGAGGCGTTGGTTACCGAAAATAGATTTTCCAAAATTTGATGGGTCGAATGCTACAATTTGGTTGGATCAGTGTAGTACCTATTTTGCTATGTATCAGATCCCGACAGGCTTCAAGGTGTCGGCAGCCAGCATGAACTTGATTGATTCAGCAGCTCATTGGTATCAGGCATACAAACTTGAGTATCCTTGTGATGATTGGGATCAATTTCAGGCTACTGTTCGGTTGGAATTTGACATCAATGTGCTTAGGGACAAGATGAGGGAGTTGTGTCAATTGTGTCAGGAGGGAACGGTGACTGAATATAAAAAGAAGTTTGATCAGCTGGTGTATCATGTGCGACTATATGATCCTACAGTGAAAGGTATGATGTTGGTCACCCAGTTAATTTTGGGTTTGAGGGAGGAGTTGCGTGGCGCCGTTGAGTCTCAATTGCCCAATTCGGTATCTGAAGCTGCTACGTTTGCTTTGGTGCATGAGGGTATTTGTGATCGAGCTAAGAAAGTTACTGGCAGGACACAGGTACATAAAACATTTCCTTAGGCCGTGGGGAAACAAGAGGTGAAACACAAACCTCTTCCTAATGAGTTGTGGAAGGCCCAGCAACTCAAGGAATACCGTCGTACACATGGATTGTGTTTTAAGTGTGGTGAGAAATATACCCCGGGCCATCAATGTGCACCTCCAGCTATTGCTCAGCTCAAAGCACTTGTAGTGATTTCAGAATCAACAATTTTATCTGAGTCCCTCTTGGATGCTGTCACTGAATTGGAACAGCCTGAGCCTAATGATGCCATGTTATTATCCATCCATGACTAGCTGGTTCTGAGGGTGTTAATTCTATTCGGTTCCAAGCATTAGTGTCCAATCAAGTAATGCTTCTGCTTGTTCACATAGTTTCATCAATGCTGCCCTAGACACAAGACTACAATTGTCTCCTGTTCCCTTTGAGGCACTTACTGTAAAGGTGGCGAATGGGCATCAGTTATCTTGTTCAGCTGTGGTTCCCAAGCTGTCTTGGTGGATTCAAGGACATACATTTACCCATGACATGAGAGTTTTGGAGTTGGGAGGTTATGACGGTGTGCTCGGCATGGACTGGTTACAATTGCACAATCCTATGCAGTGTGATTGGATTGCTAAGAGCATCTCTTTCTCTCATTTGGGCAATTGGATTACTCTTCAAGGGGTTACTGAATTGTCTCTAGATTCTTTGCAATTGATTACGGCTGATCAAGTTATGAAGTGGTCTAAAGGCAATGAGTTGTGGGCTTTAGCTGTGGTGGAACCATCTGGTGTGGTGCCAACTACACTTGTTCCTGCTCCAATTCAGCAGCTTCTGGACCAGTACCAAGGGATATTCAAGGAACCTACTGCCTTGCCACCTCATAGGTCCTTTGATCATGCAATCACTCTGCTACCAAATTCTCCTTCTATCAATTCCAGACCATACAGGTACTCTCCTTGGCAAAAAGATGAAATAGAAATTAAGGCAAGTTTCAGCCATGCTCCAAGCTAGCACAGTAGTACCTAGCATGAGCTCTTTTGCATCTCCTATTTTGCTAGTGAAGAAAAAGATGGTACTTGGAGATTTTGTTTAGATTACTACAAGCTCAATTTACACACAGTCAAAAATAAATTTCCTTTGCCCATTGTAGATGAATTATTAGATGAAATAGCTAGTTCTACAGTTTTCTCTAAATTGGATTTATGTAGTGGTTATCATCAGATAAGTATGTTAGATAAGGATGAGCATAAGACAACCTTTAAAACTCATCATGGTCATTTCCAGTTTAGGGTTATGCCGTTTGGATTAACTAATGCTCCAGCTACGTTTCAATGTTTAATGAATGATGTCTTTGCTCCGTTCATGAGAAAATTTGTGTTAATTTTCATGGATGATATTTTAGTTCATAGCAAGTCCTTAACTGAGCACACTGATCATTTGCATAAAGTGTTTCACACCTTACTGGATCATCAACTTGCTGCCAAACTCTCCAAGTGTACTTTTGCTGTGAATCAATTGGAATATTTGGGACATGTTATTTCTGATAAAGGGGTAGCAACTGATCCAGCAAAGACCTCTGCAATGGTGCAATGGCCAGTACCAACTTCTCTCACAGAGTTGAGGGGATTTTTGGCTTTGACTGGCTACTATAGAAAGTTTATCAACCATTATGGGATATTAGCCAAACCTCTAACTGATCTGCTGAAACAAAAGAAAGCATTTCAGTGGTCATAAGCAGCACAAGAGGCATTTGAACAACTAAAGCTAGCCATGAGCAATACTCCCGTGTTGGCACTTCCTGATTTTGATAAACCTTTTGTTATAGAGACTGATGCCTGTGGGACAGGCGTAGGAGCAGTGTTGCTACAAGACAGCCATCCGGTGGCATATTATAGCAAAGCTTTGAGTCCTCTCAATCAGAAGCTATCAATCTATGAGAAGGAATTTTTAGCTATCTTGATGGCTGTGGAGAAATGGAGATCATATCTGTTGAGAGGTCCCTTCACCATAAGCACGGATCACAAGAGCCTCTGTCATTTAGATGAACAGCCATTGACTTCTGATCTTTAGAGAAAAGCTATGACTAAACTCATTGGTCTCCAATACAAGTTCCAATACAAGAAAGGATTGGACAATAAGCCTGCTGATGCTTTGTCCAGAGTAGGTCATTTTTTCTCTATTCAAGCTCTCTCGGTGGTTCAACCAGTATGGATTCAGGAGGTGCTTAATTCTTACACTTCTGATCCTCAAGCAACAGCATTGCTACAAGAATTGGTAGTGACTTCTTCCAATGATCAAGGGTACAGCTTGCATAATGGACTGATTCGTCATAAGGGCAAAGTTTGGATTGGAGCCAATGTTGGGCTTCAGACTAAGATCATCCAAGCGTTCCATGCCTCGGCTATTGGGGGCCACTCAGGAATGCAATCCACTTACCAGCGTATCAGGAAGTTGTTTCAATGGAAGGGTCTTAAGTAGGACATTGAGAGTTTTGTGAAACAGTGCTCCATTTGTCAACAAGCAAAACATGAGTTATGCAAATCACCAGGTCTCCTCACACCATTACCTGTTCCTCAAGGGGCCTGGCAAGACATTTCGATGGATTTTATTGAGGGTCTTCCTAAATCTGAAGGTTTTTCTATCATTCTTGTGGTGGTGGACATGTTTACGAAATATGCTCATTTCTTACCTCTTAAACACCCATTTACTGCAGCTGGGGTTTGAAAGTGCATCTAGTGCTCCCTAGTGGGTTTTGATGATTAATGACAAGTGATTAAGGGACTAATGGTTTACTAAGTGTACACAGGTAAATAGTCCCGAAGATCATTGGTTTAACCGACGGTTGTCAACCCCTAAAAAGCTATAAAGAAAGGAAGGCTTGGAACCCGAAGAATAGTGGTGATTTTCTAGAGTTTTGTGATTCAAGGAATCACTTTGAGTCTATAGGACAAGCCGCACTATTAAGAGGGGTAAGACAACTTAAGCTATTAGAAGATTCTTATTGTTTGCTCAGTTGAATCTCAAAGTTTAGTGAAATCTCTTCTGAGACACAGTTGGAAATCTCTTCTGAGACTCAGTTGCGTATTCTCGGTGATACCGAGTTCTGGTTTCGGTTACACTGGAATTGACCTCTGTTGCGAGTGCTGAGGACTTCATCGTCCATTCGTCCCAAGCCTCGAAGAGTTTCAATAGCGGCATAACCGGTTCTGAGTTCCGGTATTGCCAAAAATCACTTCTGTGTCGGAGAGTTAGGGAACCCTACCGTTTAGGGTTTGCCCTAAGTTTCATGCTTCAAAAGTCGGTGTGTCCGCTTTTGAATCCGGTACCTCCGTCCTTCACGTCTGTTGTTATATACTGAGTCCTGTCTGTCTTGTCTTCGGTTCTACCGGTTTCTGTTCTGGTTGTTCCGAGAATCTCTTCTGGACTTAGGTTTGTTTGTTTGCCCTGAGTTGTCGAGTGCTCTGTCTGTGTAACTGAGTCGGCCACCTGAGTGACAGTTGCCGTGTCACCTGTGTGACCGTTGTTCTCCTCAGGTGAGTAGAACACGTCCTTTATTCAAACTCGGTTACACCATTTTTTCAAGTCGGCACTACCAGGATATGGTTCTGATAGCGACTCTACGGAGTACATATCTTCATCCCGGTGTGACCGAGTTCCTTCCGGAACTACCGACTTTGTCTTGGAGCCTTTCGCTGTGCATCCTGATTTCTTCAGATATGACCGTTGTGAAGAAACTCGGTTCTTCCAGTTTTGAACTCGGTTGTTCCAAAGAAAAATCTTTCAGCTCCAACGACTCTTTTCTCAGATCTGGCTATAAATAGACCCTGACCCTTCCGGGCTCGGGAGGACTTCTTGAGCAATTTCTGAGCGATATTCTCTCTCTCTTGGACCGTGTGTTCCCCACTCCTCTCGTTCTTTGAGATCTACTCTTTGAGAGGAATCATTTGAGAGATTTGAGAATCATTTGAGCATTCAAGCAAGAGCTTCTTCGAGCCTAGTGATCTAACCTATTACTCTTGGAGATTTGGCATCTCCTAGCTGGCTAGGCATCGTTTGAGAGCTCCAATTTGTGGAAAGGCCTCATTTAAGTTTGTGAAGGTTCGGGGGTCACCTCAAGATCCACCACAAGTGATTGAGTAAGTTCTTGGTGAACTCAGCTCAAGGAGAAGAAGGTGAAGTCTGTGTGACTTCGAAGCTAAGTGCTTCAGCCTCTCCAACGAAGATGTAGAGTTGTTGCCAACAACTTGAATTTCAGGATAAAAACTTGAGTACTCTCCTAGCTCTTTACTTTGTGTTTATTGTTTCTTCGAGCTAGATCTATTTTAATACTTGTTGCTTCATCTTAAAACTGCTAACCCGTGTATGCTAAACAACTAATTTGATTAAAATTTGATAATCTCCTATTCACCCCCCCTCTAGTCGATAGACCTCGATCTTTCAGGGTTGCTAAAGTATTTCTGGATAATGTGGTGAAGTTACATGGTCTTCCCAAGTCAATTTTATTAGACCGCGACAAGATCTTTACAAGCATGTTTTGGCAAGACTTGTTCAAGCGTTGTGCCACTCAATTGAAATTAAGCACTGCTTATCATCCGCAAACCGATGGACAAACAGAACGTGTCAACCAATGTGTGGAGATGTTTCTTCGGTGCGCTGTCAGTGATACTCCAACAAAGTGGGCAACATGGTTACCGCTAGCTGAATACTGGTACAATTCCTCTTACCATTCAGCGTTGGACGCTACTCCATTTCGGGCACTCTATGGTGTTGATCCCCATTATGCCATGTTACCGGCCTCCACACCTGGGGCGTCTAAGGAGGCAGCTCAATTGCTGACTGATCGTGCTGCGTATTCAAAATGGTTGCAACAACAGCTCTATAAAGCTCAGGCATGTATGAAGCACTATGCTCACAGTTAGCGTTCAGAGCGTTGTTTCAGTGTGGGAGATAAGGTGCTCTTGAAGTTACAACCTTATGCACAACACTCTGTGGTGAGTCGACCATTTCGCAAGCTGGCTATGAAGTATTTTGGCCCCTTCACCATTCTGGAGCGCATTGGCAAGCTAGCCTACAAGTTGGATTTGCCGGCTGATAGCAAAGTTCACCCGGTCTTCCACGTTTCTCAGTTAAAGGATGACGATGACATGGCACCCGGGTGGTATCATCGGAGGCAAAGTCAGCCCGACAACCACAGGATGGGCGGGGCCGACTGGTTAGCATCCGACTGCCACCCGGGGGTGCCTCACCTACTTGGAGTACAAGTCAAGGCAGTAGTTAGACTTTCCTAAAGATACGGAGGGTTAAGCTGTAACCGACTAGGACTCTAACTTGTAAACCGACTCGGGACTTGTAACCCTAGCCCCGGCCACCTATATAAGGCGGGGCAGGGACCCCCC
This sequence comes from Stipa capillata, assembly GCA_019208055.1. Taxonomy (NCBI): domain Eukaryota; kingdom Viridiplantae; phylum Streptophyta; class Magnoliopsida; order Poales; family Poaceae; genus Stipa; species Stipa capillata. The sequence continues at coordinate 241,682 of JAGXJF010000974.1, read as the reverse complement.
GAGAGGTATCTTAGACATATCAGAGTCATCTCCTACAGCAATCTAGCGCCCAACGCCTAGATCGCATCTGTTCTCATACGAGGCTAAATCCCACAACAACAGGACGTAGGGTATTACCTCATCTCGAGGGCCTGAATCTGTATAAAGTCGTGTGTCTCGTGTGCACCCATCTCGATATGATACTCTTAGCCACCCCAGTTTTAGTATTGCCGGTACGATACACCGACAGTTGGCGCGCCAGGTAGGGGGCTCGCGCTAAGATCCATCCACTTCTCGTCGAGATGGTTTTCTTCAACAACAATGGCGGTTTCGTCCCGGGCCAAGGCGTCACCTTCGGCTCGCTCGACTTCATCGCCGACTCGGCGGAGGTCCTTCGCCGCGCCGCCACCATCATCGAGGGAGAAGCTTTCCGCTTCAGAAGCTTCGACTTCATCGCCGACAAGATCGGCAAACTTCTGATCCGCAACTCGGCACCTGGCCAATTGGCGGAGATTTCGCCAAGTTCTCCACTCGAATCCTTATCCGAGTCGGCCTCGGAGGACCCCTTCAAGCATGAGACCGCCCTGGTTTCAGATCTACCTCCTGTACGTGGCCGCGCGCCCCACAGGAGGAACCCCCGACTCGTTGCTGCCATCGACTCTCTGCTGCCGCTCTTCAACAGCGACGACACCGACAGCGACGAAAGCTTCGCGAGCTCTTTCCCCGCTCATGAAGTCTTCATGGCTATCGGGGACCAGCCTGACCCTCACGCTCCTCAGGACTCAACTGCCAGTCTGCCGCCCATCGACCAGCAAACTCCGGCACAACTGGAGACTACTCGGCTTCGCCTCGAGGCCGAGCGTGAAAGACTAGCTGCCCAACAAGCTGAGCTGGAAAAACAGATCGAAGCGCAGCAGCGCAACGAGACCATGTGCAACCGAGGGCGCCAGGTTAACAACGATCTCGCCTACCGCGAGAAAGACGGCGTCAAGCTCTTCCCACGCGCCAGCCAAAACATCGTCGCCGCCATGTTAGCGGCCGAAGCTATCAACCTCCCCGAGGGAACCCCCGAGTACAATCAGCTCAAGCAACTCAGGGTCCTCATGCAGGAAGCGGCTCTCCAGCAAGCCGCGCAGTCAGAACCGCGGGTCCAACAATTTGCGATCTCCAAAAGCCACAACTCTCCCCGACAGAGGAGTCGGCATCAGGGAGGCAGCCAGCTGTCCACCGCACCGCGGCCCTCCGGATCAGCACTTGCCCGACTGGGGGCCGATCGTGACTTGCGGCACACCCTCGACGCAAGGCACCGCACCCCGGCCAGATCGGTTCGTAACCGACTCGGGGAAGGACGTGACTTACGCGGCACTCTGGAGGCAAGACACCACGCCCGCGCCAACATGGAGCAAAACTCCAGTGACTGCCGCATCATCGACCGGCCTAACACCGGCTACTCGGGCCCAAAGGCGTTCGGATCCAACATCCGCAATGTCGCCTTCCCCCCGTGCTTCCGAGTCACCGGCATCGACAAGTACACCGGCGAGACTCGGCCGGACATCTGGCTGGCTGACTATCACACGGCGTGCAGGACAAGTGGCGGGAACGACTACGTCGCCATCCACTATCTGTCACTCTATCTAGCCGACTCAGCTCGCGCCTAGCTAACCAGCCTTCTTGAAGGTTGTATCCAAAACTGGTCTGACCTGCAAACCTTTTTTATCAATAATTTTCAGGGCACCTACAACAGGCCAGGCAATGCTTGGGATCTTCACAGCTGCACTCAGGGCAGCAACGAGACCCTTCGGGAATACATCCAGCGCTTCTCCAAGAAGAAGAACTCTCTCCCGGAGGTACGAGAAGGCGACGTCATCACCGCTTTCTCCAAGGGGGTCCGCAGCCCGGACCTCATCCACAAGATCGCGCGGAAGAACCTGCAGACTACGCGCGAACTCTTCAACATCGCCAACAACTTCGCCACCGGCGAAGAGGCGGTGCGCAGCGCCAGTCACGGCGACAAGGGCAAAAATAAGGCTCCCGAGCCTTCCGGCACAAAGGATCGCCCTGAGTTGTCGAAACGCAGAGACAAGAAGCGCAAGGCTGGCGACATCCTGGCTACAGCCGACAGGACGCAGCAGCGCCCCCAGCAGCATCGCCCACCACATGTCAACCCCACCTTCGAGGAGATGATGGCCGGGACGTGCCACTTCCACGGCCCCAAGTCCAATCACCTCACCTGGGACTGCAGCCTGCTGAAAAATTTGAGCCGGTCTCAAGCCACCGGCCGCGACAACAAGGGTCCCCCTCCTGATGAGAACTCCGCGTTCCCAAAGGAGGAGGATGTGCTCATGATCTTCAGCGGCTCCGACGACTACGAGTCCAAGCGCGGAGTCAAGCTTACGGCTCGGGAGGTCAACGCAACCGTGCCGGCAGCGCCAAAGTATCTCTGATGATCCGAGACTACGATCTCCTTCGATCGCACGGATCACTCGGATCGCATCCCGCACCCGGGACGCTACCCGCTAGTGGTCAGCCCACTAGTCCGCACCGTCCGCCTCACCAAGGTGCTCATGGACGGAGGGAGCGGACTCAATCTCATGTATGTCAAAACTCTTGACGACATGAGGATCCCCCGCTCGGAAATCCGCCCGACTGGCGAGCCTTTCCACGGGGTTGTTCCAGGCAGGGCGGCGCACCCACTCGGGCAGATCAGTCTGCCCGTCACCTTCGGCGACTCGGGAAATTACAGGACCGAGAACCTCACATTCGAGGTGGTCGACTTCCCACTCGGCGTCTACCACGCCATCTTGGGGCACCCCTGCTACGCCAAATTTATGGCGGTCCCCAACTACGTCTACTTGAAGCTGAAGATGCCGGGTCCCAACGGGATCATCACGGTGAAAAGCAACTTCCAGCTCGCATACACCTGCGACCTAGAGACTTGCAGCCTCGGCAGCTGATCTTGACAAACTCAAGTCGGCTGTCTCAGAGGATTCACCCCCGGCTAAGAAAACTTCATCGGCGACTTCCTTCCAGTCAGGCCGCGACACCAAAGCAGTCCAGATCAACCCGGAGGATCCCTCTAAGACGACTCAGATCGGGACTGCCCTGGACGACAAATAGGAAGGCGTGCTCGTCAACTTCCTCCGTGAGAATCGGGACATCTTCGCCTGGAAATCTTCCGACATGCCAGGAGTCCCAAGAGAGGTTGCCGAGCACTCCCTAAACGTCCGGCCAGACGCCAAGCCAGTCAAGCAGCGTCTACGCCGCTTTGCTGAGGATCGTCGACAGGCTATAGGGGAAGAAATAGCCAAGCTTCTAGCAGCTGGCTTCATCAAAGAAGTGTATCATCCGGACTGGTTAGCCAACCCGGTCCTTGTAAAAAAGAAAAAGGTAAATGGAGAATGTGCGTTGACTACACCAGCCTCAACAAGGCGTGTCCCAAAGATCCGTTTACCTTACCTCGCATCGACCAGGTGGTTGACTCCACTGCCGGTTGCGAGATTCTCTGCTTTCTTGATGCCTACTCAGGTTACCACCAGATCAAGATGAAGGAGAAGGATCAGATCAAAACCTCGTTCATCACTCCCTTCGGAGCCTTTTGCTACGTCTCTATGCCCTTCGGGTTGAAGAACGCTGGCGCCACATACCAGAGGTGAATTCAGTGCTGCCTCCAGGAGCAACTCGGCAAGAACGTACAGGCATACGTCGACAAGGTGGTGGTCAAATCTGAGAAGAAGGACGATCTCCTGACCGACTTGAGGCAGACTTTCTCTAACCTCAGGCGGTTCAACATGAAGCTCAACCCGGAGAAGTGTGTCTTCGCAGTTCCTTCAGGAAAGCTACTCGGTTTCATCGTGTCAGCACGAGGGATCGAAGCTAATCCGGAAAAAATCGATGCAATTGTCAAGATGGGACCACCCAAGGGACTCAAGGATGTCCAAAAGCTTACCGGATGCATGGCAGCTCTCAGTCGGTTTATCTCCCGACTCGGCGAAAAGGCCATGCCCCTTTACAAACTCTTGAAGAAATCAAACACCTTCACCTGGACCCCGGAAGCACAGGATGCTCTTGACAGACTGAAGACAATGCTAACCACAGCCCCAGTTCTGGTTTCCCCGCTCCCCGACGAGCCGTTGTTACTCTACGTCGCTGCGACTACCCAGGTAGTCAGCACAGTTCTGGTGGTCGAACGCTCCGAGCCCGGCCACGTCCAGAAAATCCAGCGACCAGTCTACTTCGTCAGCGAAGTGCTATCCGAGTCAAAAACGCGGTATCCACAAATCCAGAAGATCATATACGGGGTATTTATGACATCTCGCAAGCTTGTTCATTATTTTCAGGCACATCAGATTTCAGTGGTCAGCTCCTTTCCACTCTCCGACGTCATCAACAATCGCGACGCCACGGGCAGAATCGCCAAGTGGGCAATGGAACTTCTGGTGTTCACCATCATCTACACCCCTCGCACGGCTATCAAGTCCCAGGCACTCACCGACTTCGTGGCCGAGTGGACCGAGTCCCAGACCCCACCCTCTATCATCGATCTCGAGCACTGGACGCTCTATTTCGATGGTTCTCTAATGCTTCAAGGCGCAGGGGCTGGCATCGTCCTCATCTCACCAAGGGGGGAGCGCTTCAAGTATGTGTTACAACTCCACTTTCCGGCATCCAACAACATCGCCAAGTACGAAGCTTTGCTGCACGGTCTGCGATTCGCGACTTTGCTCGGCATACGGCGATTGCTCGCCCGGGGAGATTCGGAACTGGTTGTTAGGCAGGTTATGAAGGATTGGGTTTGCGGAGACCCAGCCATGGAAGCCTACTACCAAGAGGTGCGCAAACTAGAAGGCAAATTCGACGAACTCGAAATCACACACATGCTCCGCCGTGACAACGAGGCTGCAGACGCATTGGCGAAGATGGGATCCAGTCGGGAGCCCGTCTCGGTTGGAGTTTTTCTCCAGGAACTGCATACGCCTTCAATCAAGGTGGAGGCCGAGTCCGAGCCAGAAGGGCCTCAGCCCCAAGACACAAGCAGCGCCCAGCCGACTTCACCGGAGGTTATGGTAACTACTCCCGACTGGATTCAACCTTTGCTTGATTATCTCCTTCGGGATGTATTGCCACAGGACCAGACCGAAGCTCGACGCATTACAAGGCGCGCTAAGGCTTATGCCATAATCGAAGGCGAACTTTACAAGAAAAGCACCTCCGGTATCCTCCAGCGGTGCATCTCGCTGGAACAAGGCAGGCAGCTGCTCCACGACATTCACTCGGGGGCTTGCGGACACCACGCGGCACCACGCACGCTAGTCGGGAAAGCCTTCCGACAAGGTTTCTACTGGCCAACTGCTGTGTCCGACGCCGAGCATATCGTTCGCACCTGCGAGGGATGTCAATTTTTTGCCCGGCAGACACACATGCCGGCTCAAGCACTCCAGACAATCCCCATCACATGGCCTTTCGCCATGTGGGGTCTGGACATGGTGGGTCCCCTGAAGAAAGCTCCCGGGGGCTTCACCCACCTTTTCGTCGTGGTTGACAAGTTCACCAAGTGGATCGAGGCCAAACCTGTCGCCACGATCACTGCTGAAAAGGCCGCCGAGTTCTTTCGAGACATCATCCATCGATTCGGCGTCCCCAACAGCATCATCACCGACAATGGTACTCAGTTCACCGGCGCCGCCTTCCTCGATTTCTGCAGCAATAACAACATTACCATCGACTTCGCCGCTGTGGCTCACCCACGGGCCAACGACCAAGTCGAGAGGGCAAACGGCTTGATCATGCAGGGCATCAAACCTCGGATTTTCCAGCGCCTCAGCAAATTTGCGGGTAAATGGGTAACAAAGTTGCCTGCGGTACTCTGGAGTCTCAGGACGACACCCAACCGGTCAACCGGATACACCCCTTTCTTCATGGTGTATGGAGCCGAGGCAGTCCTGCCGACTGATCTAGTCCACCTGTCGCCACGCATCCGTGCGTACGACGAAGTCGAGTCAGAAAAGGCGCTCCAAGACGCAGTCGACCAGCTCGAGGAAACACGGGAAATTGCCCTACTCCGGTCGGCAAAGTACCAGCAGGCTCTGCAACGATATCACGATCGGCAAGTCCGCGGCCGTGCCTTCAACGTTGGTGACTTGGTTCTGCGCCGAGTGCAATCCAACAAGGAAAAACACAAGCTTTCTGCACCTTGGGAAGGCCCGTACATTGTCGCAGAAGTCCTACGCCTGGGGGCTTACCGACTGAAGGACATGGATGGCAACATCTACCCCAACGCGTGGAACATCGAGCAACTTCGACGCTTCTACACCTAACAAGCTATGTATTCTTATACTTTCTGTATTATTCACCTTGAGTCAATAAAACAATCTTTTGTTTTTTTTCGACTCATCCCCCCGACTGTTCTGCTATGTACGTCCCCGACTACACATACCAGACACTCGGGGGCTACACCCACTGGGTGCGCCCAGGCGCACTCAGGTACATTTCTTCCACACAACTGCTTAAGTACTGTGTACAACGCTACGGGTTAACTCTTCGTCCCCGACTAACCGTCCACTCCGTACTCCCGAGCTACACAAGGCACACGCCCACGGCTAACCTTTACGCAACGGAAAGAAAACGACGAGTCGGCAAGAGCACACACTCCACAGCGCCAACACACACGAACAAGTATTACGGAAGAAAGGGCACTATAACATTAAGACAATGTGAAACAACAATGCATATACTTCATGAAATACTCGGCATCCCGAGTACAAAATATGTGACTGTTTTACTTGTTTTCCCTATTACCTATTCTACAGATACAGCAGACCGGCGAGTGCTTCCGCTGTGCTGGCCACTTCAATCTTCAGCTGCTCCTCCTCGGACTCGGAGGTGTCTGCCGACAAGCCCTCCCCGAGTGCCGCGAGCTCCACTCGGGGGTAATGAGACTTCACCGTCACCAACGCGACGCTGGCCCCCGGCTTCAGCGGCTTCCTTGAGCAGCATCTTGGCCCGTACCGGCGCTTGGTGAAGACGGTTCACCACCGCGTCAGCGTCCGCGCCAGTCGGCTCCCCTTCCCACCAAGCGTCGCACGCTCTGCGGGCCACCTCACGCAGGGAGTCGTTTGTAAGACCCACCTGCGTGGCCTCAATCTTAAGCACTACAAGAACGAAAAGGACTTGGGTTTAGCAGAACAGTCGGCGGGCCTCAAGAAAAACACAAAGGACGCAGCAGAACTTACATGAAAGGGCTCCCTCTGCTTTCTTCAAAGATTCCACCGCAGTAGTGCGCTCATCTTGAAGTCCCAGCATCATCGACCTTAACGTCTCGATGTCTGCCTTCTCGAACTTGAGGGTGTCGATTTCCGCCCTCGCTGACTTGAGCTCTTCTTGCAGTCGGGCGATCTCTTCGGCGGCGGCTGTTCAGTGAAACGTATTGCGATAAGCACAGACAAAACGGACTCACCAACAGAAAAGCAAACAAGCAGGGAAGAATACCTTTCGATTTCAAGGCTTCGTCGCGGGCTGCGTCCTCTAGAGACTTGACGCGTCTCTCCCTCTCAGCCGCAAGGCGCACCGCGGTGTCTGCACGACCGGCCAGTTGATCTCGCTCCTCCTGAAGCCGCGTGGCCTGGTCAATGAGTGGAAGCTTCCCTTGCAAGATCTCAGATTTGTCTTTCACAAAGTGTCTGCAAAACAAAAGAAGAGGAGAAATTGGCTACCCAGACTAATAGCAGGACCCTCCACCCGGCTCTTCGAGTCGGGCAAAGGCTCGGGGGCTACACCCGCTGGGTACATCGGTCAAGAAAAACAAGAAAGAAAAGCAGGTTCCTCAATCGCGAGAGGGGCAACCATACCTTGGCCAGGGGCGGAAGGTGCATGCACACCAAGTTGGCGTTCCTCCTCAGCTCATCCATACCCAGCTGCATGTTTTTCATCGCGGCTGGGAATTGGACTCCGAATTGAGAGATAATATTAATTGCCTCTGACCACTCGGTTGTTTCCCTCACGTCGTCCATTCCGCGCGCTACTCCGCCAAGGCGCGGTGGATCTCCCAGGCTAAAAGGCAAAAGGGTGGCCGAGGATCTTGACGGCGATGCTGGCTTCTCTCCCGCTGTTAGGACTTCTGCCTGACTGATTCCTGCAGCTCCCGCACCAGGAGGATCCTGGGCGGCCGCCGCCTCTGGTTGCGAGGCGGGCGGCGTAACTGGCAGGGCTCCTCTCACTGGCTGCGTGTCCCCCGGCTGAAGCACAACTCCCGGCTGCGAGGGAGGCAGAGGAGGAGGAGCGATGCCTCGGCTTGAAGATGGAGGAAGCTGGGCTCCGGCCATGCCACCCTGCTGTCGGAGGGGAAGATCACCCTTCGGGTCCTCCATACATCGCGTCCTGCGAAGATTCTTGGCACTTAGAGACATGCTGCATAAAGGTAACTAAAGCGCAAGTTATCTCTTTTTGGCTAACCTGGTCGACCTGGGCAGGCCGGGGCGCATCCTCATCGTGGCAGAGACCTTTTGCCCCGCCACGCTCGCGACGACTGGGGAGGCGGAGTCGGCAGGTGGTGCCTCATGACTCTTCGAAGTAGTGGCGCCGCTGCGTTTCCTCTTTTCCCGGGTGAGCAGGGACTCAGTGTCCTCACCCGGGGATTCAGTGCCGTCGTCTACAGCGCCGGATGGTGGCGCTCTCGGCCCAGCCGGAACTGCTATTTGTTCCGCAGGCGCGCCACTCGTCCCGCTCGCCACCTCCTTCCCCTTTGACGACTCGGCAGAGCTCTTCGTTTTCTTCGTCGGGGGCGGCTTCATGGCATCAGTGTCACGCAGGACTCCCGGCTGTTTCCATGGCTCCTTCTCTAGGAGAGGAGGAGTAGACCAGAATCGCTCGAATTCCTGTGAAGCACGGCATCCAAAAGAGAGTCACTCAAATGCAACTATAAAAGGAAAATGGTAGCTAAAGATATCATCGAAGAGTCCGCTGCTTACCGTGGTTCGCGGATTCGCCCGGCTGTAAGGTGCCGGGTGCCGGGTGTTGTCAAGATCAGCTTTGGAATCCAACAAGACCTTGACCCGGCCTTGCACCTGCCCCTCCGTGAGCGCCTCTGCACTCTCCCAAGTGGGATCATTCTTGATGGGATTCGCAGCATAGAAAACAAAAAAATTTCCTACGAGAGAGCGAACAAAAGCCAAGATCTAATCTAGGAAGATGCATGTAACGAGAAGATTAGATCTACATACCCTTGTAGAACACGAGCGGAAACGTTCTAATGAACGTGGTTGGCGTAGTCGTACTTTCTTCGCGATCACGTTCCCTTCGTGATCCAAACCGATCAAGCACCGCACGAACGGCACCTCCGAGATGTGCACACGTACGGCTCGAAGACGTCACCTCCTTCTTGATCCAGCAAGGCGGGAGATGAGGTAGATGAGATCAACTCCGGTAGCACGACGGCATGGTGGTGGAGGTGGTGGGGTTTCTCCGCGGACAGGGCTTCGCCAAGCGCTGCGCACGAGAGAGAGGAGATGGGAGAGAGGGAGGCGGCGGCTGGGATGGATCTCTTCGGAGGGCTGCCCCTCCCCTCCTTTATATAGAGGAGGAAACTTGGAGGAGGAGGAATAGTATCCGTGAACAGTACACGCGTGAACAGTACGCGCATGAACAGTACCCTCCCCCAAGTAAAGCCTCCCCTTTCGATCTTATCTCCTATTTTTAAGGGATTTGATCTTATCCCTTGGGGGGCAGCCGCATGGGCCCTTGGGGCTGGGTGCCTGGCCCATGTGGGCCAGCGTGCCACTACCCCGGTCTATGTGGACCCCTCCGGGACAAGTGGGCCCCACCTGGGGACCCCCGGAACCTTCTAAAACCTTCCCGGTACGATACCGGAAAAATCCTGAACTTTTCCGGAACCCTAAAAATACTTTCCCATATATGAATCTTTATCTCCGGACCATTCCGGAGCTCCTCGTGACGTCCTGGATCCCATCCGAGACTCCGAACAAAATTTCGGTCTCACCATATTAATATCTCATTTTATACCCTAGCGTCAACGAACCTTAAGTGTGTGACCAACTCTTTAGTCACGTAATGCCACATCCTCTGTGACCAACTCTTTAGTCACGTGCTTGCAAGCGATACAGAATGTGCTTTACCGAGTGGGCCCAGAGTATATCTCTCTGTCACATGGATGGACAAATCCCACTCTCGATACATGCAACCCAACAAGTACTTTTCGAAATACCTGAAAGACACCTTTATGATCACCCTGTTACGGCGTGACGGTTGATGCCCCCAAAGCATTCTTCCGGTACCAGGGAGTGGCATTATCTCATGGTCTAAGGATCGGAACATTTAACAATGGAAAGCTATGCAATATGAACTTTGTGACGTGATCGAATTGCCTAACTTAATTTGGGTCTGTCCATCATGTCATTCTCCTAATGACATGACCCCGTTATTAACCGACATCACATGTCCATGATTAGGAAACCTTAACCATCATTTAATCAACGAGCTAGCCAGATAGAGGCATTGCTAGGGACACGGTGTTGTTTATAAAACCACACATGTATTATGTTTCCGGTTAATACAATTATAGCATGGAGTATAAACATTTATCATGAACAAGAAATATGATAATAACAATTTATTATTGCCTCTAGGGCATATTTCCAACAGTCTCTCACTTGCACTAGAGTCAATAATCTAGTCAATAAGTAAGCACTTAACACCTATGGCATTCCGGTATTATTCATATGCTTTGCATGTGGTAAACTTTATCAATGGATCTGACATGTTCAGGTCCATGTATTTGCAAATCTTTTGCGTCTCCACGCATCACTCATTCTCGAATGAGTTGGCATTGTATATGTTTGGTCACTTGGTGGGATCTTAATTCCTCGTCCTGAATTATGTTGCCACCATTGTCGCACAATAGAGCTTCATAGTACTGGCTCACTTGGAACTACACCAAGTTCGATAATGAACTTCTTGACTCAAACATCCTCCTTTGTCGTTGTTAAAACAACGATATACTCAGCCTTCGTTTGTGGAATCCATCAAAATGTTTAACTTTGGAATTCATCCAAATCCAGCATGGAACCTCCTTCCAGCCCATTGTGCCACCTTTTATTAAACACATAGCCTAATTGAGATAAATTGTTTGTATCTGTAACAAAACTAGCACCGATGTAACACCTTACAATGGACCGTTTGTCATCTCTGCATACAAAACATATCCTTAGTTCTTCCAAAGTACTTAAGGATATTCATAGTATTGTTCAAAGATCAACATGTGATCATTCTGGTATATGCTCGTAACACTCAGAGCATACGACATATCTGGTTTGTGTGCATAGCATGGCGTACATGATTACAAAAAAAAATGCTCATGCGTTTAGCTCATCAAGTGTTTGTAAAACACTGAGTCTTGCATCAACCTCTTCCATGCGACAAGAACCCTTTCTTGACGTTTCCATACTGAACCAACTCAATATCTCATCTATGCACTTTGGCTTAACCATATTCGGTGCCTCAATCTATCTCCATAGATTTTGATGCCCAATATGCTGTTTAGCCTAAGTCTTTCATCAAAATCTAATTTTAATGAAATCTCAACCGTATCAAGAAAAGACACATAATTTCCAATCAACTATATGTCGTCTACATAAAGTATTAGAAATATGTCTTAGCGCTCCCACTTACTTTCTTGTAAATATACAAGCATCTTCACCGTCCCTGATGAAACCAAACTCTTTTGACAATTTCATCAAGTGAAAATTCCAACTCCGTGATGCTTGCTTCAGTCCTCAAATAGAACGCTGAAGTTTGCATACCCTTTCTAGCATTCTCTGGATCGACAAAACCTTTGGTTGTATCTCACATACATCCTCGGTTAGCTTCCTGTTAAGGAACTTAGTTTTGACATCCAGCTGCCATATCTCTTAATTGAAATATGCAGTGATTGCTAGAATAATCCTTACAGACTTAAGTATCGCTACGGGAGATCCAATCTCATCGTAGTCAACTATTTGAACTTAGTCGAAAACACTTTGCGATAAGGCGAGCCTTTTAATGGATGGACACATCCACGTCTGGCTATTTTATAGATCCATTTACGTCTGATAGGCTTCATGCCTTCCGGAGAGTCTACCAAGTTTCAAACTTGATTTTTGCACATGGACTCTATCACGGAATTTATGGCGTCCAGCCATTCAGCGGAGCCAGGGCCCATCATTTGCTTCCTTGTAAGTTACAGATCCATCGTTGTCACAACAACAATACTTCATCCTCAAACCACACGCTGGTTTAGTACAAAGTCTGCTTAACCTACGCGGTTCAGTTGCAATCTCGACCGAAGTCTCTACAACACATGTAGTGGCTTCCATTTCAGTCATAATAGGAAACTCCAGAACAACTTCCGGTGTTGCGCTACTCTGACCTAATGACAAAGATTCTCCAATCTTGCCGAGCTGCACTGTCCTCCCACTCACCTTTTCGCAAGAAACACTTTCTCGTGAAATCCACCTTTTGTGACAAACACTTTTGTCTTCAGTTCGGTAGTTCGGTGATAGGAGAACTACCCAAAAGTTTCTTTGGGATAACCTTTGAAGAATCTTTAATCCGATTTTGGTTGTAAACACTTTACATATGCTATGCATACCAAAATTTAAGAAAAGACAATTTGGGTTCCTACCCATGCCATAACTCATATGGTGTCATTTCAACGGATTATGATGGCACTCTATTCAGTGTAAAAGCGGTAGTCTCTTAAAGCATAATCCACAAAAATATAACGGCAGTTTTATTTAATTACATCATCGATCTAACCATGTCTAACAAGGTTTGATTACATCTCTCGGACACTCCATCACTCTATAGCGTTCCAGGATGCGCAAGTTGTGGAACAATTCCATAACTCTTCAGATGTTCGCTAAACTCGTAACTCAAATATTCTCCTCTACAATCCAATCATAGACATTTGATTTTCTCGTTACGATGATTTTCTACTTCACGCTGAATTTTGAACCTTTTCAAATATTTCATACTTCTTTCTCATCAAATAGATATATCCATATATATTCACTCAAATCATCGGTGAAAGTTTATGAAGTAGAGGAATCCACCATACACGGCTACACATATCGTACTTCATACATCATTATGTATAATTTCCAAAAAGTTAGTCGTCCGTTCAACTTTGGCCTATAAACGGATTTTTAGTCATCTTCCTTTCAGACAAGATTTGCAAGTGTCAAATGATTTAAAATCACATGACTCCAAAAATCCATCAACATGGAGTTTCTTCATGCATCTCTTTCCAATATGACTTAAACACAGGTGTCACAAATAAGTGAAATTCAAATCATTAGCCTCGCGGCGTTTTAGCGTCAGTGTTATGGATGTTGGTATTACCATCAAGATTTAAATGATCCATCCATTATGGAGCATGGCCATAATTTGAACAACCATTGTTCTCATAAAGCCGAAACAAAATAACAATTACTAAGCACTTATAATCAATCTCAAAGGCTCGAAAGGATGCAGACGGTGAACATAATAAACCCTTTTATTTAGTTCCCAATGTGCATCACTACCACATCTTTTGCTAGTCTTTTAGGCCATTGTAGTTCTTGTATCGTGTTGCATTGTATGACACTCATACCAACCGATCTAGTATCACATACCCAAGAATTACATTGTTTACTAGCAAAGAATACATCTACAACATGTATATCATCTATATACCTGAGCTGGACTTTTCCAGTCTTTTCTTTTCCTGCCAAATATTTTTCAGATCCTCTTTCAGCGTCCCCTCTCCTTTTAGAAGAATCTATCAACATCAACAATGGTACCAGTCACATTGGCACATAGTCTTAGGATTTTAGTCAAGTACTAGCACCCTTAGACTTGCACTTTGAAATTGATCACCATCATCACATGATTGGCGTTCTTTCGGATTCCACTTTTAGCTATCTTTAAGTATGGTAAATAAATTACCCATACACTTTATCCATCCCATCATAACATTTTATGATGAAGCTACTATAGCTCGTAGGGAAGTATGCGAGAATAATTTCAGTGCCAAACTATTTAGAAATCAAGACGCCTAGCGTCTTCAATCTTTGCATATACTCATACAATATGAGCACACGCTTCTCACTAGATTATACTCAGTCATCTTGCAGCAAAACAAGGTTTTAGATATCACATATCTGTTACTCTTTGCTCACTTCTGAAACAATCCTTTCAGCTCCTAGATTATCTCATAATCTCCTCAATTCTCAAAACAATTTTGTAGATCAAGTTTCACGGAGACAAACATGACTTTAGACACTAAATTGGAATCATTGCTCTTGGATTAATACAACTTATTAAATCACATGGAGCTAGGTCAGGTTACCGAAAGTTTGCAATAGGACTTTATCTTAACTTGGCACTAATATGGTACCATTCCGTATCATTACTACCAGATCAATTCAGTTTTTCTATCTCAATTAACAAGCTAAGTGTAAGGTAGATAACGGATGCCAATGACTACTACGAACTATGCAAATTCACTTTGATTAGTTGTTCATGATAATAAACTCCCACTAAATTCAACATCCCTCATAGTTGTTTTAGTGGTACAAATCCACTACACCAAGTCCGATCATCACGTGAGATGCTGTAGTTTCAATAGTGAACATCAACATGTTGATCATATCGTCCATATGACTCATGTTTAACCTTTCGGTTCGCTGTGTTCCGAGGCCATGTCTGTACATGCTAGACTCGTCAAGACAACCCCAGTATTCTGCATGTGCTCCGAGGTCATGTCTGTACATGCTAAGCTCGTCGAGACACCCGTCGTATGTGAACGTAGAGTCTATCACACCCGATCATCACGTGGTGCTTCGAAACGGCGAACTTTCGCGACGGTGCATACTAAGGGAGAACACGAACATGATATTACTTTGTGAGGGATCATCTTATAATACTACCGTCGTCATACAAGCAAAATAAGAAGCATAAAAAGGATAAACATTACATGCATAGATAATGTGACATGGTATAGCCTTTTTCTTCTTGTGCCTTTGATCTCCATCTCTAAAGCACCGGCATGATCTCCATCACCACCAGCATGGCGCCTAGGTCCTTGGGCGCCGCACATGATTGTCACCACCACGCGTTGCAACTACAACTATTGCTAACCATAGCGATAAAGTAATGCAATTACATGGCGTTTGGAGTTGACACGCAGGTCATACAAAATATTAAAGACAACCATATGGCTCCTGCCAGTTGCCGTACTCATCGACATGCAAGCCGTGAAATATTACAAAACATGATCATCTCATACATCACATATATCACATCACATCTTTGGCTATACCACATCACATGCCCCTGCAAAAACAAGTTAGACGCCTCTACTTATTGTTTGCAAGTTTTACGTGGCTTCTAGGGGCTGCATACAAGAACCGTTCTTTACCTACGCAAAGCCACAACGTGGATTCAAGTATTGTTATTAACTTCTTCAAGCCTCCCGTTGCAATTTAGATCTCACTATAGCAAGAGAGACAGACACCCGCCAGCTGCTTATGCAATACAAGTTGCATGTTGATCGCAGAACCGGTCTCATGTGCGAGGACATGTAAAGTTGGTCCGGGCCGCTTCATCTTACTATCCCGCAAGATCCAAAGTGCACGAAAAGAGGTAGCAACAAGAGAATCAACGCCCACAATCCAATTGTGTTCTACTCGTACAAAGCATCTACGCATAGATCTAGCTCTGATACCACTGATGGGATTCGCAGCATAGAAAACAAAAAAATTTCCTACGAGAGAGCGAACAAAAGCCAAGATCTAATCTAGGAAGATGCATGTAACGAGAAGATTAGATCTACATACCCTTGTAGAACACGAGCGGAAACGTTCTAATGAACGTGGTTGGCGTAGTCGTACTTTCTTCGCGATCACGTTCCCTTCGTGATCCAAACCGATCAAGCACCGCACGAACGGCACCTCCGAGATGTGCACACGTACGGCTCGAAGACGTCACCTCCTTCTTGATCCAGCAAGGCGGGAGATGAGGTAGATGAGATCAACTCCGGTAGCACGACGGCATGGTGGTGGAGGTGGTGGGGTTTCTTCGCGGACAGGGCTTCGCCAAGCGCTGCGCACGAGAGAGAGGAGATGGGAGAGAGGGAGGCGGCGGCTGGGATGGATCTCTCCGGAGGGCTGCCCCTCCCCTCCTTTATATAGAGGAGGAAACTTGGAGGAGGAGGAATAGTACCCGTGAACAGTACACGCGTGAACAGTACGCGCATGAACAGTACCCTCCCCCAAGTAAAGCCTCCCCTTTCGATCTTATCTCCTATTTTTAAGGGATTTGATCTTATCCCTTGGGGGGCAGCCGCATGGGCCCTTGGGGCTGGGTGCCTGGCCCATGTGGGCCAGCGTGTCACTACCCCGGTCCATGTGGACCCCTCCGGGACAAGTGGGCCCCACCTGGGGACCCCCGAAACCTTCTAAAACCTTCCCGGTACGATACCGGAAAAATCCTGAACTTTTCCGGAACCCTAAAAATACTTTCCCATATATGAATCTTTATCTCCGGACCATTTCGGAGCTCCTCGTGACGTCCTGGATCCCATCCGAGACTCCGAACAAAATTTCGATCTCACCATATTAATATCTCATTTTATACCCTAGCGTCAACGAACCTTAAGTGTGTGACCCTACGGGTTCGGGAATATGTGGACATGATCGAGACACCTCTCCGATCAATAATCAATAGCGGGACCTGGATGTCCATAATGACTCCCACGTATTCAACGAAGATCTTTATCGGTTTGAACCACGATGTCGGATATTCCATTCCCTTTGTCTCGCGATATTTTACTTGCCCGAGATTCGATCGTCGGTATCACCATACCTAGTTCAATCGCGTTACCGGCAAGTACTCTTTACTCGTTCCGTAATGCCACATCCTCTGTGACCAACTCTTTAGTCACGTGCTTGCAAGCGATACAGAATGTGCTTTACCGAGTGGGCCCAGAGTATATCTCTCTGTCACATGGATGGACAAATCCCACTCTCGATACATGCAACCCAACAAGTACTTTTCGAAATACCTGAAAGACACCTTTATGATCACCCTGTTACGGCGTGACGGTTGATGCCCCCAAAGCATTCTTCCGGTACCAGGGAGTGGCATTATCTCATGGTCTAAGGATCGGAACATTTAACAATGGAAAGCTATGCAATATGAACTTTGTGACGTGATCGAATTGCCTAACTTAATTTGGGTCTGTCCATCATGTCATTCTCCTAATGACATGACCCCGTTATTAACCGACATCACATGTCCATGATTAGGAAAACTTAACCATCATTTAATCAACGAGCTAGCTAGATAGAGGCATTGCTAGGGACACGGTGTTGTTTATAAAACCACACATGTATTATGTTTCCGGTTAATACAATTATAGCATGGAGTATAAACATTTATCATGAACAAGAAATATGATAATAACAATTTATTATTGCCTCTAGGGCATATTTCCAATAATTCTCCCCCGAGTATTCATACATGGGATGCGCTCGGAGCTTCAGTGGTTGAATTCGCCGCCCGACGAAGGTAGAGAGCACCCCGATTCCCGTGACTCCGTTGTTTATGACTTCAGTCAGATGTGCGGCAAGGACTTCAACAGCACCCGACTCAAATTCTTCGGGGCCTCCCGTCCAGCTTGGATTGGGCGTCGGGGGCTGGCCGGTGAACTCGGGCAGCGGTTGCGGAAGGTTCAGACAGTAGAACCACGCCGAGTGCCACCCCTTGTTGGACTTGGGAAAGGAAAAGTTAAGGTAACTCCGACCGGTCCTAAGCTGAAAGCCAGCCCCGCCTACGGTTCCTATATTATCCTTTCCCGGCTGCGCTTTGGCATAGAAGAGGTGTTTCCAAAGGCCGAAGTGGGGATCTATGCCTAGAAAGCACTCGCAGAGGGTGATAAAACAGGCGACTTGAAGAATGCTATTCGGATTGAGGTGCTGAAGCTCAAGTCCGTAAAAATAGAGGAGGCCGCGAAGGAAGGGATGAGCAGGAATGGATAAACCGCGGAGGAAAAAGGGGGAAAGGACGACGACCTCGTTGGTGTCGGGAGTCGGGAACTTCTCTCCCTCCGCCGCCCGCCACTGCAGCAGCTCCTTTCCGGGAAGCACTCCGGCCTCTGCCATCGTAACCAGGGACTTCTCGGACACTGTCGACGGGTACCACGCCGACATGAGGATGCGCTCTTCTTCGAAATCGGAATGCTGCGCTGGCGACTCTTTCTCCGTGGTGGCACGCAGCTCTGCGACGGAGGTGCGCATGCGTGGGGAGGAGCGGAACTGGATCTAGGGTTTTTTCTTCCGGGCGCTGGATGACGGCGAGGTCTCGGGCGAGGAAGACGAAGGAGGGCAGCGGCGCAAGTGAGGAATACGAAGCGATAGTAAGTTTCCTTGCGCTCCCCCTCTGCCTTTAAAGAATAGTAACACAACGGTTAGCCCACGGCCCGTTCGTGGCGCGATAAACGAGGAGTCACAGCGCACTTCTCCGCCAACCGCGTTGGAATTAAGCAACCGTCAGCGGCATGACTCGGCTCGGCATCTGACGCCACGTGTCCCAGATCGACGGTGGCCATGGGAGAAACGTGACAGGGGCTCCAACTGGCAGCTCGGGGATTGCGGAGCAGCTCCCGAGTGCTTGCCAAAGTTACAGGATTCTGACCAGTTAGCCTCCTACGGGCCCACAACTACTCGGATACATCCTAATTTAAGGCTATAGCATGCCTCCAGCGGGCCACTAGTCGGGACCGACCCAGTCGGATCCGAGTGCTATCAGTCGATGGGTTTCGATGGTTAACCCCCAGGGGTTCACAACTAGTCAGATACACCCGAGTGAAGGGCAACAGCGGTGCGCCTCCAGAGGGCCACTAGTCAGTCCCGAACGACTCGGGATCGGGCACCGCAAGTTGGGTTCAGGCTCGGACACGAATCTTGAGGGTATTTCCCCCCTAAAGGGACGCTAGCTGGCTCCGAGTCACTCGGATACCCAGGTACCATTGGGATTTCGATCGAGTTTATGGTATACCCCATGCTGGGTCCCTAGACTGGTCCACTAGAGATCAGATACCACCTGAACTTACCCGTTATTAGCTCACCGCCACGGTATTCTTGCCTAACTGGCAAATACTGCTCGGCCTAACCTTGAACAGCGTTACCACAATGTCTGTTCTACAGGAAACCTTTGCTCGACTCCCCGAGTCGACCGGAGGCTACGAAAACGCAAGGACAGTCACTCGAGAAAAGAGCGAAAGACCCTCCGCTCGGTTCTACGAACCGAGTGGAGGCTCGGGGGCTACACCCACTGGGTGCGCTGTTCGCGCTCCCAGTGGAAATTTCGGAAACAGTGCAATGAGTCCCTCACAATCTACCTGTAGGCAACTCAGCAGGCGCGAAGAAAGGGGCGAAGCACTCGGCTCCGGCAGAGGTCTTCGTCGACACCAAGTTGCAGTCAGATCGTGAAGGACTCGGGGGCTACTGACGATGACATGGCACCCGGGTGGTATCATCGGAGGCAAAGTCAGCCCGACAACCACAGGATGGGCCGGGCCGACTGGTTGGCATCCGACTGCCACCCGGGGGTGCCTCACCTACTTGGAGTACAAGTCAAGGCAGTAGTTAGACTTTCCTAAAGATACGGAGGGTTAAGCTGTAACCGACTAGGACTCTAACTTGTAAACCGACTCGGGACTTGTAACCCTAGCCCCCGCCACCTATATAAGGCGGGGCAGGGACCCCCCGAGAGGTATCTTAGACATATCAGAGTCATCTCCTATAGCAATCTAGCGCCCAACGCCTAGATCGCATCTGTTCTCATACGAGGCTAAATCCCACAACAACAGGACGTAGGGTATTACCTCATCTCGAGGGCCTGAACCTGTATAAAGTCGTGTGTCTCGTGTGCACCCATCTCGATACGATACTCTTAGCCACCCCAGTTTTAGTATTGCCGGTACGATACACCGACAAAGGAGTATGTACCTGACTTCAGTCCAGTTTTCAGTTCTGCCCCAATGTTTCCTGAGTTGGACTGTTTGGAGGTTGAACCGGAGGAGATCTTGGATCGTCGCTTGGTGAAAAGGGGGAATTCAGCTCATTTGCAGATTCTGATTAAGTGGTCAGGTTTGCCAGCATCTTTGGCGACATGGGAGGATGATTCGGTGATTCGCTCTCGCTATCCACACGCTGCAGTTTGGGGACAAGCTGCAATTCAAGGAGGCGGCAATGTCACAGCCAGTGGTGTGCCAGATGCCAACAGTACAGGGGAGGCGAAAAGAAGCTAAGCGCCAGCGCTAAAGAGAAGGTCCAGTGAGAGTGTGCGTGTGAGTTAAGTTATGTAGAGTGGTTGGCTGTGGGTCAGGGTGTAAGGGCGTGGTTATAAGCCTGAGGTTGTAACAGAATTCGTTATTGAAATACTAGATGAATCTCGCCCTCACCTGCTCCCTGCTCTCACCCCTTTCTCGTGTTCTTCTGCTCTGATCCAATTCTCTCTCTCTCTCGTTTGAGATCTGGGGTATAACAAGGGGGAGAGAGAGAGGGATGGGGAAGAGGAACAACGTGTTTGGATAACGGGAAATGAGGGATGGGAATGGGATATGAAAGGAAGGATAGGTTTAAAGCCCCGTTTGGTTAGAGGGAATGGGAAAAAGAGATGGAATGGGAATGGGATAAAAGTAGCTCATATCCCATCAATTTTATCCCAGATGGGGAGGTGGGATATGAGTGGGATATGCTTTGTGGATAAAAATATATACTTTGTGGATAAAAATACCCATCAGTTTCTTTGACTGAACAGTGTTAACGAAGGATATTTTGATCTAGAAACTTTTCTATCCCTATCCCAAACCTTATATTTCCAAACATGGCAATGGGACTAGATATAATATCCTTATCCTTAACCTACACCCTCATATCCCATCCTGTATCTCAATCCAGTCATTTCCCATTATCCAAACATGTTGGAAGGGTTTGGGGATATACGCCCATTTATGGCCCATATGTAAGTGTGTATTCGGGTATCATGGGTACCCATGGACATAGACTAGAATCCATACCCGACCCGCGAGTTCGCGGGTACCCGCCCGCGAAGATCCATGGGGCAAGCAGGCTCTCCATACCGAGATCCATGGGTATATTAATCGTGGATACCCGACTCCATGGATAAAATTGCCATCCTTATGTTCGAGGTGTGTTGTGTGGGGATGGCTGGTGTGCTTGTTCCTCTGCTGTATGGGCCCGTTTTGACTGTGTGTTGGTCGGTTTGCTCTGAGCAGTCAATTAATTAAGTGGTGTTGTTGCTGACCTGTGGGCCTACTGCCGTCGTCGCGTTTGCCTCCGTGTGGCTTCGGTGGTAGGTCGTTTGGTGGCTGCGTGGTAGGCCCCATATTTTGGTCCCGTTGGTTGGTGTTTACTGGGTTTTTTTAGTGGTTTTGTGTCATCACATCGTTGGTCGGCGGAGCGGGGTTTGGGTGTCGTCGTCTTCACTCGAAGGTGCTTGCTGCTGAATTGTTGTTGTTGCTGTCATCATCCTCTCCCCATGGTGGTGCTTGCCGGTCGCTTCCTCGCTGTTGCAGAGCTTTGGGTGGTCGTTCGTCGTCTGGTGGGCGGTTGCGTCGCTACGCTCGGCTACTGTTGCCGGTTTGGTTGCCGAAGGAGGCGGCAGCGGCGTGGCGGCCGCTAGCAGCGCGGGCAAGGGTCCTCCTCCCTGTTAGTCCGTTTGTCCTCTGGTTGCGGCATCGTCGGGTAGGCAAGCATTTGTGGGTGAGTGCCTTGTTCTGGTTATTTTGTTTTGTTTATTTGGGGTTTGGGTGATTTGTGTGCACGTTTGGGTGCTTGGATTTTGATTTTGGCTTCATATGGATTTTGTGGTTCTATGTTAGCTTGCTGACTGTGCGTGTTCGACGCGGGGAGCGGATGATTGGCACATGTACCAAACGCAGCTATAGCCGGCGCAGCCGAGCGCGCCTTACCGTCTAGTTCTATACTAACCTGTTGCGCACGAATGATATGCATGCAAGGTGAGCTTATTACCTGCAGGTATTTTTATTTACGGCGTTTACTACGTACTCACGTGCCATTTTCATATTCTTGAGAAGCTTATATCAGCTTACTCATCCATGGTTTCTTTTTCACGTACAATTATATTATTCTAAAATAGAATTGAGATTTCATGTCTGGACGTTTTAAATTTGCAACCGAACTATTCTTAGTACATAACCTCCCAAACATAATATAAAAATTTGCAAATTTTAAGTACAAAAGTTTGTAATATATAAAATTTTAAACAAGATTATGATTCCTGAAGAGTCTGAAAAGATTAAAAGGTTGGATATCCTAATTTCTATTTCAAAACATCGAATTTATGAATTTATAATTTGAGTATAGCAAATTTAGTAGTTTTTTTAGCTAAATTAAAAAGTACAAGTAGCTTTGATATCGCTATTTAAAATTTATTTGATATATATTCTCATTACATACATATAAAGGAAACTTTTAACAGCTATCTCCATATTTTTATAACATAATAAAGTAGTATTCCTCTCTCTCTCTCTCTCTCTCTCTCTCTCTCTCTCTAAATTAATTTTATATTTCAGCTAATCCCAAAAGAAACAATGTCACACAAAATAGAAACAGCAGCCCGTGCGAATGCACTGGTTAGCGACTAGTTAGTATAGTTATGGTATAGCATATCAGTATATAGTTATTTCGTGTACTGTCACTGAAATCCGATGAGAATTCTCTTACACAACAAGCATGTACAGGCTCGGACATGTTCCATCCTTTCCTTAACCGTGCATGCAAAAACTCCTTTGGAAAGGGAAGCTGCGAGTGAGAGCAACGAAGATACCAAACCCTTTGTCCCTCGCCAGTCTCCAACCTTAATAACCATGAATCATAGTACATTATATTCCATTCCTTTGATGCCACTCCTCCATTCCTGCTATATAAATTGACCCGATTTCTATATATTAACCTAGTAGTAGTACATAATTACATATATCAGCGCTCTACCTCTCGATCGATCGCCCGCAATGTCCTTCAGTGACGATGAGCAGAACGTTCCTTCTGCGAGTCCATCAGGAGGTTTTGTATCCCACCATTTCATTCGGTTTTTCTTAGAAGAATTAAAATACAATTTCATTCATATTTTTCCTGACAAAGAAAGTTTTTATCAAAAACTCATAGTCACGTCAAAGCAATACAGCCGCAATTTACATTCATAATATTGATCACTGAAAAAATGAATCATAATGAACTTACAGCCGGCACGCCCGGTCCTGCAGGGCGAAAGCCAACCCAGCTGCTGGGCAATGGCGAAAAATTAGTGCGGCTGGCGGCATACGGCAACGACGTGGCGCCACTGGAGGAGAACAGGCAGCAGGTGATGCTGGAGCTCACCGATGCATCAACTTCCACCGGCGACCGCGCGGGGCTGGACCTGGTGGCAGTCCTGGACGTCAGCGGCAGCATGATGGGGGAGAAGCTCGCGAGGATGAAGACCGCCATGCAGTTCATCGTCAACAAGCTCGGCCCCGTGGACCGCCTCTCCATCGTCTCCTTCTCCGACGCCGCCAACAGGATCTGCCCGCTGCGGTTCGTGACCGAGGCTTCCCGGGACGAGCTGAAGCGCCTCGTCGACGAGATGAAAGATGAGTGGTTGACCAACATAAGCGATGGCCTCCTGACCGGCCGCAGAGTCCTCGACGGCCGCCGCCTCACTGCCAGCCGCGTCGCTAGCATCATCCTCATGTCCGATGGGATGCACAACACAGGCGGAGATCGTCCAGAGGCTGTTGATGTCGGCAACGTGGCGGTCTACACATTTGGTTTCGGCGATGACCACGACCCGAGGGTACATCGATGATCATTTATAATTTTACTAATAATTTCGGATTTGCTATTTTGCAAGTCATCTGATTTTTTTTTATTTGTCAGTCGATTGAGTTGCACACATCAAATCTATATATATTTACACAAAAGAAATATGTAATTTTAGGTCTACAAAATATGTAGACTACCGGCTGCACGTCTTTAGCCTTTAAACCTGTAATTAAATATAATTTTTAAAATATGTAACTATTTAATTAACTTTTAGATAAAGAATCAGCGTCAAGATTGTCGACTAAGAAATAATAATTTCTAAATCGACTAAGAAATAGTCACACTTTTTTAATTTATATTGAATTAATAAGCAATTTCAATGAAAAGTTTCAGACAACTCATTATAGATTATCTATTTTGTTGTACGAGATCTGTATCGCTCCTCCATGTCTCACCCCTTACGGAACTTGCGGTAAAAGCGTGTAGCAACATTTTGATAAAATTGCACAATTTCAAAAGTGTAATTTTAGGTTTAACAATGTGCATTTATAGGTGATCACTCAGATTTGCTAAATTTTCAGACACATGAGAATTAGCAAAAGCGGTTATCTTTTGGTCAATGCGCATTGCATGCACGGATGCACCGTACTTAGGGCCCCTTCTTTTCGGCTTCTGGACCAGCTTTCCCAGGAAGCTGCCCCCTCCCAGCTTCTCCCAGAAGCCGTCACCAAAAATTCGTTGGGGCTTCCAAATTCGTTGGGACATCACTAGTTTGGAAGCTCCAACGAACTTTTGGTGGCGGCTTCTGGGAGAAGCTGGGAGGGGGCAGCTTCCTGGGGAAGCCGGTCCAGAAGCCGAAAAGAAGGGGCCTTTAGACTACCCATAGTGGGGGTATCATAGATAGTATCATGCATTCCATGCATGCAAAAAGCTGATGTGTCACTGCAATTAATGATGAGAGAGATGATAGTGGTATCATAGGTAGATACCGTATCATAGCACATAGAACTAGAAAATTTAATGTCAAATAGATCTTGTACACAATTTTGCATTGAGATTCTACAAATCAATAAATATAATGAGACTATGGTACTACTACATAATACCATGCATTATAGAGATAGTATCATACACTAGTATCATATGTATGATACTAGTATATGATACTACCCACTATGACCAGCCTTAATTACTCCGTTGAACTGCTGGGCAGGTGCTGGACGCGATAGCGAAGAACAGCCAAGGAGGAACGTTCAATTACGTCAAGGACGGGTTGACCCTGAGCGAGCCCTTCTCCCAAATCCTGGCTGGCCTTCTCAGCGTGGTCGTCCAGGACCTCAAGCTCACCGTGAGGCAGCATCCGGGTGACTCCAAGATAGAGAAGGTGGACCCCGGGAGCTACCGGCAGACGCAGGATGCCGGCGGCACGGTCACCGTCAGCTTCGGCGACCTCTACAGCAGAGAAGTGCGCACGGTTATCGTCGACCTCCTGCTCCCTGCCGTCGACAGGGAGTACGTCGCAACTGCTATCATCGCCCAATGCTCCTACAGGTAATGTATAAGGGAAACTGTTTATTTTTTTCTTCTAAATTATTGGCTTTGACTTATTTTTACCTCTAAATAATTTTCAGGTTCGTTTATCTCCTAAACTATACCCTTAGTTATTTCCAGAAAGACAAGGTCGCACCTAGAAGTTTTGGACAAAATCAAAAAGTTCGTATATGTTGATTGTGGTTTGAAATATGTACATGTAAATTTTAAATTTGCATAGGTCGCAAATGCTCATAAGTTTTACCAAAACTTACATGTATGAATTTTTTTTCTGATTTTTTAAATACTCTAGACGCGATTTTGTCTTTTCAAGAACCGATTAGGGCATAAAATGTTTCAAATTCAAATTATTTAGATGATTAAGGCTGCATTTGGCATTGAAGTTGATTATGATAATCTAACTTTTCCAACCAGTTTTTATCTATTTTTCCTTGTTAACCAATTTTTTTCGCTTTCGTGCCTATTTTTGTGCCTATTTTTCACTGTAGATTCTAAAATAAGTTAAGCACAACACAGTTAAGTAAACCATAAACAGAGTCTAAGCCAAGTCAATATTTTGGGATGAAAACTTACTTTTTTTCCTCCCTATAACACACGCACACACTTCCCGCACACACAGTTTCCCAACGTGCATGTATTAATTCTCCATTTGCACCGGGCCGGCTAATGAGTCATACGTGCATGCATGCTACAGTATCCAAGGAAAACTCTTCTTCTCCCCTCGTCCTCCTTTGAGGCGCTGTATACGCCGCATCCGATCAGCCAACCCGGATGCCAAGAAGCCGGAGGTACTGAGGACCGAGCTGGCCCGTCGCAACCACGCAGACATGTTAGGGAAGGTGAGTGAGATGGACGTCGACGGCTCCCGCGACAAGCTGGCGGGGGGCAAGAAGGCCCTTGACCATGAGGAGCCCAACAACCCCATGATCAACATCCTCAAGACCGAGGTGGAGCAGCTCCAGAAGCTGACGGAGCCACCGGAGATCTACGAGAAGAAGGGCCGCCCCTACGCGAGGTCGGCCAAGACGTCGCACGATCGCCAGCGCTTCGCGGTGAGGGGCGACGTCGTCCGGGACGCGAGGCCCTTCGCCACGCCGCGCATGGACAGGTACCTGGAGCAGGCCAGGAAATTCGAGGAGGATCCTGCCGTGCCACTGCCGTCGGTGGGCGACGACGTCAAGGATGAGGAGACTCAGGAGAGAGTGAGAGCGAGCATGGAGGAGGTGAGGCTGGCGGCGGACCAACAGCCCTGGGAGCCGCCGCCGCGGACGCCGAGGACCTGGTGGGAGGAATCACCACCACACGAGCACAGGAGCTCCGGGTGGACGTGGGCGATGGTGATCCTCTGCACGGTGCTGGCCATCGCCGTGATCGTGACCGGCGCGGCGGTGTTCGCCGTGTTCCTCATGTACAAGCCCAAGATGCCGTACCTGGTAGTCTCCGACGCGCGGCTGGGACTGCTCCAGTACGGGCTCCAGGACGGCACCATCCAGTACCTGCAGGCGTCCATCACCATCCTGGCCAAAAACAGCAACTCCAAGGTGGACGCCTCCTTCTCCGGCGTCGATCTCGGCGTGAGGTTCCACGGCGGCGAGGTGGCTCTCCTGCGGTCGGGGCCGTTCGTGGTGCCGCGGGAGAGCTCCCTGCCGCTGCAGTACAACGTGATGTCGGCGGGGCGGGCGCTGGACGCTGCCGGGATGCGGTCCATGGACGAGTCGCTCAAGGCCGGCGTCGTGCCGCTCGACCTGTCCGGAAAGGCACGCACGCGGTGGAAGGTGGGCATCTTCCTCAAGCGCCAGTTTTGGACGCGCATCTCGTGCCGCCTCCGCTTTTTCTACCCCGGCAACGGCACCGTCATGCCCAGCGACGGTGACAGATGCCGCTCCAGGTCACCGTAGCAGTCAGTGCTCCTCCTCTCCCCGCTGATTATATTCTGCTAATTCATCGATGATTCGTTAATTGGTTTATACTTGTATCAAACAAAACACATGTACATGGAGTTTTTTATGTACTATCCCTGAAATGGCCTTCCATTTATTTCAGTCTGATAAATGATCTTAACAGGTACTTCAACGCA
Organism: Stipa capillata; assembly: GCA_019208055.1. Classification (NCBI taxonomy): domain Eukaryota; kingdom Viridiplantae; phylum Streptophyta; class Magnoliopsida; order Poales; family Poaceae; genus Stipa; species Stipa capillata. Next base: position 214,196 of record JAGXJF010000974.1, on the reverse strand, counting down.
ACTACCAGGGTGTAGCACCTTTAAAAGCCCGAGAGTAGTTTAAAGGAAAGGGAGCGTGTAAGGCTCAGTCGACTGAGAAAACCTTATTTCTCAGTTGACTGTAGCAGCAGTTGGATCTAGTTGCTTTCTTCCTTTTGGTTTTTTTGTCTTCAGCTTTTTGTTTTTTTTGGTTGGGTCAGAAAAAGTGAGCCCAACTGGATCAGAAGTGGGCTTGTGTTTACTGGGCTGCGTGCTCGCTCCGGAGTGGGCTTATCATTAGTGGGCTTATTTAGTTTTTGAGAAGAAAAAAACGAAAATAATAACCCAACATAAACATAAAAAAAATACAGTTTCTCACACAGAAAAAATTTGGGGAAAAAAAAAGAAGTTGCACATTCTTGATACCTTTAGTTGCACATGTGTAACTCGAGGTCTGTGAATATGCAACTCTCGCAGTTGCACATTCTTGAGACCTACAGTTGCACATGTGCAACTGAAGTGGCTGTGAATGTGCAACTGGCTTGAGCTGCGCGTTATATAACCTCAAGTTGCGCGCGGCCTAAAAAACACAAAACGAAGAAGCCCCAAATTTTTGCATGTGCCTGACAGTATCAACCCATGGCCTGATTCCAAGCTCCACCATGCACCCCTCCCCCCAAATCCAGCCGCCACAAGTCCCAATGTTGTAACACAAACCCCCAAAAATCCCCTTTTGCAAACCAATTGCAGCAAAACCCCACGAGAGAAAACACACGGGAGGAAACATGGGGGAGAAATCAGGTACATACGAGGGTAAGGAACTGACCTCTTTTGATACGTGTCCTCCATATTCATTTGCTTTCTGCTTTGATTTTTCATCCACATCTGTCCTCTTCTCAATGTTCGTCCATAAAAACCCTATACAGATGAAAAAAGAAACTAGGATGAGATATCTTGATCACGAGTATAACTAACATTACTTTCGCTGTGCAATTTACATCTGTAGAAATCATGGATGTTTATGGCGCATTCCTGCTGAACAACACACAGGTATGCATGTATCATGGTTGGTTTGTAACTTCTTTCAATTTTGTAATGACCTTTGATTATCAAACTTTGTTGACAAAAAACAGCAAAACTTTGGACCACCATCAGAAGTTGACACTGTCACCAGTGCCTACGATGAATTTATTGTGAGTATATGAAAAAAAGCATTTCATTCACACATGCATCAAAATGCTGAACCTGAAAAAAACATGCAGGTGAACCTATCTCAGCCCAACAATATCACATACACACAGATGATCCAGGGAATGGATGCAATTGGATCTCAACCTTCAAATATACCTCAGATTGATAGCTACAACAATTTTTACGAGCCAATGGGCGAAGATGTAAGGGAAATGTATATCTGTACTAGCAATTTAATAATTCTATAATTATATGGATTCAAAAATAGTAAACAAAAAACAAAAAATATAAACTAGAAACTTACTAGGCTATTTTGGAATTGCAGAACAGAATGTTTATGATCACAGGTAGAAGTGAGGATCTTCATCAATGGGACAGTGGCTTCCTGGAAGAAAAAAAATGAAGAATTCACTTACAACATCAATACAACTGAAAAGCCATGTCAACAAGAAGAAGAATATGCTGATGCAGAGAATAAATGGGATGGAGATGTAGCAGGAACTGGATATGCTCATTATGGCGATGATGATGGTTCAGATGCATTGAACAATGAACATGCTCATGATGCAGACACAACAAACTGTGATGGGGCAAATAACATGAATCCGTGTGAACCGGAACCAAATAGAAACCAAGAAGATGGGGCTGCAAAGGAACATTTGTCACAAGAGGACATAGAAATTTTCCTTGGAAATGAGAGTATAACTGCTGCACAGTCCTGCAGTCAAGAGGTCCGAAGCCACCATGTGCCACATGTCAACATGATCTTTGACACTGATGAAGAAGCTTTCAGATTCTACAACACCTATGCTAGTATTTGTGGTTTCTCTGCTAAAAGGGCTGGCAACTACCACTGTAGGCAGACAGGCAACAATGATGTGACAAGGCACACATTCAGGTGCAACAGATCAGGCAAAGTTGTTGATAAAGCAGTCCTAGAGGAAAGAAAGAAAAAGAAAGAACTGAAGAGAATGCAGAAAACTGGTGCATCTGTGGCGAAAACAACAAGGAAGAGAAAAAGAAATACAATAGTGATTACATATTGTTAGGCTAAAATGGTTATTACACTAAAGGTGGATAAGTGGGTTGTCATAAGTTTTGATATGCAACATAATCATGAACTAAGTCCAGCGGGTGAAGTTAGATTCCTGAGATCACACAAAGACATGACTGACGAAGAAAAGTTGTTCATCAGAACATTCAATTTAGTGAAACTCCCAACAAGGAAAATAATGGCTATCCTATCTTACTTAAGAGGTGGCTTGTCAGCAGTACCATACACCAAGAAGGATGTAAGTAACATCAGGACTGCAATTAGAAAAGAGAGCAACCTAAACGACATGATGCAAGTGCTTGACTATTTCAGGAAGAGACAAGCAAAAGATCCAAGGTTTTACTATGCATTCAAGCTGGATAGTGAAAACACAGTTGAGAATATATTCTGGGCTGATGGCAACTCAAGAAGATTGTATGAAATGTGTGGGGATTGCATAAGCTTTGACACCACTTACAAAACAAATAAGTATAATCTCTCATTTGCTCCATTTGTAGGTATTACTGGTCATGGGGACAATTGTCTTTTTGGTTGTGCTATCCTACAGAATGAAACAATAGAAACCTTCAAGTGGCTGTTCGAGACATTTTTGCATTGCATGGGTGGCAAAGCGCCAGTCTCGATCATCACAGATCAGGATGTTTCTATGAAACAGGCAATTCCAGCAGTTTTCAAAGAATCAAAACACAGAAATTGTCTTTTTCATATAAAAAAGAAAGCAGAGGAGAAATGTGCAAGGTGCTTTGCAACTAAACCAAAATTACACATTGAGTTCAGTGACATAGCGAACAATTCATTGATTGAGTTGGAATTTGAAACATTGTGGCCACAAATGATAGAAACCTATGGTGTGCAAAACATACAATATTTTGAGGACATGTGGAACAACAGACACAAGTTCGTCCCAGTGTACTTCAAAAAGAATTTCTTCCCCTTCATACACTCTACTGCAAGAAGTGAGGGTACTAATGATGTTTTCAAAGATAATGTTGTTTCAACATATAGTGTAATAAGCTTCCTAGCTGAGTACGAGAGAATATTAGATACAATTGAGGAAAATGAAAAGGAGCAAGACACAATTACTAGAGTCACAGAGCCTACATATTGGGGAGACTATGGGTTTGAAATACAAGCAGGACAAAAGTACAACAGGAAAATATTTTATAGATTCCAGGAGCAGATCAAAATGACAACCAAACTACATGTGGAGGAAAAGGAAAAGAACGCCAGGTATGAAGTTTTCAAATCCAGAATACATGCTGAAAGGGAGTTTAGACCTAGGAGATTTATAGTGCTGGTCAACATTGCTTCAGAGGATTATAGCTGCATTTGTGCTAAGTTCCAAAAAGATGGTATATTGTGTTCGCATGTCCTAAAAGTCCTGGTGCACCTGAATATCTCAGAACTTCCTGACAAATACTTCATAGAAAGATGGAGACCACGAGAGAAAAAGGATGTGAGGGATATACAGTACAATGTCCCATTGGAGTTGACATCACACAACAGTCAGTTGAGGTTCAACATACTGTCTAGAAGGCTAATAGATTTGGCATCAGATGCATCAAAAACGAATGAGAGGTATCTGTTTCTGGTCAGAGAGATTAAAAATCTTGAAGAAAAACTGGATGAGATGACAATTACAGATGAGCAAGGAACTGGCAACAACAGTAGTGGTTTTGAGCAAGGGCCTCCTGAGACAAACTACCCAGTACACCTGAATGACCCCAAGGTTGCCAAACCTAAGGGGAGACCTCAAGTTGTTGGAAGGCAAAAAAGTTTAATGGAAGAGATTTTGACAAAGCAACAAATAACCTGTAGCCACTGTGGCTTTCATGACCACAATATTGCTACTTGCCCCAATTTGCATCTTGACAAATCTCTTTTCCACAAGAAGAAGAGAGCAACCAAAAAAACAACAGGTAAAATCCCTCAAAAATGTCAATACAATGAATTCATCAAAAGTAGGAAGAAAATCCATTATAATACAGTGTCCCACCCAACGCTAATTGCTAATTAACTTTTCTTTATTCTAGGTTCTGTGAATGAAAAGGTGAAGGCAAAGACGCAGCATAAGAAAGCCTAGAGTAGAATGGAGCTTGCAGAAAAATGAAAACACAGTCCGGCGAAAAATGGTGAATATTTAATTGCCTAAATTAATGAAGTAGTTTTTGTGTTTACTTATATATATGCAAAGTATATGTATGGCAAAAATTAATCTTTGATATGTAATTCTGCTATGAAGTATGGTCAGAATGAATTACCATAACAGACAAAAAAAAAGTTGCTCCACGTGGTTACCTTGGGCGCTTGACTCATTTTTACTTGAATGCTTCCTGCTGCAGTGATATATCATGTATTTGCATCTTGATAGAAAAAAAACATAAACATTGTATATAAAAAAACAAGAAAGCAACGACTATTATATTTAATATCTCCTTCACACACCAAACAAAAGATAGTAGCAGCACACATATATCGTTTTTATCTGTAGACAAACAATGAAAGAGCATGAAAAGGTACAGCGTGTTCATTGTGAGAAAATATGCAACTTGGATCTATTGCACAGCCCAATGGGCAAATATATAGTACAAGGGGACTTGGAGTACAAGGAAATATAGATTCCTATACCAATACGAATACAACATACTATATCGCTAACACCCCCCCTCAAACTCATGGTGGATCAACAACACTGTGTTTGGAGAGGTAGAAGCTGTGCTGAGCTCGAGTCTATGCCTTCGTGAAGAAATCAGCCAACTGAAGCTCGGAAGGCACATACTGAAGAGCAACAACCTGATCCTGAACCTGAGACCTCATATAAGAAGCATCAACACCAATATGCTTGGTGAGTTCGTGCTTCACTGGGTCTCTAGCAATACTGATAGCACCAGTACTGTCAGACAACAGAGGGGTCGCTGTAGTGATAGAAACATCAAAATCCTCAAGTAGCCACCGTAACCAAGTAACCTCCGCTGTCAAAAAGGCCATAGCACGCAACTCAGCCTCGGCACTCGAACGGGAAACTGCAGTCTGTTTCTTCGTCTTCCAAGCAATGAGAGAACCACCAAGGAAAACACAGTAAGCAGAAGCGACGATCAGAGGGATCGCTAGCCCAAGTAGCATCCGAATATGCCTGAAGCTGTAAGGAAGTGGAGCGCGGAAAGAAAAGGCGACGGGAGATAGTTCCACGAAGATAACGTAGAACCCGAAGAAGGTGACTGTAGTGAACCTGAGTAGGAGAAGAGACGAACTGACTCAGAATGTGAACTGGATAGGATATATCCGGACGAGTGACAGCAAGATACACAAGACTCCCTACAAGGTGACGATAGCGAGTCGGATCAGAAAGAGGCTCACCATCAGAGGCACGAAGATGAACATTGAGCTCCATCGGAGTCTCAATGGTACGCTGATCAGTAAGGGAAGCCCTATCAAGAAGATCATGAATATACTTCTCTTGGGATATATAGAAACCATCAGAAGTAGAAGTAACCTCAATCCCAAGGAAATAGCGAAGAGGACCAAGATCAGACATAAGAAACTGATCACTAAGACGAGCCTTGACAAAGGCAATATACTCAGAATCATCTCCGGTGATGACCATATCATCCACATACAAAAGAAGAAGAGTCCGACCACGGGACGAGGTGTGGACAAAAAGCGCAGGATCATGAGCACTAGCTGAAAAACCAGCAGCAGTGACCACAGAGGTGAAGCGCTCAAACCAAGCACGAGGGGCTTGCTTAAGGCCATAAAGAGAGCGACGAAGGCGACAAATCATGCCATCTGGAACAGAATACCCAGGCGGGGGGTGCATGTAGACCTCCTCACGCAACTCACCATTAAGAAAGGCATTCTTGACATCAAGCTGAGAGATAGACCAGTGGCGAGCAGATTTCACGGCAAGAAGAGTGCGAACAGTGGTCATATGTGCGACAGGAGCAAATGTCTCATCATAGTCACGACCATGCGCCTGCTGAAAGCCACGCGCCACAAGACGAGCCTTGTAGCGCGCAAGAGAACCATCGGAGCGGGTCTTAACTTTATAGATCCACTTACAGGTGATGGGACGAACACGTGGAGGAAGAGAGACAAGATCCCACGTGCCGGTGCGCTCAAGAGCAGCAAGCTCCTCGGCCATCGCATGCTGCCATTCGGGATGAATAACAGCATCGCGATAAGAAGTAGGCTCAGCAAGAGTAGTACCAACAAATCCAAAACGAGCTGGAGGCCGAAGCGGACGAGCGCGGAGGCCATACCTAGGAGGGGGTGGCGAATCCGGAGAAGATGAGGCACCCAGAGAAGGTGACTCATCAGACGGAGATGGCCCAGAAGAAGGAGAAGGCACATCAGAAGGAGGCTCAACACGAGGTCGACGTGTGTAGATGAAAGGATAGGACGAAAGAGGAGAAGGTGCAGGTGGAGCTGTAGGAGATGATAGTGGAGAAGAGTCGACAACAGGAGTAGGTGGAGACTCAGGGGGAGGTGGAGACTCGATAGGACGAGTGGAAGAGGGCACAACAGTGATCGGTGTATCAGGAAAGGTCAGAAAAGACAGAGGCTCAACAGGGGAAGGCGAAGGAGAAGCTGGACGCAGAAAGAAAGGACGGGACTCATCGAAGGTCACATCCCGAGAAACCCGCATACGACGAGCAGTGGGATCCCAACAGCGATAGCCCTTATGCTCCGGACTATAGCCTAGAAAGATACACTCAACAGACTGAGCAGTCAGTTTGGTGCGTTCACGGGGAGCTAAAAGAACATAGCAAACGCAACCAAACAGACGAAGAGTAGAGTAATCAGGAAGAGAACCAGAAAGGCGCTCAACAGGAATCCCACCCTGAAGGGCAGAAGAGGGCTTAATATTAACAAGATATGTGGTAGTAGAGACAGCCTCAGCCCAAAAGTGAGGTGGAATAGAAGCGGCAATCATGAGCGCACGAGCAGTCTCAAGAAGGTGACGATGCTTACGCTCAGCAACACCATTCTGAGCATGAGCACCAGGACAAGAGAACTGAGCAAGAGTGCCCTGCTCAGCAAGAAAACCACGAAGATGACGAGAAAGATACTCGCCAGCAGAATCAGCACGAAAGACACGAATGGGAGTGGAGAACTGGGTACGAACCATGGTGGCAAACTGTCTATAGATGGAGAGAACCTCACTACGAGCAGACATAAAGTATATCCAAGTGTGGCGAGAAAAATCATCTATAAAGATAATATAGTAGCGATGACCCCCTTTCGAAACGAAGGGGGCCGGACCCCACACATCCGAGTGAACAAGATCAAAAGGACGCTGAGACATAGACTCACTATGAGGATAAGGTAACTGAATTTGCTTACCCAGTTTACAACCCTGACAATCTAAAGACACGTCTCCTGAGACAGACCCCAGAAGACCACGACGAACTAACGACGATAGACGAGATCCACACAGATGACCAAGACGGTGATGCCACTGCTGGAAGGAGCCGGTGGACGAGCGGACAGAAGCGGAGAGACTGGCAGCGGCGACAGTGGAGGGAAGGTGAAGCCAGTCAAGCTCTCAGAGACGCTGAGAATCAAGGCGGCGAGGGCCAGAACCAACCAGAGCGCCCGTCTGACGGTCCTGAACACAACAAGAGTCAGAGATAACCAAGATCAGTAATCTGTCCAGCAGAAAGAAGCTGCATGGTAAGGCGAGGCACATGAGCAACAGAAGGAACATGAAACAAAGAAGTGCTAAGAGTGCCTCGACTAGCAACAGGAAGAGGAGTACCATCAGCAGTGAGAACATGAACAGGAGAATCGAGAGGTCTAAGGGAGGATAGAGCGGAAGAATTAGAAGTCATGTGGAAAGATGCTCCAGAATCAAGAATCCATGGGGAAGTACCTGACTGTGTAGAGGTTGGTTTCTCATTGCTGGAAGAGGGAGTAGCAGAACCTGCAGAACCTGTTGCAGCGAGTAGACGTCGAAGGCATGCGATCTCCTGCTCAGTGAACGAGGTAGCGGAAGTAGTCGAAGCAGCTGAAGGAGTCGAGGAAGTAGTCGAGGAAGAAGCTCCAATGCCTGGTGAAGAGCGACGTGCAAGGTGACGCTTCTTCCGAAAGCAAGTAGACTCAATGTGGCCATCCTTATCACAGTAGGTGCAATGAGGACGGCTACCACCCGACGAGGAACGACCACCACCTGTGGAGGCCGCTGGGGGAAACGAGTCGCTGAGGCGGGGAGCAGTAGTCGATGTAGCCGGTGGACCTTAACAGCAAGCACGGAGGGAAGTGGCAGTAGACCAGAGCCACGCAGACGAGTCTCCTCCGCACGGATCTCTGTAAGCACCTCCAGAAGAGAGACGCGAGGCTGACGAGCAAGGAGCTGGGCACGACGCGACTCGAACTCAGGACGAAGCCGCGTTAAGAACTCGTACACGCGCAAGAACTCGCGGTCAGCACGAGCATCCTGACAACACTGACAAGAGCCACAACCAAGACGGCGAAGGGAATCCAGCTGGCGCCAGACAGCAGAACTCTGAGCATAGAACTCATCAACCGTGGCATCACCCTGCTGAAGAGAGTGCTCCTGGCGAACCACGGACAGGAACAAAGCGTCGCCAGAGGGCTCATAACGCTGACGAATGTGAGTCCACATCTGGGAGGCCGTAGAGAATCCCACAACCTCTGAAGAAAACTGAGGCTGAAGACTGGCGATAAGAACAGCAGCAGCACGAGCATCATCATCACACCACTGAGTGTACTCGGTCAGCAGAGCACCGTAGGAATCCAGAGTCGCCTGATAAGCGGTGACAGCAGCATCATAGGCAGCGCGGTCAGCATCGGTAGGTCGAGCACCAAGCTTAGGCTCAACCGGCGCCACAGGACAGGCCGGACACGGAACATCGTCGGAGAGGACGCCCCAGAGACGAAGACCACGCATGTGGATGCGCATATGAGAGATGAAGTCGGTGAAATTGACCCCATCAAAAATCACCGGGCAGCGAGAGAGAGAAACGGTGCCCGAAGACATAGTACCTATTTTTTTTTCTTCTTTTTTTTTGCTTTTTTTTACACTATCCTATATACGGGCCATTAGCCCGTGCACCTCAGAACCCACCTCAGAACAGAGGAGGCCGGCCACGGGCGGGGTAGGCGGCGGACGGGGGAGGCGTCGGCGGCCTGGACGGCGGCGGCGCCGGCGGACGGGAGGCCGGCGACGGGAGGCCGGCGGACCGGAGCGGCGGCGGACCGGAGCGGCTCGGGGGAGGCGAGCCGGCGGTGCGAGGCGAGGCTGGCCGGCGAAGCGGCGGCGGCTAGGGAGGCCGACCGGGCGGGAGCGGCGGCGGCTCGGGAGGGCGGGGGAGGCCGGCGGCACAGGAGAAGAGGCCGGCGGCGCAGGAGAAGAGGCTGGCGGCCGGGGGATGGGGAGGCCGGCGGCTCGGGCCCGGATCCGGCACGGCAAGGGGCGGGCGGGATGAGGGGTGGAGAGAGGCGGCGCGAGTTGCGGCGCGCCGGTGGAGATCGAAGGTTAGAAAAAAATTTCAAACCCTAATTGGCTCTGATACCATGTGAGAAAATATGCAACCTGGATCTATTGCACAGCCCAATGGGCAAATATATAGTACAAGGGGACTTGGAGTACAAGGAAATATAGACTCCTATACCAATACGAATACAACATACTATATCTCTAACATTCATCACATCCTCTGCCTGCCCCCCCCCCTTCTGTCTAACTCTCTTGGAAACATATTAATTTGTACAAAAACTAATAACTATCCACACGCATCGCCTGCCTTGTTGTCACATTTGATTTGCGTATTTAGAGTGCACCTGCGTACACAAGGAAAAAGAAGACAACAAATTTTTTAATAAACACATCAAGAAATGTGGTGAAAAGAATAAAGAAAAGATCAAAATATTTTTGTGTGCTGTGGAATTGTACCCTTGGGTTAAATTGGAAAACCAAACTCTTGGAATCTTCACAAGTGTTATAACTGCAGAACATTAGTTGATTTGCAAGCTGCCCACGGATATTCGGAATATCTTGCTTGGAGAATGAACTGAACAGTTGGTTCCTAGGTGTCCACAATTCCATAAATTTCATTATGTATATCCCACAATCATCCCTGGTTGGGGAAAAAAAACCCAAAAAAAGAACAAATGTTATTAGTAACTAATAACTCAATACTTTTGTGCAGAAAATGTTTATGTAGTAGGAAAACAACTAAAAAGAAAAAGAAGAGGAGGGGGGGGCAAAAAGTTACCCATTATCCTGCATAGGAACCCTTGGGAAAATAATGCGAAAATTATCAAAATCTTTCTTCTTTAGTCCACAGATAAGCCACATGTCAATGAAATTTGATATCTAAAAAAAGAAGAAATAAAAATAAGAAGCAAACATGATGCACATTTATATGACCAAGTTGTTGATCAAAAAAAGAAAATGTACACGAGTGAAAAAAAAAGTACCAGCAAGTCCACAGCTTCCTGATGGTAAGCACTATCCTTCCCAAAGATTGAGTCGAGGAAAACAAACTTCTGGTCCCTCAAATCGACAACAAATAAGAACCAGTGGGATTTGTACAATGATGGGAAGAATAGCTGTTGAATGAAAGTACAAATTATATAACAAAAAGTAGTAGTGCTGAAAATGATCAAAAGACGTAGGATTACCAATTCGCAAAGATGCAATTGCTTAGCTGATCCAGCACCATGAAATGCTCTAATGACATTTTCTTTCATCTCTTCCATCCGAATTTTGCTTGTGTACTTTCCTAGAAAAAATTCCTAAAAACAATAACATCCATAAGGTAACAAAAAAATTGAAAGCAATAAAAAAATATAATTATAATAGCAGCAGCGAAACAAACCAAAAAAACTGACTTACACTCATGGTGTGGAAGAAAAAATGCTTGTTCGACACCCTTGGATGATTGTCTCTAAAAAGCTTTCTGCAGAAAGAGTTGATGACATATGCTTCAATTTTACCTCTCCTTTTAAACGAATTCCCCAAAATTTGGAAATTGAGCTTGCAGTTGTCAATGTTCAGAGCGTATTTGTTGCAAAAAAAAAGAAAGAAAGGAAAAAACATTACTAAAAGGAAAAAGGTTGAATTAAGCAACTATGGTATGAACAGAAAAAACTAAGAAACAGAGAAAACTCACTACATATGCTACATCTATGTTTGCCAGACGTATTATGGCATCATAATATTTAGTTTCTTCTGCACGGACCGAAAATCTGACTGAGTTATCACCATAAGGGGAAGACCTGTATTTGCTCACTTGGACAATCCTTCTTGGGGGCAAAGATGTGGCATGCCCACTAGACAAGTTGCTGCTGGATAAACTTTGATGATTCCTATTCGATGCCTGGTTGTACATCCGATCAGACTCATCGCAAAGATCGTTGCAAACTGTTTTGAATTTCTTTTCACCATTGCACACAACCTCTGGAGATTTTTGAAGACTCTGCATACAAAAAAAAGGAATAGAAATAATAAAAATATAATTTACTTAACATGAAAATTAAAAAGATATCAAGTAGTATATGAAGAAAAAGAGTAACTAACTAAGTCAATTATTTCTCTCCTTTGCCTAATAAAATCAACAAAGTCAAGAGAGCCGCCTTGTCACCTTTGAGCACAGTATATAGTGGAATCATCATTTGTTGTGATATCAATGGTTTCCACCCCATAGTTGTCCTTTCAAAAATAAAGAAATGACACTAAAAGTTAAGTTACATATTTCTTAAGAAGATCATGGAATAACGAAAAAAATAAAAATATCAATATGATTCCATATAAGTACCTCATTATCACTCATGCCTGTTTGTTTGGGTGAAGGAGACCTAAATTGAGGATTTACATCCAAGTTTCCCTAAAAAAAAGTAAAACCCTTATAAACAAACAGATAAGAAACAAAAAAGTGAATCATACATAGATACTTCACTTTCTTTCCAAATTATGCAAGTTGCACATTCACGATGCCTATAGTTGCACATGTGCAAAGGCATAGAGATGTGCAACTTGTCATATGCATAGTGCTAAACCTGCAGTTGCATAAAACCTTGAAGCTACAACCCGTAGAAGTACAACAATCCACGCAAAAAAGGATGTGCCGGCACAGAGAAGCCCCGGTTGAAAAAAGAAGCGTGGACGATGACCTCACCGGTATTCGGTGTGGGGAAGGGCTCACCGGCGGCGGCTCGCCATTGGATCAGATCTTGAGCCGGGAGCACGCCCGTCTTCACCATGGCCCGAAGCTGCTCCTCCGACGCTGTTGATGGCGACCACTGAGCCATGAGAATCTCCTCCTCTCCGAACCAAGACTGCGATGCAAAAACCTTCTCCTCCGCGAAGAGCTTTGCCTCCTCAATGGTGGTGCGCATGAAGCGGTGGGGATCTAGATCTAGGGTTGAGATTGTGGATCGGAGTGTGGCAGACTGTGGCGAGAGAAGCAAGAAGGTGGAGAAGCACGGCGCGGCAACGAGGCGAAGCGCGAGGGAAGCTAACGGCACGGGCTTGGAGCGCAGTGGAGCATCGGCGGCTATGGCGAGTGAAGGAGATGTGGAAACGTGGAGAAGAAGAGGCGTGAAAAGAGCGAACCGTTTCGTGCCTCCCTACTTATGGGGGAGCGGCACGACGCTTCGGGATGCAATGGCATTTGACACCTGGCGCATCGGCCCCAGGGACGCGACGCTTCGGTTACACGCTCACTTGACCGGGTCTTCAATGGGCGGCCTGGCGCGGTGGGGCATTTCGGTTTCCCGCGCTCATTTGGCTCGCTCTTCGATGAAACGGCTCGGGCGACACGGCGTTTGCGTTTCTAAAGTTCTTTACCCTAGGGATCCAGTGGGTTGGTCTTCGACAGGCCTACAACTGCTTGGATACACCCTAGTAAATGACAGCTGTAGTGTGAGTCGGGAGCCGAACCACTCGGTTCAGAGCACTACAGGCTGAAGGGTTCTGATGTTTGACCTTCAAGGGTCCACAACCACTTGGATACACCCGAGTGAAGGGAAGCTGCAGTGCGCCTCCAGGAGGCGGCTAGTCGGATACCGAACAACTCGGGACTGAAGCGTTGCAGCCTATGTTCAGGTTCTGGCGTGAGGGTATTCCCCCCAGAGGGACACTAGCTGGATCCGAACCACTCGAAGAAATAGATACCACTCAGGATTCGGTTGGGATTTATGGTATGCCCCACGCTGGGTCGCTAGCCGGTCTCCATCCGCTAGAAATGACCGGATACCACCTGGACTTACCCGTTATTAGTTCACTTACCATGGTATTCCTGCCCACCGGGTGAATATTACGTGGTTCATTATTACTTTTATTTTACAGGAGTTCTATCAGTCCCTCACCCTCTCCCTGCAAGCAATTAGGAGGCGCGTTCAGGCGAAGCCACTCAGGGAGATCTATCCAGGGAAAAGGGGTAAAGTGCTTAGCTCAAGCGAGATATCGGCAAGATTGAGTTGCAGCCAGATCGTGAAGGACTCGGGGGCTACTAACGATGACATGGCACCTGGGTATCGTCAAGGAGGACAAAGCCGGCCCTCTGGACATGGGGTGGGCCGAGCCAACTACTCGGAATTCGACTGCTACACGGGGGCGCCACATCGCCTTGGAGTACAAGACACAACTATAGACGTAGACTTTCCCGGAATACATGGAGACTGTTTGTAACCGATTAGGAGATCTACTTGTAAACCGACTCGGGCTCTTGTAACCCTAACCTTGGCCACCTATATAAGGCGGGGTAGGGATCCCCCGAGAGGTATTCCATCACACATTGTCACGCCCCGTTTTTCACGATTTGGTTTATCGCGTTAATAAGTGGCATGGCAATGTTTGCTGGATTTCTCATCTGGATTTTTCCGTATTTTCCTCGCCGCCATGCCATTACGTAAACTTTTTGTGCATCGCATAGCATGCCATGACATTGCATTTGTGCATCGGCCTAAGTGCCATATCAATATATGTATATATGTTTATAAGGTTAATCGGTGCCTTGCGGCATCGACTACCTTCCCCTCTCTCGTTCCCCAAATCCTAAACCCTAATCCTCGACTCCGATCCTCTCCACCTCGATCTCTAAATCCTTTGTGAGGTATAATGCCTCTCCTTCGCCCCTACACCTCTCAAAACCCTAATCTATCACTTTGCCCTAAACCCTAACCCTTCTCTCCCCTCTTTTTCTTTTGGACAGAAAAGATGAAATCATTATTTCATGTCCAAATATTCCTCATACAAATCCCAGAAAATCCACCAAATATTCTGATTCCATCCCCCCACCTACTCCTAAAATATTATAGGGTTGTGCTGTACAAATTTTCAAATGATTTTCAAATTCAAATTTGAGGCTGATTTGAGGTTTGAACTGCAACCCCTATATATAAACTTCAGAAAACTCCCAGAAAATTCCCTGACATCTCTACTACTTCCCAAAGCCCAAATATGCAAAAATATCCATGTCCACAGTACAAAATTTTAGAGAATTAACCTAATCCCTTTTCTGCCCCAAATCTTCTTTTGCAAATTGCCACCAATCTGCTTTCCGATAAATCCACAAAAATTCAGAGGCACTTCTGATAACCCCAGGACTCCAGCTATGCACAGCTTTCACCCCAGAAAAATATCTACGCATGGCTTCCTGTTGAAGGCCGAAACGTGTCAGTATGATTGGCATTGGAAATTCCTGAGCTCCCTTATGAGCTATTGTCCTCTAATCTGTGCTGTCATCTCCCCTGTGCATTCCTCTACGTGAATGACACAGTTTTACCCTTCTTGACCCCCTTGCCCATGCGAGACGCCGTCTTGCCACGCCAGGACGCGCTCCGGCCGCGTCCACTCCCTTCCCGTGCGCCACCTGCCCCCTTCTGCCACTCCCGTCCATTCTATGCTACACCGCCGTGCCAGCGCATCCCCTGAGCTGCCCTTGATCTCGCCGTGTCCCCTCCCGAGCTCAGGCATGAGTCATGTCGCAGTAAAGAGGTAGATAGGAGGGGAGAACCTAACTCTAGGGTTATCCCGAGCTCCCCCTCGTCTCTCCCTCTCCAAGCCAAACCAAGCCCTTAGTCGCCCCCATCTACCTCTCCCAGTTCCCTTCTTCTGCAAAGCCTGGATCGAAGCTCCTCTCCGCCGCCACATTCTTCCTCGGTGCCGGCCGAGCGCCCTCTCGGTGGCAAGCCGTTCCGGCCGACGCCAACCCCTCTTTCGGTGTCAAACTTTGTGATCCAACTCTCTGAACCTTCCCCTAACCAGCTCCTCTGTTTCCCCGCTGCAGAATCGCCGGAGATCGAGCTAACCGCCGGCAAGCTTTCCCTCGGCCTACCCCGGCTGCGCCCCGCCTCCGACCCTGCTGCCGCCCAGATCAGCGCCAGGAAGTGCGGTCGGTGCACCGCATCCGATTCCCGCCGTCGCCGCTGTCCCGGAGACCCCACTTCGCCGCCGGTGAGGCCTCCCGCACCGCCGCTCTTTCTCTCTCCCCTTAGCTCTCTCTCTGCCGAGCGCGCGAGGTTGAAGAAGGCGGCGTACCGCTTCGTCCGACGCATGGGTCCCAGGCGTCAGCGACTACCGAGCCGGCCCACCTGCCAGTTAAGTGGAGGCGCCCCGCCGAAGTGCGCTTCCGATGTCACCCTTAATTCCAGAACGGTAGTCTGTTTTGTATCGCCCGGTTCGGCTATTTCCCGGCCGATTTCGGAAAAATGCCCAACATGAAAAATGTTAATAAAATTATTATCTACCTTTAATGCATTGGAAGTTTTTAAATTTTATATGCATTTTGTTAATTTACAGAAAGATCTTTGAACAAAAGCTATTTTGGACAAATTTCACCTTTTGGTTCTGTGCACATGTTTAAGTTTAAAATGTTGAAAACTTTATATTATGTTCTCTGTGCATTTATAAGCTCACCATAATTTTCTAAGCTCCAGAAAGTTTTATTAAAGGTTTTTAATGTATTTTCATATATGTAAAATGCATAGTTTTGCTAAAGTTTAAATCCAAAACCCATGTAACCTTGCAAAATAATTTTTTTTAAATTTAATATGTTTCTGTAATTCACATCAGAAAGCTTATAAAAATTTTCTAGAATTTTTGTTGCACGTTTAGATGGTTAGCCATGTTTATAAGCCTTATGGGCATATTAAAATGCTTTTGCCTAATGTTTTCTAAAAATGTTCAGTAATGTTTTCATGCATGAAAAATGTCATTGGTTCTCTGTAACACCTCTGGACATGTTTATAAAAATTATTTTGAGTTGCTTGCATATAGTACAATTTGTTCCATATGTGTATGCTTAAATGGGTATTTTGAAAGTATGTATTTACAAAAATTATGTATATATATTTATATGCTGTAAAGGCTTTGGGAGAACTTTCTCTCCTCTGTTTTCATGATGGAATGATCATATAAAATTTTTCCAAACCTTTGTGAAGTGTTATATGTGTGTTGCATGATATATACGTATATATATGTATATGTGTTGACAATTTTTGTATAATATATACGTGTATGCACTTTTAGTTTCTATTGTGCCATATCATAAGCATATCATGTGCATACCATGCTGGACTTTGTGTTTTCTCGCTCGTTAGCTTATTAGATGTTTTGCAAACGTGTAGTTTCCGAAGCGCCGGAAGAGTTCAAGGAAAACCCTGATCCGTGCCAGTTTCAGTGCCTCGATGAAGAACTGCCAGGCAAGCATCACTTTGACCATGTTGTTAATCCCATACGTTCAAAGTTTAATTATGTTGTTTGATAAACATGCATGCTATGTTATAAACTATGATAGTTTAGTTAGTTTGGCTAAACCCTAATTGCATGCGACCTCGTATGTCGCTCGATTTGTCGAACCCTAATTCCTTGTCGCCCTAGGATTATTATTGCTGGTCTTGTAGTGCCAGCGACTTAGGTAAACTTATACGGATTTACTGACGCTTAGCCCTACTATAGTTGTTTTGTGCCGTCGGTGACGGCGAACGACCGATCCTTCTCGATAGATGAAAGCGTGGAAGATGGTGGGTCTCAAAAATGTTTTGAAAATGGTTTTAAAAGAAAAACAAAAGAGGAGAGATTTTGATCCGGGTGAGAATATAAGTGGAGTCTAGAGTTATGTGGTGTAGAGCCGCGCAGCGTCGCGACTGTTGTCGTGCTGCGTCATGACGGAGGTGTTGAGATGTGTAGTTTTGCTCGGATCACTTAAGGACCAAATCTTTTACCGCTCGACCAAGTTCACCCCCGTACGTCCACAAGCTCGATATGGGTAGAGCTGGACCAATTACTTAGTTTAGCTCTAGTGCTTGAACCTGTAGGCATAAGGCTGATAGTGCAAGGTGGGGTAGACCCCCCGTGAGTGATTGTCCCCGCAGCTGCGGTGGTTCTACACGACACAAACTTGGGTGCCACCCTGGCTCGATGAGTTTCCGAGCAGTGGTGAATGATAACCCAGGTGACGGGTTCAACATTAGGGTTAGGCTAAGGAAAAGTCCCGTGGTGACATCCCGGCCGGCACACCATCGGAAGTGTGCTCACCGTACGTGGCATCAAGGGAGAATCACCTCTTGTGGGTAAAGCCGTACAACCTCTGCAGAGTGTTAAATCTATTCGAATAGCCGCGTCCTCGGTCATGGACATAACTTGGTTAGGCCACAACTGATTAGACTTGGTTTTGGTTTACAAAAGTGGGCTATGGGTTTAAGGACGTGGGCATGATGTGTCCACAGTGGGCAGTACGCCATGAGACAGCACGTGCCGTGGTCGGGTACTGCCGAAGTGAGATCCGGTTACCATCAGAGTATGGTATGAGCCGGCGACATGATGTTGATGATGATTGATGATGATTGATGAAGATTGATGATGATGATGATGATGTTGACATGATGATAAGATACGACAAGTACTTTATTAAATCTGCTTGCAAAGTATTTACTCCTATTGCAAAGTCTAGTTTGCATTTTCGCTCAAATGAAACCTAGTTTAGAGCCTCTTGTTGTTCAGCCATACATGTAGTTGTAGATTCTTACATCCACGTGTGGTGCTTGCGAGTACATTCAATGTACTCACCTGGCTTGTTGATTTGGCCAAAAAATGAAGAGCTCAACATCGACGACGACGACCGTGCTGAGTGGGGCGTTACCCCAGTTGTTGCCTGTGTGGTTAGGCATGCAAGTGGGCTTCCCACGTGTTTATTTGTCTTCCGCTGCTATACCCTGATTTCTGTAAGTAACCTATGGTTTGTATAATTCGACCGTGTCGGTCGACATATATTCAAACTCTGTAATCGTGTATGATTTCTGTATCAATCTGTAATCGTGTGTACTGGCCACTGATCATGGGAACAATACGGAAAACACGAGGTTAACCGGTCTTAAAAACCGAGGACGCTACACACATCCAATCATCAGAAAACATACTCTAGAGCTTAGAGCATAGATACCACAATCCTCATACGAGGCACGAGCAATACGATCCGCCGACAATAGGACGTAGGGTATTACCTCTATTCGAGGGTCTGAACCTGCATAAACTTCATGTCTCGTGTGCACCTATCCGGATCTGCTATCCGCACGCTGCCCCATGTTCGTTATTGCCGGATCAAAACACCGACAAGGTATTTCTTGTTGCTAGTGGATGATTTCAGTCGGTATATGTGGATTGTTCTGCTACGAACAAAAGATGAGGCACTGGATGCAGTGCGAGTAGTGTGCAAGAGAGCAGAGTTGGAAGTGAACAAAAAGGTGAAGGCTCTTCGTACTGACAGAGGAGGGGAATTTACCTCAAAGCAGTTCACGGCGTACTGTGAAGACCATGGCATAAAGCACTTCCTCACTGCCCCTTACTCACCTCAGCAAAATGGTGTAGTAGAGAGAAGAAATCAGACCATTGTAGGCATGGCACGCAGTCTCCTGAAGAGCAAAAACATGCCAGGGACCTTATGGGGAGAGGCAGTATCCACTTCTGTGTATCTGCTCAATAGAGCACCGACGAAGAGCGTAGCCGGCAAAACCCCATATGAAGCATGGTACCTGAAGAAGCCAAAGATACAACACTTGCGCACTTTTGGTTGTGTCGCATATGCAAAGGTAACCAAACCAAAATTGCCTAAGTTGGCGGATCGAAATGTCCGCACTGTGATGCTTGGGTATGATGGAAACTCAAAGGCGTACAGGCTCTATCACCTAGAAAGCAAGAAAATTATTGTGTCAAGAGATGTGGTGTTTGATGAGAAAAATCAGTGGGATTGGAGCAAATTGATAGCAGCAGAAACTAAAGATTCAGGGGAATTGTTTACTGTAGCATATCCAGATATTGTCAACAACTCTGAACCTAAACATGAGGAAAAGCAATAACCTGAACCATCTTCACCGAGTCCGAGAAGAAGAGCCAGATGCAGCGGCAGGCACCACCCCGGTGTCCTCACCACTGGCATCACCAGGGGGACTAATTTCAAATGCATCATCAACACCTACCTCCTCTGAACTGGCAGGTGGCAATGGTGCTGTTATGGAAGGAACTCCCATATCTGAAAGCTCAGTTGGACCTCAAGGCTACAGAATTGTTCAAGAACTGTTGGATGTTGTGCCATCATGTGACCTCGACAATGCTGAGCTCTGTTTGCTTGGTGCCGAGGAGCCTGCTTCATTCACTGATGCTCAAAGAGAAAGCTGCTGGCGTCGAGCAATGGACGATGAGATAAAGTCCATTCTTGACAATGACACTTGGATCATGTCTGATCCACCTACAGGTTAGAGACCGATAGGACTGAAATGGGTGTTCAAATTGAAAAAGGACCCATCAGGAGATGTTATCAAACACAAATCTAGACTTGTGGCAAAAGGGTATGTTCAAAAGAAGGGGGTGGATTTTGACGAGGTATTTGCACCTGTAGCACGAATGGAGATTGTCAGACTTCTCGTTGCACTTGCAGCTCAAGAGGGATGGGAATTGCATCACATGGATGTGAAGTCTGCATTCCTGAATGGTGAACTTGAGGAAGGTGCATATGTCAAGCAACCTCCTGGGTATGAAGTGCATGGCAGTGAACACAAGGTGCTGAAACTGAAGAAAGCATTGTATGGACTGAAACAGGCACCACGTGCATGGAATGCAAAACTGGACACAAGTCTAATTGCTCTTGGTTTTGAAAGGTGCCCTCTGGAGCATGCATTGTATATGAGAAACACTGGTACTGCAAAATTGCTAGTCGGCGTCTACGTCGATGATTTAGTGATCACTGGATCAAACAAGGAAGAAATTGTCAGATTCAAGAATCAAATGTTAGATCTTTTCAAAATGAGTGATCTGGGGTTGCTATCCTATTATCTGGGCATTGAAGTACGTAGCTCAGACAGCAAATGGAATTTCACTTTGTCAAGCTGGTTATGCACTGAAAATTCTAGAGAAAATAGGCATGTCAAAGTGTAATCCATGTCAGATTCCTATGGAACCAAGGTTGAAGTTGTGCAAGTCAACACAAGATGAAAAGGTGAATGCTACCTATTACAGAAGCATAGTAGGCAGCTTAAGGTACTTGGTGAACACTCGACCAGATTTAGCATAGTCTGTTGGCATTGTCAGTAGGTACATGGAGTGCCCTACAAAGCAGCACATGGCAGCAGTAAAGCAAGTGCTAAGGTATGTGCAAGGTTCAGTTAATCTTGGCTGTCACTATGGCAGGAAAGAGGAATCAAAACCCAAGCTAATTGGTTACAGTGATAGTGACTTAGCGGGTGATGTGAATCACGGGAAGAGTACGAGTGGTGTAGTGTTCTTCCTTGGCTCAAACTTGGTGACATGGATGTCTCAAAAACAAAAGGTTGTGGCACTGTCATGTGAGGCAGAGTACATTGCTATGACCACAGCGGCTTGTCAGGGGATTTGGCTGAGTCAATTGCTAGCTCAGCTATACTCTGGTGAGCTAGAAGGAGTGACGGTCATGGTGGACAACAAATCGGCTATATCTCTTTGCAAGAACCCTATCCACCACGATCGTAGCAAGCACATAGACACACGATATCACTTCATCAGGGATTGTGTGGAGGAGGGGAAGATCAATGTTGAACATGTTCGAACAGAAGATCAATTGGCTGACATTCTAACCAAGTCACTAGGGAGAGTGAAGTTCCTGGAGATGAGGGAAAGAATAGGCCTCCGCACTGTGAAGAAGCAAGCTCAAGATTAAGGGAGAGACTGTTGGCACTAATCTTGTTCTTGTGTTAAGTCTGAAATAAATGGTGAAATGTAAGTGTGTTGTAATTGTCAGGATGCAATTGTTATAAGCACCTAGACAATAGTGATGATGTAGGCTTGGAGCTACAACTTGTGTAGCAGCCCATGCCATGGTCAGCTGAGGTTGACAATGTGCGCTGTAGAGCACGTCCTGGACGGCGCAGCTCATCGTGGGTGTACTGTAGCTCACATAGATGAAGTGGGCAGTGTAAAAGGCTCCCTTGCACCTGTGTAGTAGGCAATGCCAAAAGAGAAATGGAAAAAGGCACAAGCTGGTAGTGCCACAAAAACTCTCGTTGTGTGCTTGCATAGAACAGTCCTCTTCTCCGACGAAGTTGAGTGAGCTAGTGCTCGTGTGCGTCCACCGTGTGTATAGTGAGACGAGCGAGACTCTGGTCCTGACAAAAAATAGGGATGGCCCCAGCCCATCCAACCAACCAAACGCACCCTAAGACTTGAACCTAGGTGGTGGGATTGTGCATCCACTCCTCCACCCAAGTGAGCTAGGCTCGCTCCCTAACATGTAGTTATTGGTACATAAACCATCATGGAAATATGGTGTTTATTCACATGACACGGGTGTCACACTGATTTGAATAGCCACCAGTGGGTTGGTTGATACAGCTTTACTCGAGATATTTTACAGGATCTTTGTTTTGTGTACATAACTAGTTACACCTAACCTCAACCAGCATATGATAGCCCAAATTTTGGTTACGAACTAAATAATGTTCAAAAGGTGTTGTGTCATGTACTTATGCCATACTTCATGGCCAGATAATCTTTCTAGATCACTTCCATGGTCACAACAACATGCTAGACATGACTTTGTTTCTCTGATCTAACCTTCTGAAACTACTTATGGTTCACCATAGCAAAGTATGCAATTATGCATTTCTGATGTGATGTCAATGCTAGACTGCTAGTGTGAACTAATAACCTATCATGTATTAGCAAAACTGTTCTGATATTATCATGTTTGTGAATTTTTTTATTGGTTTCTGCTTTATATACGCTTTTACCTTACATTGAATTGATTAGCAGTGTCTGCCTTATTTTTTAGTGTAGATGATAGGACGCATTATCCTACTTGGTTTGTGAATTATTTTGATTTATCCTGCAGAAAATGTCTCCAACCTTTTTAGCATTCTTGAAGTAGGAGGCATGGAGTATAAGGATGTGAGACGTAAAATCCAAGATGTAATGTTGTTTCAAATAAGTGAATGCCTAAACTCAGCAGCTTGTCCAATTCTCTTTTGTGATTTCCCCCTTCTGTGTTCATGGTCAGGTAGTTGTTTGCGGTACCTTTCGATCTGGACGGATTCACTTCCAGCCAAATGAGGATGAAGTGCTACTGCTGAAAGCAACAGATAAAGTATGTATTTTCTGGTTGTAGTTTGCCATATTAGGGGCAACTAGTAGATTTTTTTCTCTAGGCATGGGAATCCATGAGAACACTTTGGTTGTTAAAACCTTTAAAGTTTTCATAGATGGTTGTCGTAAGCCATTTATCAGTGACTACTACACTTTTCTGCTAAGTAGATATGATTAGCAATATTTGTTACTCCCTTTGCGTATGTTGTCATATCCTGTTAGTTACTAAACTTATCATTACTGCAAGTATCTATGAACTTATGAATATATACAAGTATCATTTGACCCTTTTTTCCTTGAATAACCTTTCCTTAGGAACTACTCCCTCTGTTTCACTATATCACTCCCCAGCCCACCATGCGCACAGACCAAGAAAGTACTAAATCTAATAAAAGTTATGATCATGCACACAATCATTTAACCATTCACAAAGCATTTTAATAGGGGTATAGAGTGGAAACAACATAATAACTGCACTCTTGATTCTAGAATGGATATTTTGAGATGGAGTATCTCGAGGTTGAGGACAGATATAGTGAAACGGAGGGAGTATTATTTATGGGATACAAGAAAAGGATTTATTACCTAAAGAAGGAAGGATGGATGTCGTATTTTGCAAGTGTATCATCAGTCATGAGAGAATGTGTGGCATATAATTTTCTAGTAGATGCCCTGATGCATTCTTGATCTCTTTGCTTCACAGTCGCTTCTTATTGCTCCTGTTTTCGGGATGATAAGACCACAGTATGCTGTTTCAAATGCACCAGAAGGAGCACAAAATTCAAGTCATTACTCAGTCTCAAAAGGGAGTCAAAGATTGTCAAGTGCGACTACTGAGCTGAAGGAAACACGGCTACAGAACATTGTAAAGCGCTCCTCAAAGTCGCTTTCTAAGGTAAAATTCAATGTAACGATGTATCAGTGCGACTTCCTCACTTATTGTAGGCAGTGGAGACGAACCTCGTTGGTGGTGTCGATAGCTCTGGCGGCAAGAGAGTTGCCACTGCCTCGTGCTCCTCCTCAACTAGGTCAGCCACAATGGGCTTGGGCCACTTGGGCCAGCAGTACATGGGCCACTCATTCAACACTCCCCCTCAAGAGGGGTGATAGATATCTATCATTCCCATCTTGTCACGCGCCAGATTGCACTCTTTAGTTCCCAATCCTTTAGTCAAGCAATCTGTTGCCCTAAACTCACATGCTCTATCTTGATGATCCCAGCATCTAGCTTTTCTTTGATGAAGAATCTGTCTATTTCCACATGCTTGGTTCTATCATGCTGCACTGGATTGTTTGCTATGTTGATTGCGGATTTGTTATCACACCACACATTCACACAACTAGTCTTCAATATCTTCAATTCTTCTAATAAATTCCTTGTCCACAACATCTCACTTAGCTCTTGAGCCATAGCTCCATATTCGGCCTCGGCAGTCGACCTGGACACAACAGCCTGTTTCTTACTTCTCCATGATACTAAGTTCCCACCAACAAAGACACAAAATCCTGAGGTTGATCTACGATCATCTAGGCAACTTGCCCAATCTGCATCACAGTACCCATCCACCACGAGATGCTTGTTACTCTCAAATAACAGTCCCCTTCCAGGAGTCCCCTTCAAGTACCTCATAATTCTGTACACTGCTTCAAGATGATCACTCCTAGGTTCATGCATGTATCTGCTTACCACACTTACTGCAAAGGCAATGTCAGGGCGTGTATGACATAAGTACAACAACCTCCCAACTAATCTTTGATATCTCTCCTTATCCACTGGCTCTCCTGACTGAGCTGTCACTTTGTGGTTTTGATCAATTGGGGTTGAGGCTGCCCGACATCCTAGCATTCCTACATCACTTAGGAGATCTAAAGTATACTTCCTCTGAGATAGCGCAATCCCCTTGGCAGACCTGGCCACTTCTATGCCCAGGAAGTATTTAAGTCGACCTAGATCTTTGACTTCAAAGGCCTTACCCAAACACTCTTTCAGTCTTGCTATTTCTTCTTTGTCACCCCCTGTGATAATAATATCATCCACATATACAGCAAGTATAGTGATTTTCCCCTTTTCATGTCTGTAGAACAGTGTATGATCACCATTACACTGCTCATACCCCATATTACATACAGCACGTCTGAACTTGTCGAACCATGCTCTCGGAGACTGTTTCAGGCCATAGAGAGCTTTCTTTAACCTGCATACCTTGCCAGCAGTCTCAGACGTAGAGAACCCAGGTGGGATCTCCATGTAGACCTCCTCCTGCAGGTCTCCATGCAAGAAAGCATTCTTCACATCAAGTTGATGTAAAGACCACCCAAAGTTCGCTGCACAGGAGATCAGAATCCTCACAGTGTTTATCTTCGCTACTGGAGCAAAGGTCTCATCATAGTCAATGCCGTAGGTTTGGCTGTACCCCCTCGCCACAAGCCTTGCTTTGTACCTTTCAATCTTTCCTTCTGCATTCTACTTCACAGTGTATACCCACTTGCAGCTGGCTGCCTTCTTTCCTGTTGGAAGAGGTGTTAGTACCCATGTCTTATTCTTGCACAAAGCCTCCAGCTTGCGCCATTTGAGTCCTCCTTTGCCTTCTTCCAGTCAGTCGGAATTGACACAGACTGAAGCGAAGCAACAAAAGCTTTGTAGGCTGGAGATAATGCTTCATAGGAGACATAATTTCCAATATCATTGACATCGAACCCATACCGTTCCGCTGGTATCCCTGCTTTTGCTCGAGTACCTTTTCTCAAAGCAATTGGCCGATCAGCTGACCCTTCTGTAGTCACTGACTCATGTTCAGCCTGATCCCCATCAGAGGAGATTGAAATCACATCTGTACTACCCTGTTGTTCTGTCTGTGGCTAATCTAGTTGCTCCCCCTGATGTGCAACACCATCACCTTGCCTTCGTGAATAAACCTTTAGTTGTGGCTGATCTAGTTGCTCCCCCTGATGTGCAACACCATCACCTCGCTTCCGTGAATACACCTTTAGCTGCTTCTCTTGCTCTGCTGTCCACCTCGGCACACTACCAACTGGAGCCGATGCACCAACCTGCATATCACCAGTGTAAGTCGATGCTTGTGTCACAGGAGCCACAGGAGTTATTGAGCAGTCACCTGGTGACTGCTGTGTCTGCTGTGTGCTACTACTCTCCCCCTCTTGACCAATTTCACCAACCGGAGATTGGTCAAGTCCTTCAAACATGACGCTTAGATCAGTTTTCTCACCATAAAAAGGTTCCGATTCACGGAATGTAACATCCATGCTCACAAATGTCCTCCTCTCAGACGGACTCCAGCATTTGTACCCTCTTTGTCCTGAAGAATACCCAATAAAGATACACTTGACTGTCCGAGGATCCAATTTGCTGACTGATGGCCTATGATCATGAACAAAACAAGTGCAACCGAACACCTTGGGAGGAACTGGAAATTTATTTTCTGTGAAAGTCAATTCACAAGGTGATTTCATACCTGTCACCTGGGATGGCGTGCGATTGATCAAGAAGGTGGCCATTATGACAGCTTCACTCCACAGAAACTTGGGCACATTCATGGTGAACATCAATGCCCGGGCCACCTCCAGCAGGTGGCGATTTTTCCGCTCCGCCACCCCATTCTGAGGAGGTGTGTCTGGACAAGATGTCTGATGCAAGATACCCTTATCAGACATGAAGGCACCAATGACCTTGTTAACATACTCAGTGCCATTGTCTGATCTAAGTGCCTTAATTTTCACATTGAATTGAGTCTGAACAAGTGCATAAAACATTTTGAAACACTGAAACACTTCATCTTTATGTCTCAGAAGATAGACCCAAGTCATCCGAGAATAGCAATCAATGAACGTAACGAAATACTTTATACCACTGACAGATCGCACTGGACACGTCCATACATCAGAATGGATTAACACAAAAGGAGATATGCTCCTGATCCCTTTACTCACATACGAGTTTCTGGTATGTTTAGCAAACTCACACGCATCACAGTTCAGCTTGTTCTTGTCCACACCACTCATTACATCAGGAAATATTTGATGCATTTTGTCAAAAGACAAATGTCCCATCCAACAGTGATGGATTAGGGCTCTAGTCTCCTTATCCTCAGCAACTGCAGCTAGCATGTGCATTCCCTCCCGGTCCATCATGCTGCGGTCCATGTACCACAGCCCCCTACGCCTCGCTCCAGTCCCAAGATTCCTGCCCGTCGATCTCTCCTGGATCGAGCACATAACCTTGTCAAGAATTATTCGGCAATCAATTTGATCAATCAAAGCACTCAAGGACACTAAGTTCACGGGAAAAGCTGGCACATGCAACACTAAGGATAATTCAATACTAGGTGTGCAACTGACTGTCCCAACACCTGTGATGAGCCGGGCTGTGCCATCTGCTGTGTAAATGGTTTGCTGATGTGCGAGAGAGTGTGGAATATAGGATTTAAACTCATTAAAGTCTCCAGCAACATGCTTTGATGCTCCAGAGTCTAGCACCCATTCAGAATTAATTTTATGGGCTGCTATTGATGCGTGTTCAGTGTTACCTTCATCTGTACAGACAAAGTTGGCATAACTGGTAGCAGTCTCCTGTCCTCCTTCTGGCTGCTTCCCTTCAGCTGAAGCATCTACATTCACCCTGGGAGCATGCCAAGAACCACCACTCCCATTCCGACCACCATACCCAGTCCGAACCCCTCTGTTGCTAGTGCCACCACCATACCCTCTGCCTCTTCCTCTTCTGGGTGCTGTGCAAAAACGGCTGATGTGCCCTGGTTGACCACAATTAAAACAGTCCCTAGACTCTCGCTGTTCAGCCACTCTATAAGCAGATTCACTCCCATTTCCTCTTTTAAACTACAGGCGTACCTCTTCTTGGGACATCGCAGCAATGGCTTCATCTAGAGACGCAAGCTTTGGCTGATGTAGCAGTGAAGCATGCCTGCTCTCAAAGCCTGGATCGAGACCTTTTAGAAACTGCATCACATGCCTACGCTCCACCCAATTCCTGGCAATCTCCATGGATTCAGCATCTGGTAGCTCAAGGGGATCACACTGATCCAGATCAGCCCAGAGGTGCTGCAGCTCATTCACATACACCATCATGCTTCTATCACCTTGACGAACAGCATGGATCTTGTCTTCAATTTGAGACATGAGCCTTAGGTTTCCCTTACCGGAATACCTCTTGGACAGCAGGCTCCACACAGCAGAAGCAGTCGGCAATGCCTCAACAGACGCTGCAATAGCTGGAATCAGGGAGTTCAACATCCATGCCAATATCAGGGAGTCAGTAACACTCCACTTCTTCCATTCTGAGCTCTCCTTGTTAGCTGGTTCTTCAACAGTCCCAAGAACATATCCCATCAGACCCTTTGTCTTCAAGATCAACAAGGCCCGCCTCGACCAGCTCAGGTAGCTGCTTACGCCATTCAACTTGACATCATTGGGCATGAGCTCAAGCTTGAGGACCTGATCTGCTGTGGACACAACAAGTGCGCCACCTGCTGCACCATTTGCTGGAGATGACCCCTCAGCAGTTTTCGCAGTCAGGAGTTGCGCCAGCTTCTCCAGAGCAGAGGCAAGGTCAGTCCCCATTCTAGCCTCCACCTCTTCTTCTCCTTGCTGCTCCACCTCCTCCAGTGCTGCCTCCTTCTCCCTCTCCAATCAACAGCAGCAGCAGCAGCACAACACCCAGCAGAGCCCACGCAGCCTCTTCTCCGCCTTGGGCTTCTTCCCCGCGGGTGCCTTCTCCGCCTTCTCCGCCGCGGGCTCCTCCTCTCCGTCTTCCCCGCCGGCAGCCGCTTCTCCGGACTCCGCTGCCGTCCCCCTTCAGCTCCCGTGCAGCCCTGCCGTCGCAGCGCTCGCACGCAGCCCCGCGCGCAGCCGCCCCGCCGCGTCTCCTAGATCCGCCGCCGCCTCCCCGCCGAACTACACCACCGTCGCCGTCTCTAGTGCCCCGCGCTCTGATACCATGTAGGCAGTGGAGATGAACCTCGTTGGTGGTGTCGATAGCTCTGGCGGCAAGAGAGTTGCCACTGCCTCGTGCTCCTCCTCAACTAGGTCAGCCACAATGGGCCTGGGCCACTGGGCCAGCAGTACATGGGCCACTCATTCAACACTTATCAAATTACTGGGTTCATCAGTGGTTAATCTTATGCAGAGCAACGATTGTACGCTGGGACCAAGGGAATGCATACTTATTGTTGGTTGGCGGCCAAAAATTACGGATATGATTCGAGAATATGATAATTACCTTGGACCTGGTAGTGTATTGGTACGTATAGACATAATGGGTACAAGAAAAAAATATATGCTGCTCTCATATTTTAATTGTAGCAAGAAAATGACAAGTCTATGATGCTAGTGCACGCATCCAAACATTAGGGCAGACCAATAGAGCTTGTCTAACAGATTCACTTTAATGTGCAGGAAATATTGTCAGAAACCCCTATTAAAGAACGGACCAGTTCTGTCAACCCCCTTATGCATAGCCAACTTAAAAATATAAAAGTTACTCATCAGGTCTTTTTGGTCTCTCTCTTTGTGTGCCAGTCTCTGACACTCGTGGACATTCATAAACGCAACCCTACTCTTGTTATTTGCTAATTTTTATGTGATGATATGCCATACAGGTCGGATGTCCTATGAACTATGATACTTTGAAGAAAGCGATTATTAACATTAGGAAATCTGCCAAGTGTGACAAAGACTTGCTCATTGGAGGTATGAGTAGCATGTCAACAACAGAATGTACTATTTCCCTGTTATATAAAAAAAAAGAATTTTCATCTCTGTATGGTTCTGCAGATACTGCACAGGCTGATAAACAGTTGGCATATACCCTTCCCCTTGCTGAAAACATTGCCAGAAAAATGATATTGAGGTCAGTTCTTCTCACTACAAATAATGTTCAAAATGCGTAAGTTATTTTGTTTGTAAGATCAAAATGCGTAAGCGAACCTCATGTTCTCATCGAAGTGTCTGGAATGAATTTCTTGTGGGGCATATAACATATTGATACACTTGAGCTGCCTAGAAAGACTAAAACATGACCCTAAATCGACAAATCATTTTTTTCAATTGTGTTTCTAGTGGCTCAATAAAATATAGAAAGTTCTCCAACGCTATTTAGTATCGTGCTCCCTTTACAATGAGATTTGGATTTAATCTGGTGTGGAACTAGTCATCTCAGACACTGTTTTTCTTATAAGTCGCATGCTAAAAGAAAGACCAGTTTGCATAATTGTCAAATTCTCACTTGAATGTGTTCTATAGGTTCACCATCTTGTATCAGAAATTGTAGACACAGGACTGGGAAAGCAAGTAAGAATTTGATTATATGTCTACTGCTCAGTTCATCAAAATTATTTAAATTTGGAAGGAAGTTTTTACTCTGAATTTTATACAGATATCTAGAATAAGACCCTCGCTTTCATTTATTGGAGCAGAGGAAGTAATGAGCCTTGTGACGGCACAAGGTTGGTTATCTACTTATCTTTTGGCTCTTTTAATTACTTGACAGTGCTCTATCTCATGATTAAATGAAATGTAGTTGCGGAATGTAGCGAGCTGAATGAAGTATGGAAGGATATTCTGGATGCTGATGGAGATGAGATCTATATTAAGGTAATATGACTTCTGTCTCTGACACATTCTTTGCTACTTGTGGTCGTTAAAGCTTCTGCCTTGCTGTGTGTTCCTTGTAGGAAATAGGACTGTACATGAAGGAAGGACAAAAATATCATTCGCAGAGCTTTCTGAAAGGCAGTCTTGCGTCGTGAAGTTCCAATTGGTTATGTCAAAGACGAGAAGCAGGTTAAGACTATCTTTGTTATTGTTAGTTTTTGTGGGAATGATGTTCTTGAAGTGCAGAAAGCCTTTTAAAGATTTCTAAAGATCGCGTTCTTCCTAACCTTGCTATTCAGACGCCACCCAGCTTCTGTAGACCTGATTTGTGGACACGAGGCTCTTTTTTGCTTTGTGAATATCAACAGCATGATTCAGGGGGTGTTAATAATCTACTAATTCATATATTGTTTCACCATGGCAGCATATAAATCCTAAGAACAAGCTGGATCCACTCCCTCTTGGAATGACAGATTCGCTCATTGTAATATCTGAGTTTGAAGGCGAACAACCAATTGTGAGGGACAGAGAAACTTCCACATAACATTTTTAGCTCATCATTCTACTGAATTTTTGACAGCTATTCCTATTACGAGGAGATGTCATATATCCTGTAATCATTCTGCTCTTTCAGTTCAAAGGGATAACAGTATAGTCTAAAAGTCATTTGATTGAATATTCTTTGCCACCATTTTTTTTTCGAAAAGGAGGGCACGCCCCCGGCCTCTGCATCAATCGATGCACACAGCCTGAATATTATTGATTATTGGTATGGAACATAGTCATGAACATTTTAAGCCACTTATTTTTTCTCAATCTGCAGCTCAACTGCAGAACCTTATTTGTTTATCTGTAAACATAGTTGAATTCACATAGTCGACTTGTACGATGTAGCAAACTTGAATACAAAAGTGGAATAGAAAGGTGATTGGCTATGTGCTTTGCTGTTGCGTTCTGACTATTGAATAGCAATGTTTATGCAACTTTTCTTCGTCGAGTATTTAATCAACTGGTAGGCAACCTTCCTGTGGGAGACAGACAATGTCTTCTCTAGCATGAACCACAGCAGAAGTTTTCTGCAGCTTTAGCTTCATCCACCATTAACCACTGGAAATCCTTCTTCAGCTTTAGCTATTTCAGATGTGTCTTCTGTGGAGCAGCCAACAGGTGAGTAAAACATTCATTTTCTCGTGCATTTTTCAGGCTTCTTTTTTGACTGGTTTTTTCAGGTTTGTTACATGTAGCTTACTTGCACCTCAGCATTTATATATGCAGGGCATAAAACGAGGATGAGAAAATCAATGGCCAACCCAAATGGGGAGACTAGTGAAACTTCTACCACTGGGTGCTTCATATGAAAACGACATCATCTGATCATCCATATTTCCGAGGAAGTTTGGCTGCTTGACAAACCGAGTGCTGGTGCGTATACAGATTGCTGTAGCGCAGCAGTCACATCCTTGATCCTTTGGTTCAACATTTACTGCTTAGATGGAATTCTGGTAGCTCTATGTAGAGCCAGTTGCCATGACAGAGAAGATCGGCCTGATGCTGCTGTTCGAAGGATGCTTAATTGTCCATTTCTTGTCGATGCACAACTCCGAAGAAGGCTGCATACTGGTTATCTGGATGAGGAATGTGAAGTGTTCCAGTGGGAGAGACCCTTAGAAGAGGAGTGGGGTTTGGTTGCTATTGACATGCTCCTGTTGGAAAACCAAGATACCTTTGTCACGATCTTGTTTGACGTTCTTTTTCAAGAAAACGCAAAAGCCTTGCGTCTCGTTGCATTGATAGAAGAAAAAAAGTTGTTTACAAGCCTACGAATAGGCGAAACACCCCGCCACAAATACCCTAAGCGTTAAGCTCTACTGGTAGTGAAGCCTGGAGCTCGGATGCCCTAACGCTCGCCTAAAGCCGGGCCTCGCATTGGACCGAGCTGAGCAACATGGTGACGCATGGAGTCTCCCCGTCGAAGACGGCAGCGTTGCAGTGCTTCCAAATCTACTACGCGGTCAGCATTATCAGCGAGGACATGCCCTTGTGTAGCGATGATGGAGAGGCGCCCACAACCAAAGCCCACCAGCCAATAAAGTCGTCTTCAGCGGCCGGAGGTTGGGCCATCAATCGAATCCAGGATCTGTGAGAATGGGCAGCCAACCAACAGGTGTCTCATGGTCTCGAAGGTCTGGTCGCAAAACAGGAAAGCGGGTGGGTGTTGGAGCCCCACTTCTCGCCATCCTTTCCGCCGTCCAGCACCTATCCTACAACGCTAACCAGATGAAGAATTTGACTCTCGGCGGAGCCCAGGTCTTCCAGATCAGCTTCCAGAGGCGGAACGAGTAGCTCCCAGGAACAAGGCCTCGTAGCAAGATTTGGACGTGAATTGCCCATCCAAGCGCCACTTCCAAATCACGCTATTAGGCTCCGACCCTAGCTGCACCGCACGGATTAACTAGTTAGCGTGCACGTGCAAGCGTCTAGACTAGCATATATTTCATGAACAAAATGAAGAATAAATATGTCTTATCTATATACCAATTCGAACCAGCATAATATGTAGAACAGTAGTATTTACAATATCTATACCAATAATATGTCCACAACTAATCATAATCAAATAAATTATCTATCTTCTTATGCGCTTGAGAAGTTCTCGTACGATGTGAGAGATGTTGTCTTCAGATTCATTATCACGTGTAAAAAGAAGAGAGTTTAATTTTTTTATAAAAACAACTATAATTTAAAAATCATACTTTAGCATGGTATGATATATTTTTGTATATAAAAGGTGTTGGGAATGCAGACATTTGATTGGTCCACGTGGGATTAGTATTGGTCGTCGGATCTTAGCTCTAGATGTTAGCAGCCGTGTGATCAAGTCAAGAAATCGGGAAGCCTTAGCCCACGCACAAAAGATCTGCCTTCCATCAGCGCAACCCATCATCTCACCTACCGTGCCGCTCGCTGTCGCTTCCCCATCCTCCTCGCCCTCCTCCCCTCCCCTCCTCGGTGCGTCATCCGCCTCGGCCGTAGCAGGAAGAAACGCCGCTTCTCGCCGCCTTCCGAGTGCCAGGAGCACCCATCTCCGGCGGTGCCGACGGCGCGCTGTCGCCTCGCGCCACCAGATATGCGGTAATGGCTGAGGTGGATTGTTTGAGATGCCCTGAATGCACTCCGAAAGAAGAAGGATTTGACAAAATGCCCCGTTTTTCTTTGTACATTGCCCCGGAGGGACTAAGTTCCCGGTAATTGCCCAAATGCCCCGTTTTTGCTCACCCTCTTCACAAGCATGCCCCAAACAGGTAATTAAGGTCTAAGCCGAAACATTACGGGGGAGAGGAAGCTAAAGACAGTCACCCCGTTCGACCCGGCGGCGACGAAGATGACGGGAGCTCCGGTGGCGGCGATGAAGTCGATGGGAGCTCCGGCGGCGGCGGGGAAGTCGACGGGAGCTCCGGCGGCGGCGGCGAAGTCGAGCGACCGCGGCCTCCCCTCAATCCCGTTCCGCTTCCCCTGCTTCCGACCCCCGACCCTTGTCTCCCCCGACGGCGGCGGCGGCGTGGGCGACCGCTGCGAGATCCGGCTCCGCGTGGTGCCGTGCGGCGACCGCTGCGAGATCCGGCTCGAGGAGCCGGGCTCCGGGGACCTCTTCGCCGCCTGCTTCATGCCGCCGGGGCAGAGGGAGACTCGAGAGAGAGAGAGAGAGGGAGGCCCAGTCCGCCGCGCTCCGGGAACCAGCGCCGTCGCCACACGAGATCCGCCCGCCGCCGACGTCGGGTGGAGAGGAGGGGAAGGGAAAGGGCAGCGAGGAGGAGTGGAGGGGAAGGGAAAGGGCACCTGGAGGTCTCGCCGCGCTCGAGGGCCGGCCCGCCGCCGCCGGCCGGAGTTCCCATCGCCGTCGGGGGAGAAAACAGGTTCGGGGGGAGCGAACGGGTCTCGAGGGTAATGTTTCGGCTTAGACCTTAATTACCCGTTTGGGGCATGCTTGTGAAGAGGGTGAGCAAAAACGGGGCATTTGGACAATTATCGGGAACTTTTAGTTCCTCCGGGGCGATGTGCTTCATTCCCTCCCGAAAAAACGACCTCCTTGTGAACAGTTCGCGGTGCCTTGGAACTGAAACCCTCCGGCCGATGGATCTCCTCTCCGCCGCATACGGCGCCACCTCCGACGACGACGCCGACGGCGGCGGCACCCAAGCCACCGCTGCTTCCAGCTGGGCCGCCGCCGCGGAACTCGCCTCCGCGGCCCCACCTCCCCCGAAGCGGCCGCGGTGGGAGGCTACCCCATACCTACGACCACCTCCGCCCCTCGCCACCCTGCAGCCGGCCGCGCCCCAGGCAGCGCCGCCGCTGGCCGCTCCCGCTAGCGGAAGGTACGTATCCAAGAGGGAGCGCGCCCTCCTGGCGGCGTCCGCGGCACCGATTGCTCCGCCGATGGCACCACAGTTCGATTCTCCCGGTGAGGACTCTCGCGCCCGTTGCGGCAAGCACTGCAATAGTTGGATAAGTCACTCTTAAGTCTCCTATTCCGGGCACATTGGAAGCAGTGATATCCGTATATGCATCGTCACCAAATGTTTATCTGAGTTTAGGAGGAGATTCTTGTGTGATCTGTATTGAGATAAAATTGAGTCCTTATTATTGTCTTGGATTTTTCAATATGGACTTGATCTTGTCTATTTGGATAGCTTCAATGGTTGAACTTGAAACTATGTAGAGTTGTGGTGAATTCTGGTGCAAATGCGAGTTAAAATCTGTGTATCCTTAATTGCTGCACAAGAAAAATCAAAGTCCTGTTTGTCCGTCGGAGTGATATTTACCTCTGATTATGAACTGATGATGGCTCAATGAGTTTAGAGAGTTATACATGTGTACTTTAGTTTTTATTTTTTTGTGTTTCTCAAACAGCCTTTATGTTCTTTGCTCATGTGCTCTATGATTTTTATTTCAGACATGCGGTCGCTCACCGATTCAAATATTCGAGCTGATATTTTCCATTCTCTACGATGCCAATCGAAACCTGGATCAACCAGCAGTTCGCCTTTAAAGCTCTCAGTGTCTTTGACGAGTCACACTAAAGCAGTCAATTGTGTTGATTGGTCACCTAGTCATGGTTGTTAATTATTCTTGCATACTGTGTAGTTCTATTTAAGTTGTCGCTTCGACTTATATGTGTCAAACCATAAGTAAAAACTCTTAGAAATTATGAGTTGCAAGACGTTCTCTAGGGTTATGCATTAAAATATTTAAGAAAATGCAGGATTCCTGCTATTTGGTTTTTGGTTCACAATAACATGGTTATTTTATGACCAATTGGGTATTCAAACATGGTATGAGTCTGGTATATCAACTAGTAAAAGATGCACGTGCGACACATATCCTGATTGGCATCACTACAAAAGTTAATGTTATGAACTTGGAAAGTACTATCGATAGATTTTAGCCGCAACACAGAACACTATACTATTTCATTCTCTTCACTCACAAGGAACAAAATTGGACCATGTTCTATTATTTGCAGGAACAAAGTTGGAAGTATTCTTGTTATTCAAATATTTGAAGCATATATCTTGATTTTGTGTTGCTTAACTCAACAGATATACTATTGATTGCTTGATGTGTCATATTATCGTGTTTTACTCTTAATTATTGCTACTAAATGTGATGCATGAGATGAGTTGATAGTAAATTCCACCTGTCGCATTTTGATGTACACAACTCCCAAGATAATTTTGCTAGGTTTTTATTGTATTCAACTAGAATATTACTGTCAGCACATACTCACAAAAATGAAAATTCACAGGACATCTTCTTGCTTCTGCTGGAATGGACCATACAGTCCACATATGGAACGTATGGAACAGAGGGAATACTACTGCTCGTGTTTTAAAATATCATACTGCTGCTGTAAAGGATGTGAAGTGGTCCCATCATCGCCCCTTTTTGCTCTCTGGAGGGTTTGATTGTTCCTTACGACTAGTGGATGTTGAGGAGGGAAAAGAAATAAGGGTTTTTAAGGAGGATCAAGCTGTGGAGGTCATCAAGTTCAGTCCAAGTAACTCCAATCTCTTCCTGTCTGGTGGGTCCAAGGGTTCTCTTAGACTCTGGGATATTCGTAGTGGCTTGGTCACTAAAGAATTTCATAGAAGTCTTGGCACCATCCTTGACATTGAATTCAGTGCTGATGGGAAACAGTTTATCTCTTCAACTGACACAACCAGAAGCAATGTTAGTGAAAACTCTATAATTATATGGGATGTTCTGCGACAAGTTCCTTTGTCTAACCAGGTAATGGATTATTAGTCTCTATCAATTATTATTTTGGTATGACATATATCTTCCTTTTAGTGCCTCTTTTTTTTTATGGGAACAGTTGGGGAGAGCCCTACTGAAAAACTTAATAAAAAGGCAAAAGAGGGATATCTACAAGCAGAGGATCTACAAAATCCACTATTAAGAACAGAGTAGCATATTACCTCTTCGAAGTTTGGAACAGAGAGAATAATACTTATTTAAAATGCTCGGTTACTTGCTTGTTATATTTGCCTCTATTCCGCTAGTTAAGCACTTTTCACTTGTACAGCTCATTTCTGTCAAGTATAACTCCAAAGATGAAATTCAGGATATAAGTGAGAGAAGAAAAACCCTGTCTGGAACCCTGAATATGCTACAATACTAATAGGACTTGAATACTTGATCACAGCATACTCTAGTGACCAAGATTAGTGTGAACAGTACAGATGTGGTTGACAATTGCTCCATGTTGAAATCCATTCTGTGCACAGTTTTGAAAATTTTAAGTCTGTATGATTCTTCTCTGATTTTGGTTCGTTATCCATAGTCCACAGCGAAACCAATTCAAACATGTCCCAACATTCCAATATTTGCTTGCTTTACTACTCTATATGCGCCTTGTTAACTCTAACAGAAATATGTAGTATCTTACCTATATGCTATAGCAATATAGAAAATTTGTCAACTGATGAATTATGGTCACTAATTCACCATGCTATATGTGACTTCCTGTATGCTACATACTAATAATGCGTAATTTAGAAACCGTGTAGGTCTTGTTATTATAGGTGACATTTCTCTGGCGGGAAAGAAGGGAGCGAAGAACAGAATGAGTCTCGGGTCAAGAACTAATAGGGTTACGCGATAACTCGCGCTCGCCCTTGCGCTAGGGGTGACTAGGCTCTCAGCTGTAGCTTGTTTGGCCTTTTGAGGAGGTCTATTCTTGATTGGTTGTTGAAGATTGTATGAGTATGAGATGTCTTCTATAAGACCAGCTGACCTAACTTGAATTGGACTCAACCTTATCCAAACTGACACCCTAATTTATTTAAAGGAAACCGTAAGGGATACTAACCCAATCCGTCTATTCTAGTCTCTAGATAGCATATATCCAAAAGGGGTACTTTCGCTATACCCGACTTGGGTACTTGTGAATTAACTAACCTAATCTAATGCCTTCGGACTCTCCAGCTACTACGCTCCAGCCCTTGCAACCGCCGTACCTTTGAGTTCGGTGCTGATAAGTATGCCCATAAAAAGTCTCTAAAAGTACCATTTTCCTGTTTATCGATCTTGAGTTAGATAGTCAAACACTGTTAGTTCAGGGCAAATGTTTTGCAAAATATGAACTGAGTCTGTAACTTGCAACAATTCACACTTTGTATCACAGGTTTATACAGAGGCATTCAGCTGTCCTTGCGTAAGATACCACCCATATGAAGCTTCTTTTGTTGCGCAATCCAACGGTAACTATATTGCAATTTTTTCAGCAAGGCCACCGTTCAAGCTAAACAGGTATAGGCGGTTCGAAGGTCATGGAGTGTGGGGTTTCCCGATAAAGTGTAGTTTCTCTCTGAGCGGGAGGGAACTTGCATCTGGTTCATCCGATGGTTGTATCTATTTTTATGATTATAAATCCTCGAAGCTTTTGAGGAAAATAGAAGCCTTCAAAGAAGCATGCACTTATGTCGCATACCACCCTGTAATGCCTAATGTGATTGCTTCATGTGGCTGGACTGGTGAAATATCTGTTTTAGAATGATAACCACAAGTGCTCACATTGTTTCCTCAATTACTAACCACAAATTCAGGTTTGATCTATTGCTACAAATTTTGCTGGCTTTGACCTTTGGTAACTGTGGACACCAGTACGGAATAGTACATGTTTTCTAGCCAGACAGGTACGGCAAGGAGAAAGTCAAGGTTTCCTCGCAGAGAGAGTCAAGGTCTTTCTTTGAGGACTGGCGGAAGTAAAGGTCTTTGATGATTAATTGTAAAAGCCAATTGCCTTGGACTTTTAAAACTTTTTGTTCAAGGAAAAAAAGGGAAACTTGTGCTCTTATTGGTTAACTCAGAAATTTAATTAAATAAACTTTCTCAGAAATTTATTAAAAAGGATGCTTTAATTGTATCTAAAGTTGGTTTTCAATTTGCATTTGGATTTCATTTGGAGTTTGTAGTTGGGCCAAAGGCTCATCTCTCTTTTTTGGTTGGAAAAAGGTTCAGTATTTCTCTCGAGACTTCACCATTTGGCCACCCCCGAACGAGAAAAAAGACCATCAGCACCAGTTTCTTTTAAAACCGGTTCAAGTAACACTTTAGAGCGGTTTTATAGAAGGGGTATTTGACAAAATGCCCCATAGTTCATTGGGAGATTTGAGGATATGCCCCACTATAGAAGGGCATTTGATCATATGCCCTATTTTACTTTGCATTTGATCATATGCCCCATTTTATCAGTGTATTTTGATAATATGCCCCATTTGGACTACGTGGCACTGATTGGACAGTTCATGTGGCTTGAAGTGGCTTGAAGTGCTGACTAGGCGAAGGGGTATCTCTTTCCTCTCATTTTCCCTCACCCGAGCCCCCCTCTCCCTCATTTCTTCTCTCCCAGCAGCGGTTCAAGGCGACGGCGGACGGCTTGGGCTCGTGGATGGTGCACTGGAGTCATATGGATATATATTGTGTTAAATTGTGTTCTGCCTATCGTGGATGTCCTTATAAACAAAGAAGACTCTGCCAAAATTTATAATTTTTATAATTTTCCTAGAGTTAGTAAAAAAAAATTCAGCACGTGGTGGCACTCCAGATAGGGTTGATATCTGGGGTGTTACAGTTGGTATCAGAGCCAGGCTGTAGCTCCTAGGTGTAGTAAATTGTTTAGTTCAACTAGTTAGTTGGTAAATTAAAGTTAACCTAGGCTTTAACAACTTAAAACATGACACACTGGTGCACAGTAGGATGGGTTTATGGTTCTAGCATTGCATTTGTGCTTTTGATATCTTTTTATTATTACTATTATCGAAAAATTCTTGTGCCTGTTGGCAGGCCATTGCCATGGAAGACTTGCAGTGCCTTGTTATAGGTACGAGTAAGTTTTTTGTCTTTGGTTATTTGATTTCCTATCGTGAGCTTCGGTTGGTTAGTGGCTCTGTTGTGGTTGATAAGTTTAGCATGGATTTGAGAAGATTGGATCAATCAATTTCTTAGGCTTATGAGTAGCGGGATAAAGAGAGATATTTTGATGGATTCAGTTATAGTTGTTTCTTTGTTTAACCGATGAGGTGATAGGTAAAAGATATAGGTTTGAAGGAAAAAAAAGGTATATATGCTCAAGTGGTGGATGATACAAAGGAATGGTTCAGTTTGATTATTGTTCTTAGATTATGCCTGAGTTAGTTTGATGATCTTGGATTATCCATTGGATGAGTCGAGAATTTAAGTGTGCCAAGGTATTTGAGTTATCGGAGCGTTGATATTACGTGTTGAGCCTGCAGTTAGATTTGGCTAATTGGTAAGGCAATAATGCATATTTTGGAATTGTTAATTTTAATTATCATGATTAGGATAATCTATTAACTTCGGATTGCTAAGTCATAGAGGATATGAAATAGGATTGGTGGGTATTCCTTATGATGTCTTCTTCATTTAACATGGTGGATATGATTAATTTATAATCAGATATTCTATGAATAATTGGTAGATTTTGTTAATTTATAAGAGATCTTCTCTGCGAGTGATCGGTGGATTTAGATAAAGATTTACTAGGTACCTTCGGAATAGATTTGGTGGACCGAGGGAAGGTATGAACCATTGGTAGATTTGGTGAAATGCCAGGTTTACAGATTTCTTGTGGTGATTTCGGTTCATATCCGTGATTTCGGTTCATATTCGTTTTTATTGTAATTGAGTAGGTTTACCAAAAACCATTTCCTGAATTCGCAACCATCCTGCATACAAAAGAGTATAAGAATGTTTCAAAATATTACAAATCATTCTCAATTTGAAATGCGTTTTGAAAAGCCATAATTCAATATGGTATGGTCAGGCATATGTCAGCGGATTCTTTTGGAAGCTTGACATAATTCATCTTCGTCTAATATGCAAAAGTGAAACACAAGCAAAAATATACATTTGGTCATATATATCATGCAACTCATCGAAAGGCTAATCAATGTGTTTCTGCGATGTCATAATACCATGAGCCGCAGCGTATCGTATTATTTTCTACTACTTTCATGCATAAAATATTTTATTTTCATATTTTTTTAAAAATCAAGATGCTATCTAATTGCATTATTCTTTTAAAAAATTAGCTTATTGATGCATTTAGACGAATAAACAAACAAACAATAAACACGTTGGGTGGACTAAATTCGTGCAATATGGATTAGCAATCTAGTGCAACCTGGGAATTCTCTTCTTTTGGTCTTTGTTCTCTCAGTTCAAAATTATTTTGGTTCTCTGGTGACCGTATTAACCTGGTTCTTTACATGAGCCGGAAATTGATAAAAAATTATGGCTCAGTTTTCGGTTGAAACCGAATTAATCGAGATGACTAAAACAGCGGGTTTGCAACAACATTGTAGTACGTGGTTGTGCCTGAAAAATGGAAGCATATCTGTGCATGCAGAATAAGACCAAAGCCTATAATAGCTATTTCTTTTTTGACGAAAGTCTAATGCATTTTTTTGCGGAAATTCTGTAATGCATTATAGCATAACGGTGGCATGAATCAAGCATCTCATACAAAGCACGTCTTGACTAGTATAATCTAAATTCTCAATAAAAAATTCACTTTACTTTCTTAAACTATAAACAATTTTCGTCTCACTTAATCCCCTGGACCCGGTTTATCCAAGTGGTTTTGCCGACACTCCCGGAGGACCAATACGTGAACAAAACAACCTGAAACCAAAAAGGAAATATCATTGAAATAAACTCCGGTTTAAATTCTACTTTATAGGTTCAAATAAATATTCCCTTGTTGTTTGTATGGCCATCATCCAGAGTTAAAAACCGAAGAATCATACACATAAAGTACCTCTCTATTTGTTTCGTTCCTCCAAAAACCCAAGAATCATCCAAATTGCCGGACACAAGAACATATAATTTTCTTCCATTAGCCAATTTACTTCTGCGATGAATCAAGAGGCACCTATAAATTAAGTGAAGTGCTCTGGGCCTCTGGCAGCAGTAAAATGATGACTTAAATGATTTGCATGCTCTTACCAATTAACAGATTGTTAAAGTAATGGCCTATGTATTCCCTTTTGTCGAATTGCCTCTGGAGCTCTATAACCTAACCTATTATAACTTGGATGTACTAAACATGACGGCACAAGACTGATAAGGGGAATGAGCAAATATATCATGGCTCTATGAAGCAGCAGTATGCTGAATCATGGAAGTTCCACCAAACAAGAAATTGCACATAAAGGATTTTTTCAGTTTTCTGAAGGGCCATCATGCTTACAGAGTAGTTCTGCAATTACAAAAGAATTGCATCTTACCTCATATGTTATGTCACACATACTTATAGAGTGGTTCTGTACAAAAGAATTGCATCTTACCTCATATGTTACATCCCACTTTGTAGGTAGCAAGGATCTGTGCAAGTAGTTTATATTTCCCACATATATGCTGCCCCCACTCTATACTTTCTTTACTTCATCCAACACCGAGTCAGTTCTAACTAAATAAAGAGATCTCTTGTGCAGCAGAGAGAGCCATTTGAAAAGCTGATGTATTAGAAATGGACATGAGTTAGATCTGCATGTTGTATCGTTTAAATTTCTATCCATAATGCATTTTTAAAGGGAAGAAGGAATTAGACATTAGTACAGAATCGAAATAGACATGAGTATTCTCATTATAAAATTAGCAGTTTCAGAAGTTGCACAGATAAAAATGATACAAAATCACATAAAAAAAAGCTCCGTTAAGAGCCACACCAATATATGTCACTCAAAACATGATAATCATCAATTGTATTATGTGGCTTCAAGTTCCCCGTATAGGTTAGCTGCAGCTGCATAGGGTTAGTATCAGCAAAGGCAGCCAAGTGGTAAACGAAGCACTTGCTGCACTTCTGCACAAAATATTTATGCAGACTGTTGATGGAAGAGCTGTCAATGGGGCACAACATCACGACATTTGGCACTTAGTTACAACATCCTAATATCATCCTGAAGAACAATATGGCAAGCATAATTGACTAAAATACTAATATCTATGGAACTTATTATTTTGCTTCTTTTGGATACATCCAAACTAGAAAAATGATAATGCAATGAAATTACAAATGCTGCGCCCCATTTTAACATCCCATGCAAAGTAGCAATCAAACTGCCATTATTGATCCATGGTTTGTAAGCAATCAATAGTACCACCTAATTCACCAGTCCAATTGAACTACAAAGTGTGCTATATTGTAGTAGCTATATTATTTCATCTTGATGCTATTGTCGATGGAATATAAAATATACAACACTTGCAATACAGATCAGGTCACTGGGTGGAGAGAGAGACAAGCACCAAATACATAATGAGATTAATGGCCAAAGAATATTAGTATTCAGTAAACTCAGCACCCTCTGAGCCTCCTCAGCCCCTCACAGCAAGGTGACCGAAGGATAGGAGGCAGTCCATAAAAGACAATTATGCCAAGCAACTATACTTTTGCTGATTATTTTGGCAAATACTGAGCCAGAAGTGAGCAGAGCTAGGAAGAAAATAGTTGAGAAATTGGCATATACATGAGAGAAACAA
This sequence comes from Stipa capillata, assembly GCA_019208055.1. Lineage (NCBI taxonomy): Eukaryota > Viridiplantae > Streptophyta > Magnoliopsida > Poales > Poaceae > Stipa > Stipa capillata. The sequence goes on along the minus strand of JAGXJF010000974.1, from coordinate 170,724 downwards.
AACATGATTTTCCACCATAATTTGGGTTCACAATTTCCTAGGATGGAGCAAAGATAGGATGGCAGAAATTTATGAAATAACACAGGACAGCAGAATATATTTTCATTTCTATCACTGCGCCCTCCTTCACTGTACTTCAATGAAAAATAAAGCTTTACAAGATCTTGGGGCACAAGTACACAAGTTCGATCTCGGCAGAACTATAGATTCATTTAACCATAAACCTATCATAAGTCCTGCCGGAAAACATGACCATACAGGAAACATGCAACCGTGCCGGACGCAAGAATACAATAACGCTTGAACCTAATTAATCACCGAGGACACTACTGAGAAGTGAGATCAAATGTTACTAAAATCAAACCAAATTTATCTATATTTCTGAGGAGGTACTTGCAGCCATTCTAGCATATTTATCTATATTTCCTAGTTCAGTGCAATACGTGCTAAAATGAAATAGATACTTGGTTCATCAAGAGACCACACATACATGTGCATTCATACAAGAAATGGTGCTCAATAGCATGTTAATTCACTAACTATGTATCACTAACCGATACCTTCAGAAGCTACAGCGACAGCACACTGCTGAAAAATTATGCAATTATAAAGCATCCTCGTAAATCATCCTCAAACCAACAATGCAATAACTGAAGTTCAAATTCACAGTGCAACGATGGCAGTGGCAAACAGGTTGTAACGGAGTTCACCTCCAGTGCATTGATGGTAAGGAGCAGAACAATAATTTTCTCGGAGAACCTTTGGCGCTCTTCGTGGTCATGTGCAATGCAGCGCTTGTAAGAGAGGTTATAGAACAAGGACCTGAGCTCCTTGAGCTTGGCCTTGGCCACAGCCAGATCACACAGGCAGTGAAGCGCTTGCAAGCAGTAGGTCATCTGGATCAACAATACAGCATCCTGCGGTGACAGCTCCTTTGCCTTTCCCTTGCCATTGCCCATAGCAAAAGCCTTTAGAAAGGGAAATGCTGGGTGGTTAGTACAAATGTAATCCATATATTGCAATAAAGCAGGATCAGATCTTGATTAACTGATTTTCTAGCAGAGCACTATCTACAGCCAGTACTAAAACAGATCTAGATTGTAGACATATCATCATCTAAAAATACAATCTTTCTCTCAAACGTAACCAGACAGATGCATGAGAAAGCCATGGATGTCTCAAATATCTACCAATAATTTCTCCAGATCGGGAGCTCGAGGATGGATATGTTGTTCTGTGAGGTCGTGGAGGAGGAATCGGTAGGGAGAGGGTGCAGGGAAGGAGAGAAGAAGGGGGCGAGTGGAGGACGGGCGGAGGGCAGCGGGGTGGCAGGGCGTCGTTCTTACGGGAGAAGGTCGTGCGGGGGGTAGCGAGATGGCGTGGGAGCGGTTGCTAATCGGGAATTAGCAGGGTCCAACTAAAAACATGAGCCGTTGGATTTAGAGAGATGAAAGGCTGAGATTGCTTGGATTCCTAATTACCGGTGCTTTTTATATTGGTACAGATACAGATTAGATTAATAAAACATGAAATTTTAAAAATAAATTAATAAAAATGGTCCATACATATGCCTCTTTGAAATGATCGACATGCTGCAACTGCTTAACCCTCTTTCAAATCATTAAAATAAATAAAAGAAAACTTCATGATCGGAGTAAGATTTCGATTAAAATTCGTTACGCCATCCCGTTTGCACTCGGATGATTAGTGCTACGTATAAATCTTGATGTTACAGTTTGAGAAAAAGGGTTAAGGGGATATTGAGATCTGATTGTATTCGACCATATTCACGTCTATATTTATGTATGTCATTTATCCTTTAAGGGTCTCTTGGGAATTTAGGAATATGAAAAACGTAGAAACAATAGAAACACAGGATGAGAGCGTCATTGTTTTTTCACCCACAATAGGTCGTTAGATGCTACACGAGAAAACACATAGAAAATTTGAAATTATGTGTTACTTGATTAATTAGAAGGAGAAGGGAGAGAAAACGAGAAGATGCATTGAAACTTCCAAAGAAAATTTTTCATGAGGTTAAAGCTCATGTCATTTTAGGTTTCCTTTAAAATTTGGAGAAAAAAAATCTTATCTTATGAAATTCCTATGGTGCAATCATATAATCCAAAGGGCATAGATAGGATTTTTTTTTCTTAGGATTGCAATCATCTTCCTAAATATTCTTTTGTTCTAAAGGAGGCTTAACCTATTTTTAGGCTCTTTTAACCCCCTAAAATATTTAAACAGGAGCACTTTAATCGTTAGCTGGTTTTTGGAAGGCCAAAACCACATTTAAAAGTTTTTAAAAGGTCCAAAAAAATTCATACATAAAATTTTGATTATAAATTATGACAATTTCCGACCTCTATTCACATCTATATTTATTTAAAGACGCGAATATAAACGTGCAAGTACAACTGTTTGGTTCGTGGATTGGATCCATTTACATCCATCCCCACCTGCGAATGCTATCTACGGCACTACTTGTATCGGCAGTTTACCGGTCCATGCATATAATGTCCATGCATGATCTGGTGAGATTGGAGATGCTATTTCAGCAACAAACCGCCGTCCATTATCATCGTGTCTACGAGGTGGTTGCCTCATTACTATAGTAACCTCTGGCTCTGAAGAAAGGATATGCAAAAGGGTCTTGGAAATAAATAACCACATTAATGGCTACACGTACCGTTGGTTGTCATGCATAACTTGGCAAGGTAAAACTAAAATTACACTGAGGTAAGTACCTCTGAGATTTTTTTTTCTTTTGTATTTCTTTCAGTCTTGGGCTGGTGACAGGTTGGGTGCGGCCCGATTTTTTTATGAGCTTACGTAGCTTTGTTGTGATTTTTTTTTAATTTCCTTCGGCTTTGAATTGTAACTTTACAATAGTAATATGACTGTGTGACCCTAAAAAAAAAGAAGTAATATGACTGTGTGCATCTTTGGTAGAGGGAGATTTTATCCCACGTTCTAAGAAAAACCATGTTGCAAATGACCTTGTGGCTAAATTTGGTAAGGCTTTTACAATAAATCTCCCCACGTCCCAATATGTCTTTTAACAACACTCCTACCCCAGTTTTTTAACATATGATTTATCACAACATATTGACACCATATTGCAAAAAGATTAGTCCACTTCATCCTACCAGGATAGATTAACACCATGCCATAGAAGATTCAACTACACTCATGATCAGTCAGTAGAGAGAGACTTCTCCCCATCTCTCAGGCAATGCAAATGGCACGAAAATGCCATGCTTGGAGACAAAAGGACAGGCAAGTACAGTATTATTATTAATGTATGACTTGACTCTCTGAGATAGTACTATAGTGTATAAAATAGTCCATTAACAAAACCGTGAGGAGAAGAACATCTCCATTTCTTTATAAGATATACCCTGCCCCCACTGCACACACAATCTACTCCAAAATCTCTCTCTCTCATGCAATATCCCTGCTGTCTAGAGAGAAGAGAGAGAGTATGTGCGTGTATATGGAACTCCCCATAAAACAGGGCATCAGTCATCACACCAATGGCATTCACATCCCCAAATTCAGAAAAAAAGATAACCTCCTTTCCTACCCCACATTAAAGGGCCCACATTAAAAACCCAGCACACAACCCAACAAGAGGAGGACACACACACACCCAAACCAAGAAACAGAGCAGGCAAACAGAGAGAGAAGAAGAATCCATCAGCAATCAGCAATGGCGCCTCCCTGCCTCCTCATCCTCCTCCTGCTCGTCTCCCTCCTCCTGGCGACGTCCTCCTTCTCGTGAGTCATTGATGGGATGGAGGAGGGGGAGGCGGCGCTCGCGGTGGTGGCCAGGCTCCGCGGGCCGGAGAGGGCCGTCCCCTTCGTGGAGGGGTACACGCAGCTGTTCGGCGAATCCAACCTCGCGCTCCACGGCAGCGGCAGGCGGGTCCGCATCGCCCTCGACGAGAGGACAGGTGCCCGCTTCTCGCGCGCTCCGTCGATCTGTTTTTTTTTCTGCGCCGTGCGTTTGTTGAGTTCTTGGCATGGCGGCGCCGTGTGGTTTCCGTTCCCAGGTGCCGGATTCGCGTCGCAGGATGCGTACTTGCACGGGTTCTTCAGCGCCAGCATCAGGTTGCCCGCCGATTACGCCGCCGGCGTCGTCGTCGCCTTCTATGTAAATTTTTGTTTCCCCATAATGATTCACCCTTCCTGCATTTTGTATTTTTGATTCGTCCAGAAGAGAGGGAGAAAGAGAGAGAGAGAACGCATTTCATTGATCCGTTCTGATTTTGTTTATGCCAGAAGAAAAAAAGAGAGTAAACCTGAACCTGAAATATTATGTCAAAATGCGCCTTTCTGGATTATTTGGCACATCATGCTGTTCTATTATTTTTAGGGCTTAATGTTTCACAAAATGATGCAGTAAAAAAAAGTGAGAACTTCTAGACTTCTATGGTCAGAATCTACATTTAACATTTCCATTGTAGATGGTGCACAGTGCACTATATGTTTCCTGTGTCTAAAATGGCTACCATATATATGGTAGAATAAAGAAAGGGACTCGCATACAGGCTGACTGAATGTGCATTTCTTCCATGATACATTATGCATTTCTTAATTTTGCCTCTGTAAATTTCATGACATTGTCAATTTTGATGGATGTTAGATGTCGAATGGCGATGTGTACGAGAAGATGCACGATGAGCTGGACTTTGAGTTCCTGGGGAACATCCGGGGGAGGGAGTGGAGGGTGCAGACGAATGTGTATGGAAATGGCAGCACGTCGACCGGCAGGGAGGAGAGGTATAGCCTGTGGTTTGATCCGACGGAGGATTTCCATCGTTATGCCATCCTATGGAACCGTGACAGGATTGTGTAAGTAACCCCTTCACCTCCCTTCTCTACCAATTATTTGCATGACAGCACATTACTTGCTTAGTTCTGTGACCACGTAATGTGATGAAAAGTCAGTAAGAGACTGAACAGTGGAGAAAGCGAAAAAATAAGTGCTAGAAATGGACTTACTGTGAGATATATGCCTAGTGTTTTGAATAAAGATTACTATAACTTCTTTGTCCATCCAACCACATGAGTAGAGAAGTAGCAGTGAGACCCATTTAAAGAAAGCTAGCGTGTATGTATTTGTAATGAAAATTTACTATGATACAGTTATTTTTCTTCCTGATTATGCTATTTCTTGGATAAACATTTTGTACATATGTTCTGCCCCAACTTTGGTTTGCAATGTGTTGCACCATTATCAAGACGAGAGCAGATGGGTTTGTGGGCTATGTGCATGCTTAGATGCCATATGCACTCATCAAGATAACTATCTGCTATGTGTTTGATCTGGTTGTCCTTTTACTCATGTAGCGTACTGAAACAATCAATAATTACCATTATTCGCTCCCAAATAACTTTTTCTTTGTCCCCTCTCCTTTATCCCCACTTCATGATTGAGAAGAAGTAACAGTTTCATTCTTTACAGCTTGTTGCCACTTTAATTATGCAAGTACTGGGGACCCAAGTTGAGTTAAATGACAATTCGACAAAGGGCAGCTTAGTAATCATAATGCACTGGAAAGTAAAAGTGGCTTCAGACTTATTGGCAGAATTGGTTTCAAGCATCTAGCTAGCCCAGTGCCATATTTTGGAATAAATACTAGTTCAAAGCAATCTGTCAGGCCATCAAACTGCTGTGGATCAAGTTATCAAACTCAAAAGCTTGGCTGTTGCTTCTTCACCTGCCATTACTCTCTTTCCTCACTACATTTCCTTTTACATAAAACTTAATTAGTTTCCATGCTGAACTTAAGCATTCCCCATCTTGTCTTTTTGCATGATCTCTCCACCTGATCTTTCCACCAAGATTCTTGCTCGTCCTCTCATTGCACACCTGCTTTCTCCACAATGATATAATGCTATTATGATCAGTCACAAGACATACTTTTGGTGTCCTGTACCTGGAGGAGAAACTGAAAAAGTTGTCACCACTACCACTACACCACTACCTTCATCATGAGCTTTCTCATGTTCAGATTCATGCATCTAAAATGCCATCTTCCCTATTATTCCCATGGGGAAAAACACCGAGGCACCATAAGTTAATTGCCTATTGAAGTTGCGCTGATCTAATGATTTCAAATATGGCGACAGGACCTGATTTCAGATGCACGGCTTATAGGAAGTTGTACCGACGAATATCTGAGTTTTCAAAATGTACAACTTGGCACATTTACTTCCAAGGTACAAGATACACTGATGATTGGTGAACTATGCACAGTTCAGCACCTAATTTCAGGACACTGTTAATAATTATAACATAGCATGTACAGGTTAGGAAATATTGTTTGAAGTACGGTGTTTGAAATTTCCCATGATCATAATGGCGTAACCTTGTGTGGCACGGTTCTTTAAATTGTGACATAGCAGGTAACTTTGGATCTGGCTGACAAACTGCCGTAGTACACAAAAACATAATATTGGATGGTACATGCTTAATCATTTGAAATTCTATGCTTCCATGTATGAATGGAAATGAAAAGTAAAAGTTGCAAAGCAGTTGAGATTCAGGTCTATATTACGCCCGTTCTTGTTTTGACTACCTAGTGTTTCATTTGAAGCTGTTGTCTCCTTTTCTCGGTTGCAGATTATTTCAGGTGTATATTGCATCTGTGACTAACTTGCTTCTTATTTCTCATAATATTACTCTTTGATTTCTGCAGATTCTACATTGATGAACCCCAATCAGGGAGGTTGTGAGGACCAAATCCATGGGTGCTGAGTTCCCCTCCAAGCCAATGTCACTCTATGCTACCATCTGGGACGGCTCCAGCTGGGCTACCTCCAGAGGCCGCTACAAGGTGAACTACAAATACGCCCCATTCGTTGCGGAGTTTGATGATCTCATGCTCCATGGCTGCACAATCGACACTCTGACCCGTACACCGGCGTGCCCACTGGACAATTCCAGTATCCACAAGGCGGTGGCAATGTCCGGCAGTCAGCGGTCGGCGATGAAGAGGTTCAGGACAAGGCACATGACTTACGGTTACTGCTATGACCGTCTCCGGTACCCTGTGCCTCCTCCAGAGTGCAATATCGGCCCCGAGACCGGGCTTTTCCTCCCGACAGGGGAAGCGAGGTACATGGACCGCCATGGACGTGCTAGGTGCCACCGTCGCAGTGCAGTGGATTCAGCATTCTGATCATCAGCAGTGTCATGTTCATGTGGCACAAGTAACTTGGCTAGAGATCATTGGCTGCACATGTGCTAACCGAATTTTGTGCCTCATGTGATGATTTTTGAATGATGTGGGTAGTGCTGTGCATGTATAGGCAACTGATTAATTTGCATTTCCGGATGTTTTAGCTTTAACAAGCTGCTAGGCTATTGGTTAGAACTATCATCATGTTATAACATTCAGTATAGGTAGGGTTTCTCGCTTGTAGTTTCCTCAGTTCAGTACAAATCTTAGATGTACCATTCATGGTGCCATTGGGTTGAAATGCATTTGTAGTACTAGATACGCAATAATAATTAACAGAAAACTGATGGGATTTTTCGTACCCCTTGGCGTTTGCAGCTAACAGTTGGTCCATTGACTGATTTATTCTACAGTAGTCCTTGGAAAAAAAAATATAGACACCGTGAATTCCTATGCTGCAAAGAGACCCTAGAGATTGTAAACACGGCAGTCTGAAGTTCAATTTCTCTGTCCTCATTGTAACCTTTGGTTGGCTCTTACTTAATTACTATGATTGGTTGACCCTAGAACTGATCGTTCTGCACTAACGCTGACAAGGATTAAGATTAGTTCAAGTATTTCTCTTTTCTTGCAAAGGAAACGCAAATGGTGTAGACTAAGTTGAAGAAATAAACAACACCACAAATATATGCACATGTGAACAATAGTGACCTCATATTGACATTCGATTGCAATTGCAGGCATGATGCATGTGGTGAATGGTGATGGTGCTGGGTAGATTGGTTCTTTCTTCTTGGGAGGGAAATGAGTAGATTGATTCAGACGATGGCCCTGCTCTGCTATGGGTTACACCCAGAGGTGAGGTGGGCGTTTTGTTGGTAGCAGAAGGAGGCGGGATTTCGAACGCGACCGCTCCTGCAAGCAAAGAAATAGATGGAGGGGACAGGTCAGCATAAGACATACATGCTTTGAAATGAAATGAAGGGAACTACGTACGTACGTACACATGTATACCAACTTCTTCACATACTCTTCCCTGTCCTTGTCATCCTTAAACATCACACAGTCATTTAATCGACGCACGTGGGCATGCCGGTCAATTGCTTTTTCAACGAAAGCCTCCACAGCCTCCACCTCGCCTCGAGTTGCAAAACCACAATCAATTTCGACGTGGAGGTGTGCAAGGCCTGAAAGATGCTTGATGCCCATGTCGAGCACACCACAATATCCGCCCATCACCTCTACTGCACGCAAGCAAAGACGCAGCCGTCGGAGTACTGGCATAGCACCTGGTGCAAATGCTAGTGCGCCCACTCCATATGCTACACTATCCATTCTATATTCTGTGAAAGTACCCAATCTACTTTGAAATTTGTGGGACAAGTCGAACACCTTCAGACGCTTGAATCCGTTGCCATCAATGATCAACTTTTCCTTGACGTCAATTGCAAGGAATAACTCTAGGTGGAGATGTTCTAGAGAAGGCATACCCATGAGGAGATGAAGACCTTCCTCATCAAATGCATTCACCCTCGTCATGTGCAATTTGACCACATTTTCCATGGAGGCCATCCCCTTTGGAACCTTTTCAATAACACTGATGATGTCAAGATCTCGGAGGCACGGAAAGGTGCAGCTTGGATCTCTGAACAGACGTATAGACGTATCTCCATAGGTATGAAGATATCGAAGGTTACATTTGCCCAATTCACTTAGAGAAGACGCCAATATATTCAATTCTTCATCACTAAAGCTAATATGCATTTCCAGTTTCCTCAACGTTGTTAGATGCTCAAGCTCTTCCGCAAACCTCTCGTGGTTGTCAGTGTTATAGACAAGGAGCTCCTCCAAGACTTGCATGCTCCCAAACTTATCTGCAGGCAACTCAGTTAGATAGCTAAGAAATAGGCGCAACAGTTTCGGCAGCTGGACCACAGTTGACGGCAGTCTTTGTATAGAATAACAGCCCCTCAAATCAAGAGTCTCTAAGTACTGCAGCTTTCCGATCTCCCTAGGAAGCTGGGTAATTTTTTCAGCACCAAGCAGACGCAAATACCTCAACTGACATAAACTTCCGATATTCTTGACATGCTTGTCCTCCAACCATTCACATCCATGGAAATCCAACACTCGCAAAGCATGAAAGTCCACAAGTGGGGGTATCTGCTTAATTCCTCCAAACACATTTAGTGAGCGAACATGTAACTTGGTCTTTGTAACTGTACGGATTGCCCCTTTATGCGCTTTGTCACCAGATTGCATGGAGATCCGATGAATCTTGCTTGGCAAAGAATTGCAAACACGCCCATTTAAAATGGTGGCGAAATTCTCTTCATCTGACAAAGACACTATTAGGTCAAGCACCATGTCATGGATCCGACAATACTTTACGGAGCTAAAAGAGTCAACCTCAATTGGTTGGATCATATTTCTGTTAACAAGCTCGTTAACATAGTTCTCTGCTACTTGATCCAAACGTCCCTGTTGTGCCTCAATGAATCCTTCAGCTATCCATTTCCATTTCAATTCATCACACGGGATATTACAGTCCTCCGGATATATACATAAGTATAATAAGCAAGTCTTCAGGTGGTGTGGAAGATCCCAATAACTGAGTAACAATATATCTTCAATCCCTTTTAAATTGCTACCATTTTGAAGTGAAGAACCAACACCGATGGAATCTTGCAGTCTCTCCCATTCATCCTTATCATGTGGTTTATTAGCTAGTAAACTTGCAATTGTAATTGTAGCCAGTGGCAGACCGCCACATTTTTTTAAGATCCTAGTACAGACTTCTTCCAATTCAGCAGGGCAGGAGTTGTAAGAGCAAAAAGTTCTCTGAAAGAACAATCTTCGAGAATAAACATCATTGAGAGGTGCCATTTGATAAAGTTGATCACCAGAGTTAGAACAACATAAATTACCCACGCTCGTGCTGCGTGTAGTAGCAATTATTCTGCTACCATTATTATTCTCCGGAAATGCGGCCTTGATCAAGTTCCAATCTTGCTGTCTCCATACATCATCAATAACAATAAAGTACCTGTATGCAATTTTGTGCGTTGTTGAGCTCATTTGTCAAAAATGTGATGACATGCACTAGTATTTATTTTGATCTTTGCAAATGTATACATATTTTTTTCACAAAAACTAGAATATTATGAAAATATGTACTACCTCTATCTGAAAATAGGCAATGTTTTAAAAAATGTGTAGGCAAACTATTTTTTTCTATCTTTGACTAGTACTCCCTCTGTTTCATAATGTAGGTTCATCTAGCTTTTTTTCACACTAAACAAGAGAAGGGTGGAATTGTCATCCCTACCCCTATTAACTGCAGCATTGGAAAAATCAAAAAGATGGAAGAGTAACTATATATGGCTATTTAATGAAGGGTATGACTGGAAAAATAGATATAAATGTGCATTGGAAGTATAGATGAACTTACATTTTGATAAAAATAAAGAGCGCTAGATGAACCTACATTGTGAAATGGAGGGAGTAATATATAAAAATTTATTTAGATTGGACGGGTGAAAATACCATCATTAGATTTGTCATTTTCGTATTTTCATAATATCATAGTTCTTTAGTTGTTTTACTAACATATTCAATTGCAAAGTATTGGTCAAAGTTGCATGTTTAAGACTATGTCCATGTTCAAACCGGCAAGTAATTCATTACGAACAAAGGCAGTACTTCATAGAAAAGCGAACTCAAATACACAGATATTATTTCCATCGTATTTGTGTCTACTTTTGTGATTGCTAGTCATCACCCCGTATTTATGATGGTGACTGGTCCTCGTTCCTGCCCTCTTACCATATTTTCAGTCGATACCGCCACCACCTCCACCTAAATACAGCAACCTAGCGTGCTGCCCTGTCCTCCTGCCGTATCCACCCAAGGTTTTGCAGTTTTGCTACCTAAGGGCTTGTTTGGTTGGAGCCTAACAAAGCCTAGATATGCCAAGCTTTTTTAGCTAAATTGGCTAAGTTGTTGTTAAGGAAAATGAAATCACAAGTGTGTAAACTTTAATAAAAAAATAAGACCATGATACATGGACCAGGGGGCTAAAAAGGTATGGCATACCATAGTAGCAGTGATCCAAACAATAGCCTAACTTTTCTTAGTGTGATATTAGGCACGACATCATAGACAAGCAATCTTTGGGTATTGGAAGTGCAATATCAAAACCCTGACCTGATGGGTGTTGAGATATGAATCCTGCTGCTCGGGTTGTAGACTTGGTTGAGTCCGAGTCCGGTCATGATACGTGATGTTGTCCACGACTTGACCGGCAAGTTAGCTAAATTAGTTAAGTTTGTTAGTTAGGAAAGAGATCGAGTAAATCGTGGGATGGCGCGGTTATCACGCTCGGTTTGTTTCCAAGTTTGTTAGCATGTAATAGGCTATAAATAAGAGAAGAGAAAACAGAAAACGTCGCAATCTTACGCGGCACCAATTCTTCCTGTGTCCGAGTGCTCGCGTGTTAGGTTTAGCCACTACAATTGGTATCAGAGCCTGTCGACGTCTCTGGGATCATGGACGGCGGCGCTGATGGGACGTCCAGGACGCCTCCGCGGACACGAACAGTAAGCCGTGGGCGTAGTCGAGGACGAAGGGGTGGCAACGAAGTCGTCATCCACGAACGTGTGGTGCAGGAGCGCTACATCCCAAGCGGCAGCGCCGTCTACCCAACTCTCACCGCGACGAACTACATCGAGTGGGCTCTGGTGATGCAAATCACCATGGAGTCCCAGGGCTTGTGGGATGCGGTGGAAGGCAACGCTGTGAGCGTGCGCGATGACAAGTCGGCGCTCGCTGCAATCCTGCGGGCCGTGCCAAACGAGATGATCGGCACGCTCGCAGTGAAGAAGTTGGCGCAGGAGGCGTGGGACACGGTGAAGGTCATGCGCATGGGGGTTACCCATGTGCGTGAGGCTACGGCGCAACGACTACGCACCGAGTTCGAGCACATCACGTTCCATGACGGGGAGACGCTGGATGCGTTCGGGATGCGCATCACGAACATCGTCAACAACCTGCGCTCACTCGGCGATATCGTTGAGGACGTGAACGTCGTGAGGAAAATCCTCCGAGTTCTTCCTCCTCGATACAATCAGATTGCACTGTCCATCGAGACTTTGCTTGATCTGAACGACATGACGGTCGACGAGTTGATGGGGTGACTGCGTTCGGCCGAAGAACGCTACTTCCCCGACGACACACAAGTCGGCAACGGTAGCCGACTACTGCTCACGGAGGAGCAGTGGAACGCGCGACGGAAGGAGCGTATGGCTGCTCAGGGGCAAGGCTCCAACGGCAGTCCGAGTCATCAACTCGGCAAGGCACCAAACCGTAGGCACGGCAACGACAGCCATGGTGCTAGGGATGGTGGTGATCAAGTCGGCGGTACACAGGAAGGTAAACCCGGTGGCGAACGTGACATGTCACAGGTCAAATGTTACAATTGTAACAAATACGGTCACTTCTCCAGGAACTGCAAGGCGCCGCATCGTGAACGGAAGGAGCGAGCCAACCTGACGAAGGGCGACGACAACGAACCCGCGCTCCTCCTTGCCACGACGTGCACGCACGCTGACTTGATTGAGCAACCAGCTCAACACGTGCTGCTCAACGAGGAACGCTCGCAAGCTCGAGTTGCCAAGGACGGTGAGCGCTGCGACACGTCGTGGTACTTGGACACGGGTGCCAGTAGCCACATGACCGGGCGTCGCGAGATCTTCTCCGAGTTGGACACCGGTGTCAAGGGCTTCGTCAAACTCGGCGACGCCACGGAGGTCCAGATCGAGGGCAAGGGGATCATCCTCTTCGAGTGCAGCAATGGCGAACATCTGCGGCTCTCAGAGGTATACTTCATTCCTCGACTACGGAGCAACATCATCAGCATCGGCCAGATGGACGAGTTGGGTTGCGAAACTCATATACGTCACGGTTGGCTCCGACTTCAGGACCCGGCCGGCCGACTACTCGCGCGGGTCAGGAGGAATCACGGTCGACTTTACGTGCTGCCTCTGACGCCCGCGAAGCCAGTATGCATGTTGGCCGAGTCGGATGACGTAGCGTGGCTGTGGCATGCACGCTACGGTCATCTGAACTTTCGTGCGTTGCACAACCTCGGACGACTCGGCATGGCTGAAGGTGTACCACTCATCGAATGAGTCACGAAGTTCTGCGACGGCTGTGCACTCGGCAAGCAGCACCGACTCCCGTTCCCGCAAGCATCGACGTACCGCGCGGAACGCGTCCTCGAGTTGGTCCACAGCGACTTGTGTGGACCAATCACACCTGCAACAGCAGGAGGTAATCGCTATTTCCTCCTCATCGTCGATGACTACAGCAGGTACATGTGGCTCGAGGTGATCAAAACAAAGGACGAGGCGTTTCGACGCTTCAAGAAGATTAAGGCACTCGCCGAGGCCGAGTCCGGGTGTAGGCTGTTGGCATTCCGGTCCGACCGCGGTGGCGAGTTCAACTCCGGCGAGTTCCAACGCTTCTGCGAGGATGGAGGCATCCAGCACCAGACCACTGCGCCCTACTCACCGCAGCAAAACGGCGTGGTGGAACGGCGCAACCAAACGGTAGTCGAGATGGCACGTTGCCTGCTGAAAGGCATGACAGTGCCGGCCGAGTTCTGGGGCGAAGCTGTGAAGACGGCGGTGTATCTGCTCAACCGTGCACCAACACGCAGTGTTGACGGCAAAACGCCTTACGAGGCGTGGCACAAGCGGAAGCCTGCGGTGCACCATCTTCGCACATTCGGCTGCGTCGCTCACGTCAAGCGACTCGGCCCCGGCATCGACAAACTTGCCGATCGATCAACGCCAATGATCTTCGTTGGCTACGAGGAAGGAGCCAAAGCCTACCGGGTATACGATCCGGCTACGAAGAAGCTTCACGTGACACGTGACGTCACGTTCGAAGAACAATGAAGGTGGAACTGGTCGACGGGTGCACACGGCACCGCACCATTCTTGGACGAGAAGCTGGTGGTCGAGTACCACGACACGCCGACTCCCGCGAAGTCGACTCCAGGGTGTTCCGACTACGAGCAGTCGGCTCCGACTTCCCCGCCTTCCGAGAAGTCGGCCCCGACCTCTGACTCCGAGTCACCAACGGCCGACTCTGCTGGCCGAGTATCGCCGAGTACCGAGTCGCCGAGTTCCGACTTTGCTCGGCACGACCTCGACCACACGCCACGTCGCTACCGCACCTTGTCGGACATCCTCACACAACTCGACGAGGGGAAGGAGGAAGTTGACTTGTGTGCTGAACAAGTCAGCTTGTGCCTCGTCGCAGCTGAGGAGCCCGCAAGTGTGCAAGACGCACTGAATGAAGTCTGCTGGAAGTCGGCGATGGACGCCGAACTCGCATCAATCCACGGTAACAAGACATGGGAGCTGGCGGCGCTCCCAACTGGACACCGAGCTATAGGGCTCAAGTGGGTGTTTAAAGTCAAGAAGGATCCCTCAGGTAACGTTGTGAAGCACAAAGCTCGCTTAGTTGCTAAGGGATATGCTCAGCGACAGGGGGTGGACTTCGACGAAGTCTTTGCTCCGGTGGCACGCATGGAGACAGTGCGCCTGCTACTCGCCCTCGCTGCACACAAAGGCTGGCAGGTGCATCACATGGACGTCAAGTCGGCGTTCCTCAACGGAGACCTCGCAGAGGAAGTCTACGTGCACCAGCCACCCGGCTTCGTCGAACTCGACAACGAAGGCAAGGTGCTCCGACTACGCAAGGCGTTGTACGGGCTGCGTCAGGCACCTCGCGCGTGGTATGCCAAACTCGACACATCTCTCGTGTCACTCGGCTTCACGCGCAGTCCACTCGAGCACGCCGTGTACCGCAGAAGCAACGGCAACGAAGTCCTCGTAGTGGGCGTCTACGTCGACGATTTGATCATCACTGGCACAAGCCACGACGAGATCAACGAGTTCAAGGACCAGATGCATCGCCTCTTCGACATGAGCGATCTCGGGCTCCTGAGCTACTATTTGGGGATCGAGGTGGCGCAGAAGGACGGCACGATTACGCTCTGTCAGAGTGCGTACGCCATGAAGATCCTCGAGGCGGCAGGCATGAAGAATTGCAACCCCACTCACACTCCAATGGAGAATAGGCTGAAGCTGAGCAAGTCGGCCTCCGGCGAACCCGTGGACGCAACTCGGTATCGGAGTGTAGTCGGGAGCCTCCGTTATCTCTGCAACACCAGACCCGACATCACGTATGCAGTCGGGATCGCGAGTCGGTACATGGAGTCACCGACTACGGCACACTGGGCAGCGGTGAAGCAGATTTTGCGCTACATCAGCGGCACCACTGCTTATGGTTGCTACTACAAGAGAGGCGACTTGAAGGAACCCGTATTGCAAGGTTTCAGCGATAGCGATCTCGCCGGCGATGTCGATGACCGCAAGAGCACGACTGGAGTCGCATTCTTCCTCAACTCTAGCATCATCACGTGGACATCGCAGAAGCAGAAGGTAGTCGCACTCTCATCCTGCGAGGCCGAGTACATTACTGCGGCCTCAGCAGCTTGCCAAGGCGTCTGGCTCAGTCGGCTACTCGGGGAGCTAGTCGGCAGCGCACCAACGACAGTGAAACTGCGTGTTGACAACAAGTCGGCGATCGCACTCAGTCGGAATCCAGTGCATCACGACCGGAGTAAGCACATCGACACTCGGTTTCATTTCATCCGTGAATGCATTGAAGATGGCAAGGTGGAAGTCGACCACATCGGTACAGACGGACAGCTTGTCGACATCCTCACCAAGGCGCTGGGTCGAGTCAAGTTCATCGAGATGAGGCAGAAACTCGGCGTCGTTGAAGTGAGCTCCGAGCAGCATGCTTAGGGGGTGTGTTGAGATATGAATCCTGCTGCTCGGGTTGTAGACTTGGTTGAGTCCGAGTCCGGTCATGATACGTGATGTTGTCCACGACTTGACCGGCAAGTTAGCTAAATTAGTTAAGTTTGTTAGTTAGGAAAGAGATCGAGTAAATCGTGGGATGGCGCGGTTATCACGCTCGGTTTGTTTCCAAGTTTGTTAGCATGTAATAGGCTATAAATAAGAGAAGAGAAAACAGAAAACGTCGCAATCTTACGCGGCACCAATTCTTCCTGTGTCCGAGTGCTCGCGTGTTAGGTTTAGCCACTACAATGGGTAGCCCCCTTTCATACGGTGAGAGCTAGAGCTCCTAGCCTAATTTCAAAAGAAAACACCCTCCCCTATGGTAGACTCCCCTTGACTTGAAAAGTTTGATCAACTGATCCAGTATGCGCCCCCACCCCTATTTTGCTCAACCACCTATATTGTTATCCTGATTTTTCTAGGCATATTGCTTTACTACCACCTCAGCCAAAGCCACCCCAGCTAGTTCTATCTCTCATTATCTCATGGACCTTTCCCTCAACGTAGATGAAAAATCTTACTGTCCTATTCACATGAGTGAGATCCCCTCAATTGCTTCACAAGATGAGGTTGATAGTTTTCCTTACTTGTTGGTTTATCACAATCCACTAGACACCACTCCATTTTTGTGAAAGAAGCCACTAGTTCCTCGTATTGATCCTCCATATATTGGGGACACTTCGCTTCATCATCACAGAAAGGCCCATTTACTAAAGTTGAAGTCACAAGTGTGTCAACTTTAATAAAAAAATAAGGCCATGACACATGGACCATGGGGCTAAAAAGTATAGCATACCATAGTAGTAGTAGTGATCTAAACAATAGCCTAACTTTCTTAGCTATATTATGGCAAATTGTGGCTAAATGGGGCATCCATCCAGATAGTCCCTAAATACAGCATGGCAGCGGCATGTCCCTGTACCCACTCCTACCATGTCTCCACCCGCTACAACCCCCTATTGATCACGTAAATGCAGCATGCAACCCGCATCTGCACTCCAATCGTGTCTTAGTCGTTGGATCTACCCACCTCTACCGCGGCCACCTACATACAATATGTCAAGGAACTGCTGCTGCCGCCACTCCTACAGCATCTCCAGCAGCTAGCATCCCAGATTCGCACACTGCCACATTTTCCACCTAAATACAACAGCTTGGTGAGCCGCTACTGCCCTCGTACCGCGTCTTTGGCGACTAATGTTGTGATATGCACCTACCGCCACCCCCACCACCTTAATACAACTGGTCGATGACTTTATTGTCCTCCTAACGCGTCTCTAGAGGGTTACCACTGGATCCCCCATCACCACCCTTACTAGCCACCCTCGCCACGAAAATATAGCAGTTTGGTGAGCCGCCGCTGCTCTCCTACTACGTCTCTAGTGGCAACACTGCCAGCTCCACCTGCCGCCTACAAATTGTTAGTGAGTTATCGACACCCTCCAAATTATGTCTATAGCGACTAGTGCCACCGGACCCACCCACTGCCACGCCTGCCACCGAAATACAAAAGGGAGCCGCTCGCCCATGCCCCTCTCTCTCCCTCATCAAGAAATTTAGATTTAGAAGACAAAAAAACCACTCAGACCAAGAAATAAGAAATTTTCAGGCAAATTATATGAGAAACTGGCTGATATCTTGAGTTCTACAAACATACGAAAAAAATCCAGAGAATTGATGGTAGAGAGTGGTGGCAAAGCGGCCGACATGGCGCCACTCTCACTCATTCGGGATAGCTGATAGAGTTATTAAGGAAGGAATGACTGTGGAAGAGGGAGGAAGGTGGGGGGGGGGATTGCCCACTTGAACTTTCATTGAAAAGGGGCAACCAAAGTGTTACAACATGGGATGGGGAAGGGCGGGAGTTGGGACGTCCTTGCCATTGTGACTTTTTTTTCCAAATGGTCAAGGAGGAGGGAGGAATTACCCACCTGAATTTTCGTTGAAAAGGAGCATAAAAACTAGTGTTATGGCATGAGAGAGAGAGAGAGAGAGAGAGAGAGAGAGAAGGGGGGAGAGGGAGCGTTTTCGCAATGAGATTACAGAGTGGAGGTTGGCAGACCTACCGCCAAGACAAACATGTCAGGCATTGTATTTACACCAGCTAGAAAGTTTATTTAGCCGGTTTTAGGTGGATGGTATCCTCATCCAACCCCATCTTACCATCCAGCATCATCCTCCCTACCGAGCATAGATTCTGTTTTGACCTATGAAATTTTGTATAACTACAGTGAAGGTTAAATTGAAATGATACTTTGCTTTGGCTATTAAGCTAGTGAGTAACATGTAACTTAATATAAGAACACTAGTGAGAGGTGAGCTAACTGATAGCCAAAACAACTAGAGAGAAACACAGCCTTAACACTCAGAGTTTTTTTATAAATATTATTTATTTTTTCAAAAATTCGAGAAACAAATTTTTTTTCCAAACAATTCCGGAAATATTGCCCTGTCGGCCGCGCAAAACCCGACTGGGACCTGTCGGTTTTTCCGACAGGCTCGTAGTCGGTGTTTGAAAAACCGACAGGTATCTGTCGGTACCTCAAAGACCGACCAGTCCCCTGTCGGTGTTTCAAACACCGACAGGCTGCCAACAGTCCCCCAGCGCTACCTCTGTCCCCTGTCTCCCCACGAGTTTCTGTATTCTGCCCGGCGCTACCTCCACTACCCATGCTGTTGCTTCTCCTAACCCCAGCGCTACCTCTGTCCCCTGTTTCCCCACGAGTCTCTGTATTCTTGAAAAAATAAGCCTAATGATACCGCAATTTTTGTAAAAGTCAGGAAAATATTCATACTCGAAGGAAATAATTTTCTCCTTTTCCTTTTCTTCCCTTCTGTTTCATCCCCTTTGCCACCCATCACCTCTTTATTAAACGTCTCCTGATCCTCATCCTCCTCAATGATCAAATTACACCACCTTGCTACAGGAGCAGTAATATCAATACACACCTTAGTTTGAATATAGCAGGTGCATTATTAAGTTTGAATACAACAAATAAATACTTAGTTCGAATACACCAATGAAACCCTTAGTTCGAATACAACAAATAAATACTTAGTTCGAATACACCAATGAAACCCTTAGTTCGAATACAACAATACACACTAACTACTACACAATCAGTTATCACTGACGGGCAAAAATGCCTTATCACTGACGGGTAGGCAGCCCGTCAGGAACTAAAGGTCAGTGATAACAAATAAACGACTGACGGGCGAGGCGCCCGTCAGCGGTAACACAAATACCACTGACGGGCGGTAACACAAATACCACCGACGGGCGCGCTTTTTGACCCGTCAGTGTTGTGCATCATAGGAAACAAAAAAAAGCCGGCGACGGTACATGACCGGACCTGCTCGTCGGATCCGGCCGCCGCCGCACGCCCAAGCACCTCGAGGTGCCGAATTTCCCTCACGGCCTCCTCGCCGGCGAGCTCGTCGACAGAGAACGACCTCCGCTCCCTCCTCCCCTGCTCGGCCTCTCTCCGTGCCGCCGCCTTTCTCCCCCTTGGGCTCCCACATCCTCTTCTCCGATGGCCTCCTCGCCTCCGCCTCCGGCGCCCATGCCTCCGCCTTCGCCGACCTGCCGCCTGGCCCCACCCGAGAGCTAGAGAATCATATGAATAAATGAGACTGGATCCAGATCTTGAACTCATGAACCAAAAAGAAAATTAAGAACAAATGGAGGTCAGATCTGGATTGCGGCGCTCAGGGAGGCCAGATCCGGCGGGCGAAGCTCGGTGGAGCCGTCATGGAGCTTCTGCCTCTGCTGCATCTCCACGACGCCATAGCCCTGCCGCCGCCGCCGCCGGCCTCACCCAGATCTGCACTACACGGAGGGGCTCGGGTCCGAGAGCATTGTGGAAGCCGACGACATGGTGAAGGACGGCGACGATGCGGCCGCCGCCACCCTCCGCGGTGCCAAGGAGGTGGCCGAAGAAGCTGCGGCCAGATCTGGAGCGGCTGCACCGCCGCGGTGGAGGTGGAGCTCGGGCGAGTCGCGCCCGCGCCGGAAGCTCCGAGATGTCTCGCCGTAGGGCGTGGAGGGAGGAGGGAGTCGACCTGATCTCGAGCACGGCGGGCGGGGGCGGCGGCGGACGGTGGGCGGCGCTGGCGGGCGGGGGCGCAGCAAGGCGACGGGCGGGCGGGAGTGCAACAAGCAACGACGGTGGAGGGGCCGCGGCCGAGCGAGAGAGAAAGAGAGGGCGATGGAAGATCGGGGGGTTAGGTTTTTTCTAGGGGTTGCGGGGTGGGCTTAGTAATGGGCTGAAACCAACCAGTGACGGGTGTTAATATCGGCCCGTCACTGATGATTTCTATATCAGTGACGGACAAGTTGTATGGGCCCGTCAGTGATGACCTATAGGTTATCAGTGACGGGTCATAATTCTAGCCCGTCACTGGTAACACTGTTATCAGTGACGGTAATTATTTCTACTCGTCACTGATAAGACCCGTCACCGATAACACTGTTATCAGTGATGGGTCATAATTTTTGCTCGTCAGTAATGACTTTTTTCCCTGAAACGGATCATCTGATAGAGTCATCACTGACGGCTCTCTTGATGCCCGTCAGTGATACTCAACAAGTCTGACGGGCTTTTTCCTGCCCGTCAGTGATAAGTTGTAGCGGATGACCTTTTTTGTAGTAGTGTAAGTTGAACACACAAATTAAACACTTTGCATGCCCAAATAATTAAACAACTAGATAGCCGTTCCATGTCCAAATTGTGAGCCCTGAGCAGCGGCACCTCGTGCACGACGGCGCCGACTTGTCGTAGTCGATGGACCAGCAGAAGCGTCCCCTGTACCTTGATTCTGTAATTCTGGACAATATTTCTTCCGGTGACCATACTGTGAGCAGTGCAAACACTGCCTAGTTGGGCGACCAGCCTCAGATTGGTTCATATCATTACGAATCTGACGTACCTTACGACGACCCCTGCTCATCCGGAGGAGGTCAAAATCCGGAATAAATTGTATATCAGGATGATTAACCGTGTTAAAGTTCCCCACGGCTCGAAATCCGGTTATCTCTCCACTCCATGTGTGCACCACGGACTCCTTTAGAAAATAGGGGGAAACAAATGCATTTAAATCCATACCTATCTGGCCACATACCGCCAACACGTGAGCATGGGAGATGCAGCAGCTTCGGTTTGTTGCACGTGCATACACAAGTGGGCACTACCTCCATTCCAATCGTAACCTCATGCGTGATCAGCTCTCTGGCACCACCGAATCCAGCCTTATCCCGAAGTCGTACCTCGTACCTCCGTTGTCGGTTACTTCCCCTTCTCAATCTTCTCGGCCATGTATTGCATGATTTTGGTGTAATACGGGGTTTGACTATAGGTGTTCATGTGCAGGACAGCTTTTTGATACCTTTCCTGAAAGTACCTAACTGTGCCCTGCATCACCCCCTCGACGATAGCAGCCAGTGGCAGACCCCTCTGACCTCTGAGCACACAATTATAAACCTCAGCAAGGTTAGTAGTCATTATGCCATACCTCGAGCCATCAGTGTCATGCAACAATGACCACTTCTTGACCGGCTCCTTCTCTATCCAGTGCGAGAACCGCTTGATATTTCTCCCTTTCTTCCTCCTCAGACCTGGCGGGTCAATACCCGGCAGATCACATAGCTCCCTTGGCTCGCCCTCCGTGCTGACCGGGGCGCTTGTTGATGATTTCTTCTTACGATCTTTCAATTCACGCTCTGTGAACTCATCAAGCCTGGTCCAGAGGGCTTTGTACTTCCTCTCTTGATTCTGTTTGCAAAGCCTCTTGAACAGGTTCATCAGCCGTTTGTTTTTGAATTGGCCGAAAAAATTGACACCTAGATGGCGCATGCACCAACGACTCTGCATGTCAGGCCATGGTTCCACCTCATCCGGAGATGGTTCCTGTAGTGCCTTCACTGCTTTCAGTATGCCTGGGTGCCTGTCATGAATGACACAAACATTTGGACGATTCTTGACAACTTCACATTTCAGAGCTCGGAAAAACCATGACCACCTATTGAAGTTCTCCCCCTCGACGAACGCCGTGGCCAACGGCAGAATTTGATTGTTACCATCCATGCCTATAGCAGTTAAGATCTGCCCCTTGAACTTCCCTGTCAGGAAGGTTCCATCCACACAAATCACCGAGCGGCAATGTCTGAATTCTTCGATGCATGCACCAAAAGCGAAGAAAGCTCTGTCCAACACTTTCTTATTCTCAAACTCCGGACTCCACGAGTAATGGATGTCAACATGGCTCCCTGGATTCCTGTCGCATAATGTCCACAGAAAACGCGGCAGGTTGTCGTAGGAGTCCATGTAAGTTCCGAAGCGAGCCTCCATAGCCTTCTGCTTAGCCCTCCAAGCTTTCCCGTAACTGATCTCATACTGGTACTTGCTCTTGATAGCTATTTGTATATGCTTCGCTTCTATGTCCTTCTTTTCCACAATCTCTGAATACATCAGTTTTGCGATGAGATTGGATGTTAAGTTTCTGTGTGATGCAAGGACATTGCTTCTGACACAAGTGTGAGGCACCACGTTGGTCACAAGCCAGTTTAACTTATACTTTGGGACGTGGGCATGAACCCTGCTTTCACACCCACTAGCCTCACAGACCATCGTGAGGTTAGTCGGGGATGACACCTTTGTCCGAAAGGTTCTCTACGTGGACATTCCCCAGAGTTCCACTGCTCTCCTCACCTCATCCTTCGTACGGTACATGGCGCCAATCTGTACTTCATTCTGCCTGTACTCCCACCGTGAATCGTGTCCATCATCCACGGTCATTCCAGCAATGTGTACCTGATTCCATTCTATAGGAGTAGGATCTGCTTGTCCTTCATCCTCGTCACTGCTGTCTTCATCGCTGTCCACCTATTCAGTCTCCTCATCAGCATTTTCCTCATCAATCACAGTTTGCATAAATTCCATATCCTCAGCTTCATCAGTCTGACCCATAGGAACATTTTGGTATGTTCCCTCACCGGCGCCATCTCTATGGATCTGCTCATTCTGTTCTCCTGAATGTTGACACACCACCTCCTCTTCTGCTTGTTCAGTGGTCTGACCAGCATCGTACAAATTTCCTGTTGGAACCTCATATCCCTTCGGGATGGCTTGCACTAAAACCATAGGATTACCACGCCGAGCCTTGGTCACACGGAGCCAGCTTCTCCATCATTTAGTGGATGTTATGGGAATCAACTCCCATTTAACATCGCTGCAAGACTGTGTGAACAATGCTTGGATGCTGACATTATACTCTTCAGGATCCAACGAGAAGCTACGGGTCATCCACCGGTTTGCCTCTCTAAAATTCAGTGCTTCTGGATTGGCTAGAGGCAGGGTGGTGGTACTGAATTCATTGAGATCAACTCCCAAAGCATTCATTCCAACCTCTCTCAGCCCGTACCACAGCGTGAAGTTCACAATTTCTGCCATACCTGCCCCAACAAAATAGATTTTATCCACATCAGCTACGGCCGTATTTACACACATCAGTAATTTTACAACGACGTCGATACGAACTCTTAATCACTAGTTATATACCACAATAAATGCTAAGGAAATATTGTTCCATTCTTCAGAATGCTCATCTTAGATAAATCTACACAACATATTTTTATGCATTTTTCTTTCTAAATTAGACTAAACTAACAAACAATCTACAGCCACTACTACAGAACAGGTCATCTCTGACGGGCAGGAACAGCCCACCTGTGACGGGTGGAGCGCCCGTCAGGAACTAATCGTCAGTGGTAACATATGTTACCACTGACGGGTGCCCCCGCCCGTCACAGATAACACATTTCCTCTGACGGGCAGGAAACACGGACCCGTCATATATGACCAGTTCGGGGGACGCCATGGAAGACCTGTAGTAGTCATCGCTGACGGGTGCATAGAGAGGCACCGTCAGTGATGACATCTAACGTTGACGGGTACCATTATCGACCCGTCAGTGCTAATTTGTTACCTG
The DNA here is from genome assembly GCA_019208055.1 of Stipa capillata. Lineage (NCBI taxonomy): Eukaryota > Viridiplantae > Streptophyta > Magnoliopsida > Poales > Poaceae > Stipa > Stipa capillata. Next base: position 146,609 of record JAGXJF010000974.1, on the reverse strand, counting down.
TGACGGGTCAAAAATTTCCAGCCGTCAGTGCTAATTTGTTACCTGTGACGGGCACGAAATATTGACCCGTCAGTGATAATGGCTTACCTCTGACGGGTCAGTGTTTCCTGCCCGTCAGTCGTAATGTGTTACCTGTGACGGGTAGCCTATTTTGACCGGTCAGTGATAATTGGTTACCAGTGACGGGTTTTGGATTATCTGCCAGTCAGTTATGATTTGTACCGTTGACAGCTCTCTTTGTTCTGCCCGTCAGTGATAACTACCACGGTTGACGCAGGAAAAGCCAGCACCGATGTTGCGCCCGTCAGTGATGACCATATCCTGGTGCATCCCTGCACCATTTTTTGCTAGCTAGCCTCAGGATTTGCTAGCCATGCCCTATGTAAAAAAGCCCAAGCTGTGCAGCCCCAGCTACACAGCCTCTCAGCAGCCCCAGCTGCGAGGCACAAAGCATCAAAAGCACATTCATAATTATATGAACTTCAGAAATCGGCACATATATATTGACAACATAGTACAAGACATTCACAATATATGAAATTCACAAATCTAAATTAATGCACATATATTGCACCCAAGCACATTGAAATTCATAATAAATATGTCATCAAGCTTCTATGATGTTGCGGAGGAGTCGTTCGATGATCGTGAAGATGTATATCCTGCAAGAAGATAGTAGACGGCACAATATAACAACATTGTATTGAAACAAGAATAAGGTAGAAATCTACGTTGATAATGAATGAACCAATATTATTTGACAAGTCTGAATAAACAAATAAGTTTGTACAACTAGTCCTTAGAATGATGAGATGTAGCGGGTGGGGGCAGCTCTACGCCGGCGTAAAATTCACCGCCTGGCCGGACGACATACTGGTTGAAGAAGTACGCAAACGCATCTCTGATGCGGCATTGATCTTGTAAGTAGTCGTAGTTGTCATGCTGCATCCAGATTTTGAGGTCTTCTTCGGTGGAAAGTGGGTTCCAGCGTTGGACAAACGCGTCCATGTGCGTGCAAACGTAAAACCCACAAGTCACACTATTCGGCGGTTGCTGCCTGCATGGCCAGTCAAACCTGTGGGTGAGCTTAGGCGCTGGCTTTTTCCGACGCGCCATCCCTCCGCATGCCCTAAATTTGGCATACGCCCCCTCAATGCACCGCCGAATCTTCGAGAAGTCCCGCCGGGGTAGTCCTTTCTCTCGGATAAGAGAATCAAAGTAAAATACTTTGTTCCAATCGGGGACTATGGTGATAAGGACCCAATGGTCGCTGCATAGACGAGATGACATGCATGTAAACACATTTAGCTATTTTATTACGTACATGAGAAAAAATTGACAGAATTAGTGAACAACTCACGGGGGGTTGTAGGGCATGAGTATCACATCCTTGTCCTTTTGCGCGAGCCATGCCTGGAAGATGTACTCGACGACTGATTCTTCGGCCTCGTCAATTTGACGATCCTGCAAGAGGCACGGATCGATGAACCCAATGTCCGCTTTGATGCGCATGGCCTCTTTGTTTTGCCAGAGTGTCCAGGCCCTTATAAGATTGGTCTCCAGCCTGTTCAGGTTGTACATGTACCAGAGGTCTTCAAAGTCGACCCTGAATGTTGGAGAGTCAAACTCTCGATAAAAATGATAGCTTCATGGCACTTCGATCGTGAGGTAGGATACATATTGATTCGGTTGACTCGCATGCTGCACGATCATGTCATGCAGCCGTCTTGCCTCCAGTCCCAAAGATTGTACCTCATCGTCTGGGATGAGCGGCTGTCCGGGCATGTACTTATTAGCCCTAGCTGTCAATTTAAAGACGGGAGTTGATGCGTATGACAGGGACTTCGCGGCGCTATCTTGTTTATACGACTTCTTAGAGGTGCCGGCCCGTTTGTTATTTCGTTTCTTTGGAGCTTGCGGGGCCACGGTACGATCACTCTGCGTAGGTATTATGTTGTCCTTAGGCGTAGGGTCGCCCAGCACCTCCTTCATCGCCTCGTGAAGTGTGCCTGGAGACAATGATTTCATATCACTCTTCGGGTCCTCCCTATGCTTCGAGCGCTTTTCTTTCTTCGACGGTTGGGGGGCATCAACATGGGCCGGCTCTACGTCCTGAACGATGTCGTCTGGGACCGGGTCCTCACCGTGCTCAGCGGTCAGCATCAGCTCTTCATCTCTCCGGCCGAATGATAGGTGTGTTTGGCTCAAGGACAAAGGGGACATCCGGGGTATTGGAGAGGCGCTGGCAGGAGATGTGCGAGTCAGGATCCCTTCTACGACCACCTGAGCCTTCGGCCACTGGATGAACGTCATTAAGCATTGTCCTAACGTAGTGGCATCCTCTTCAGGAGGTACAGGGACATTCATGGCACTGAACTCGGGAACTACCCTGTCAACCTGTACCTTCACCATGTCAGGCGACGTAACCTGATGGTGCGTCAAGGACCCCGAAGAAGCTGGCATCAGTAGCCCGTGCGCTTGACGCACCCCGAAGAAGCTGGCATCAGTAGCCCGTGCGCGACGGTAACTTGGGCCCCTGGCACAAGAAAAACCAATCGGCATTTCGTGGGCACCTGCACCTGTGTGAACAACATGTTAAACCGTGGTGCCCGTCAAGAAACGTATTGTTAAAAGATAGTACTATCGACAATGAACTTACGTTTACAGTATCGTACGGATATGACGTAGCTGCCCCGCCAGAGGTGGCGGCGGTGGTAGAGGCGCAACTGCTCCATCCAGGAGCGCTCGGGTCACGAGGAGGCATGGGTGGCAGACCCCCATAGTACCTTTCGACCTCCTGTCTTGCCGCTGCTCGTGCCGCCTCTTCCGTCCTCTTCATATGCTCTTCCATCTCTAGTCTTGCCTCCGCTCTCGCCTTCTCCCACAACTCTGCCACTAAAGCTTCGTGCCTGCTCCTCTTCCTTTTGCGGGCAGCATCAGGTGATTTGGGAAATGTTCTCTCCCATGGAGCGGCTACGCCAACCCCTCGTGTACGCCCGGTTTTCTCCGGGTTTCCCAGAGCAATCGATAGAAGAGTTTTCCCCCTCTCGGATTGTACGGACTCTTGAGAGGATTCCTGCTGGCTCAACTCTATCTGCAATATAGACATTTCATATCTTACTATTGAGAGTACGGAAAACTATTTAGTTACGATGGATTGACAAGATATGTCGAGTTAGAACCAATCGATGGGAGATCGCCTGGACTTCCTCGTTAGGGAAGGTCACATCCCCCGTCGCTGGGTTCACTTTCGAGTGCCCCCGGGCCCAGTTCCTGGCGCGAGGCTCCGTAATTCCCTCGAACGGAACCGGTTTCCCTGCCGCTCGTAGTGCAGCATCCTCTCTTTCCCATTTATCCTTCATCCCGACGTACCCGCGGCTGCCAACGGTGTGGTTGTGTTTATGCTTGCTGCACAGCTCCTTGTTCTTCTCACTCTTGGTCTTGAATTCGTCAGTGGCCCTCGAAGCGACAAACTGGTCCCACTGCTCTTCAGTTACTTTCGACCATCTTCTTCCCGGATGGCGATTTTTCAACACGTACTCCTTCGTCGCAGTGTGTCTCTAGTTCTTGTGAGCATTACACATCGTGATTTCGGCGTGGCGCTTCACCGCCTCTTGGAGGTGCTCCGGGACCTCGAACAGCCTAAACAGCGAGGTCAGTATCGCACCTATCTCCGCCCGAGGGACCTGGCTCCAATCGGGTGTGGTGATCGGGATGTTCTCCCGTACGAGCACCCCACAGGCATTGTTGAACTTCGACGCCGAGCTCCTTGGTTCACATGGTGCACCTGTATCTTGGTCGACCCCTGTGATGACTAATGTCTGCGTTGGCAACTTGTTCCCCGTTCTTGGTTTCCGTTGTCTTCTTGGTGGCGGTACAACTTCGGCCTCGACATCGGGTTCAGGCACAGACGGATCAGGGCCACTATATTAAATAATAAACTAATATGCTTGTAATTAAATAACAACCTATGAATAGAAATAAAGCAACATTTTGGAATCGTATGAGAAGATGTACCCTCCCTACAACTTTTGAATTAAGAATTCTCACAATGACAAGGTCTACTCGATATGAATTAGGCGTAAATGTATCAAAAATCTGTTAAATCAAAAAGGATATTCAATTAAATCAAAAACTTCGGCCTCCACTATAGGAATTCGATAGCGAAAGTCCAGTAGCCTAAACCAGAAGTACTTATGTCTATGAACAGAGAGAAACCTTCACTACTTCTATCACTAGAAGAGGGATAATCAGCATAACTATGCTTCATGGAACAATGGCATTACACATCGGATCTAAACCTAGTGAGAATGTGGGACTTACCCGGAGTGCGACGACGAGCTGGTGGCGCTGGAGTGCGAGGAGGAGGCGGCAGCCGAGGAGGAGGCGGCCCTGTCAGCGGCGACGGGCATGGTGGCGGCCCCGGCGGCAGCAGGCGTCGTGGGGGGCGGCCCCGGCGGCAGCGGGCGTCGTGGAGGCGGTCCCGGTGGCAGCAGGCGTCGTGGGGGCGGCCCCGGCGGCAGCGGGCGTCGTGGAGGCGGCCCCGGCGGCAGCAGGCGTCGTGGGGGCGGCCCCGGCGGCAGCGGGTGTCGTGGAGGCGGCCCCGACGGCGGCGGGCGTGGTGGCGGAGGAGGGGGTCGAGGCGGCTGCCCTGGCAACGGCGGGATCCATCAGAATGTTGGCGGCGGCGGCGGCGACAGCAATTCGGGCGTGGGGGCGGGCAGTGTGTCACTGCTGGTCAAGTGTTTAGGGTTTTGACGCGCAAGCACAAAAAATTTTCTAAGTCCTGCGCCCAGCTATATAGAAATATCACCACTGACGGGCGGTAATACTTCACCCGTCAGTGATGACTTTACACAGCTGACGCCTAGAAAGTCATCACTGACGGGTGGGAATATAACACCCGTCAGTGATTAATATTAAGAGTGACGGGCCGTAGTAGTTTGACCGTCAGTGATGATAGAAGTGATGGGTTTCAGTATTTTACCCGTCAGCGATGATACCACACGTGACGGGCTAGATAGTCCTACCCGTCAGTTTTTGGTTGAACCCTGCCATTCATCTCTTTGTTTAACTGGGGAGTCTTAACCAATTTGGAAGATCTATTGGTAAATAACAGAACTGGAACTTGTATGTTCAAGTAAGGGAAACTCAATCATATTCAAAACTCCACTTATGAATTAATTCTGAGAAAGTAACCACCTACAGGCATATATGTTCATGTAAATGAGTCATGTATACATGGCATAAATGACTACACATATATTAGGTTTCGTCATTCCCTTCAACATCATGGACTAGATTTTTCCCTTCATATGTCAGTCCTTCATTCTGATCTCTACGTACGTACGGGTTGGCATCATTATCAACATGACCTTTGATCTTTTTCGTTCTTCTCTCATCTTCATCTTCGGTATCTGGATCATCGAATTGGTCGTAGTCTTCTTCATCCACTACCCCATCGACTCCGACGATACTCCTTTTTCCTTTTCTCACAAACGTGACGCTTCTTATTAGATGGATCCAATATGTAGAACACTTGCGCAACCTGTTTAGCCAATATGAATGGTTCTTCTTTGGACCCGACACTCCGAAGATTCACCGTAGTGAAGTTATGATCTTCCACACGGACATCCTTGAGATGCACCCATCGGCAACGAAACACCGGGACCTTGGTCACGGTGTAGTCCAGTTCCCAAATCTCTTCGATGATGCCATAGTACCTGCACTTCGGGCCATCACGACTACTTTTAGCTTCTATCGTCACCCCGGAGTTTTGGTATGTGCTCTTCCTGTCTTGAGCCTCCGTATAAAACGTGTATCCGTTGATATCATATCCTTGCCATGTCACGACGTTTGACACGGGTTCTCTGGCCAACCATTTGACGATTGTTTCTTCTTCACTTGTCGGTTCCCTTCTGTACCAGTATTCCTTTAGCCAACGACCAAATTGCGTGTTGTGCGCCTTTGTGATCCAAATTGGTCCTCTATTGGGGTTCTCTTTGCGCAACAGTTGCTGATGCATCTCTATGTAAGGGCTAACCACTGAAAGGTGCTGCAACACCACAAAATGTGCGCTGTGGAAGTCAGTTGATCGATCAGTACGTAAAGGATCGTACTCTCTTCTTCCGAGTGTGCCGACACCAAAGAGTCTACCCGAGTGCCGCGAACTAGGCACACCTATAGGTCGATGTTCAGCCATGTAATCTGTGCAGAACTCGACACACTCTTCGGCAGCATAGCCTTGGATGATACTCCCTTCAGGGCGATATCTGTTACGAACATAGCGCTTCAGAATCCCCATGTACTTTTCGAAAGGATACATGCTGTGCAGGAACACGGGCCCTAGGCTCAATATCTCCTGAACGATATGTACCATGAGATGTACCATGATATCGAAGAATGTCGAAGGGAAGTACATCTCTAGTTCGCATATGGTCACAACGATCTCTTGCTTAAGTCTCTGAAGGCGATCTGGGCTAATTGATTTGTGGGAGATCGTGTTGAAAAAGCTACAAAGGTTGGTGACAGTCTGACGGACTCTTGGCTCCATTAGGCCTCTGATCGCCACAGGTAGGATCTGTGTCATTATCACATGACAATCATGAGACTTCATACCAATTAATTTCAAGTCTTTCATCGATACAAGTTTCTTTATGTTTGCCGAGTACCCGGAAGGAACTTTCACCCCAGCGAGGCACTCGCATAATCTCGTTTTCTCCGCTTTGCTCAGAGTGTAACAGGCGGGAGGTAGGCGAGTCTTGACTTTCAAATCACCCTTTTTTGACTTTGTCATTGTCTGCTTGGACCAAAGCTCTGGTCTGATGCCCATCAGTTCCATGTCAAGCCGTGCCTTGATACCATCTTTTGTCTTGTCAGGAATGTTCAGCAGAAGACCAATCAAGTTGTCGCACACGTTTTTTTCGACATGCATGACGTCAATACTGTGCCGGGTGTGTAGAACTTGCCAGTAAGGCAGGTCCCACAGTACCGATTTCCTCTTCCAGATGCCCGGTAAAAGCTCTTGTGTCTTTCCGGGTACAATCTCGATATCCCTGACAATCTCATATATCTGTGCCCCGGTCTTCTCCACCGGCTTTGAACGATTCTCCACTTCCCCGTTGAACTTTAACGGGCACTGCCTCCAAGGATCATTTTTGCCCAGCCACCTTCGGTGACCCATGTAGACGATTTTCCTCGAGTTCTGTAAGAATAAACTCGTAGTCTCTTCTTGGCACGTGACACAAGCTTGGTATCCTTTCACACTCTGGCCGGACGAGTTTCCAAGCGCAGGATAGTCATTGGCCGTAGTGAACAACATAGCTCATAGCTGGAAATACTCTCCTTTATCAGCGTCCCAAACCTCAGCCCCCTGGTGCCAGGGTGTGTCTAGTTCTTCCTTCATTAGTTGCATGTACACGTCAATATCGTTTCCCGGTTGCTTCGGCCATTGGATGAGAACGGAGAGATGTATATACTTTCGCTTCATCGACAACCATGGAGAAAGGTTGTACATCCATAGAAGCACTGGCCATGTGCTGTGTCTGCTATCATGTTGCCGAATGGATTGATTCCGTCCGTACTCATCCCGAACCTTATGTTTCTCGCCTCCTCCCCGAAATCAGGGAATGCATCGTCCACTGCCCTCCATTGGCATGCATCGGCAGGGTGCCTCAGGATTCCATCTTCAATTCGACCCTCCGCATGCCAACGCATCCTTTTGCATCGTTCTTGTTGGCAAAAAAACACTTCAAACGTGGAAGGACAGGAAGATACCAGCAAACCTTCGCAGGGGGCCCCTTCACTTCATCCTCGTCCTCGTCAAAATCGTCCTGGTTTGTGACACGCTTGTAGTGGGATGTCTTGCACACCGGACAACTCCGAAGGTCTAGGTACTCTTTGCGGTACAAGATGCAATCATTCGGGCACGCATGGAATTTTTGAACGTCCAATCCGAGAGGGCATATAACCTTCTTTGCCCTGTAAGTGCTTATAGGCAACACGTTCCCCTCCGGGAGAACGTTGGAAAGGAGCTCCAACAATTTTGTGAAGCTTGTGTCTGGCCAGTTATAGGCTGCCTTTAGCTTTAGAAGTTCTAACGACACAGACAAGCGTGTGTGCTCGAGCTTACAGCCAACAAACAATGGTACTCTCGCGTCTTCCAACAATCCTACAAACTTATCCAACTCTCCGTCATTCTCCGGGTTCGCAGTCGTCTCTTCCATGTCACGCAACATGTCGTCCAGATTCCCCATGATGTCCTCATCCGAAGAATCTGAATTACCTTCTTCCTCGACAACTACATGCACGCCCTCAACAATTTCCACCACGTCTGCCTCGTTACCAGCTTCTCTCTCTTCACCGTGACATGTCCAACGTGTATACCCTTCCATGAAACCCTTCGTCAGCAAATGTAGTTGTAACTCCCCTGTCGTCGCCAACATTTGCGTGTTACTACATTTACGACATGGACAACACATCTTTACTTTTCCCTTCAACGCCATATCCTGTGCAGCGACTCGAAGAAATTCGTTCAACGCGGTTACGAAACTCTGGGTGGCACGATCACCATACATCCAACTTCGATCCATCGATGCCTACGATGACATAAAAATAATTGCATATAATAAATATATAAATTGATTAGACATTTCTTCTTTCACGTCCGAGAAAATAAAGTATTAATTACCATCTTGAAGGTACGTAGGAGCGAGGGATATGGAGGGCCTTCGGGGACCGTTAGGGATTCTTGAGGAGGGGCCTTCGGGGACTGTTAGGGATTCTTGAGGAGGGGCCTTCGGGGTACAGTTAGTGAAGGAGGGAAGGGGCGGGCCCGCTTTTGAGAGCCAGGATCGGCCGGCCGGGCCGGAGAGAAGATAGGGGCCGATCAAGCCAAGCTCGTGCCGCAACAGTCCAGGAGGTGGCGATGGCGGCGCTCGCAGCTGGTCCTGGGACGCGCGGGCACAGATCCTGTCTGGTAACTGGCAGGCTTATAAAGGGCAACTCATCACTGACGGGCATAAGTTATCCACCCATCACCGGTATATTACAACTGACGGGCAAGATTTTCTCGCCCGTCAGTGATGATCTCCGGGGGCTCAAAAAAATACAGAACGCCATCGACGTAATATATATCACTGACGAGCCAGCGTTCTACACCCGTCAGCGGTAACATACTACTAACGGGTGCTAGAGTTTCACCCGTCAGTGATGATCTCTGTAGGCTCATAAAAAAAATACAGAACGCCATCTACAATAAACATATATATTCATATCCCAAAATGTCATCACTGACGGGTGGATGTAAATCACCCGTCACGTGTACAGTATCACTGACGATCCCTAGAGTCACACCCGTCAGTGATGACATTTTGGGGATTAAAAAAAAAGTAAGTACGCCATCGATAATCCATTTCCAATTGCAAAATACATACACTTTCTGCATTCAAGATACGAAAGTTTTCACTTGTCGCGGGAGGGGCCGGCGGCCTCGGCGAGGGAAGCTCCTTCTTTCTCCTTCTCTTTCAGCATCTGGATGCGTGGAGAACGATGTAACTGATGGCGTGGCACCTCTTCGTGGCGGTGGGTCTGAGTTTGAGGAGGCGGAAACTCCTCGGGCACGCGGGCGTGCCAACCCGATGCACTCGACATCCTAGCGGTCTTCAGCTTCCGCACCATCGCGGATCCGGCAGGCAGCGAGACGATGAGGATGAGAGGAGTGCGGGCGCTTCTAGAGTTTAGGGGAGGAAGATGAATGGAGATGAAGATGAATCATATGAACGGGGAGGCGGGTTATATAGAGAGTTGCGGGAGGAGGCGAAGAGACACAGCGGTGGAGGCAACAGTCCAGAAGGTTGACCGATCAGTGAAAAATCGGGGGGAAGTCATCATTGACGGGCCGCCGTTCTCCACCCGTCAATGGTATAATACCACTGACGGGCGAACGAGTTTCACCCGTCAGTGGTGAGCTCTGTGGGCTCAAAAAAAATACAGAACGCCATCAACAATGCACATATATATTCAAATCCCAAAATATCAGCACTGACGGGTGGATGTAAATCACCCGTCACGTGTAAAGTATCACTGATGTTCCCTAGAGTCTCATCCGTTAGTGATGATATTTTGGGGATAAAAAAAAGTTAGTACGCCATCGATAGTTCATCCATTTCATCCGATTGCAAAATACAAGACAAGAAATTTTTCAGTTGTCCGTCATTTCGACAACCCACACCATCTTCTCCTTCTTTCTCTGATTCTCGACGCGCGGCTCCGAGCCAGAAGGTCCTCCTTTCTCGACCTCCTTCATCTTCCCCTCCCGGGCAAGGGCGGCGGCCGCGGCGCGGGCATCAGCGAGGGAAGCCTTCACGGCTTCCGCCGTCATGCGGTCCTCCTCGGCTATGATGGCGGCCCTGGCGCGTTCATAGTGGATGGACCAACGTATCGCCTCCTGGAGCTGCCGCTCCTCTTCGACGGCGGCAGTGGCGTCGTCCTTGTCCTCGGGCTCCTCCTCGACGGCGGCAGCAGCGTCCCCCTCCTCCACGGGCTCCTCTTGGACGGCGGCAGCGGCGTCGTCCTCCTCCACGGGGTTCCTCTTCGACGGCGTCAGCGGCGTCGTCCTCCTCCACGGGCTCGACGCGCAGCTCCGCGCCAGAAGAACGACGTAACTGCTCCGCCTCCTCCATCTGCTCCTTCTCCTTCAACATCTTGATGCGAGGAGAACGACGTACCTGCTGGGGAGCTTCGTGGCGGGCCCTCTTCCTCGAGGACGCGCTTTCAGGAAACTCCTCGGTCTTCTGCTCCCGCACCATCGCGGATCCGGCCGGTGGCGAGACGGTGAGGGGAGGAAGATGAACGGAGAGATGAACGAGAGGAAGATGAAACGCTCGGTGGGGTAGGTGTTTTTTATAGCTCTGGGAGGCGAAGAGGCAGAAAATGGTGACGGCTCGTCCTACAGGCCCGTCACTGAGAATAGCCATCACCGGTAACAATGTTACCGCTGACGGGCAGGTTTTTCGCCCGTCTATGATGACTAAAGTACCACTGACGGGCAAAAAACAAGATCGTCACTGGTAAGATTCGTCGCCGGCAGCTGTGTAATCTCTGACGGGTCATACATTTTGCCCGTCAGTGATGACTTTCCCCACGCAAATTGGAACATATGGTAGATTCACTACTGACGGTTCACCCGGTGCCCGTCAGTGATAACAAACAACTGTGACGGGCCTCTCCCTGCCCGTCAGTGATAATATGCAACGGATGACCTTTTTTCTAGTAGTGAGCATAAACAAAAAAGTACCGGTTCTTCTTCTCCTCCTCCTTCTCTCTTCTCCTCTTCCTCCTTCTCCTTCTCCTCTCTTCTCCTCTCTCTTCTCCCTCTCCACAGCAGCTCCTCTCTGCTGCCCCGGAGCGCCCCAACCGCTGCGCCCCTCCTCTCCCACGCACAGCGAGCGGCGGCGGTGTAAGCAAAAGGAAGCGGCGGCGGCGCTAGATTTGGGCGACCCGCAGGAGGAAGTGTCGATCTGAGAGATGGAGGGTGGGAAAAATCGCAGGAGCGTCTGGATCTGAGAGAGGGATGGTGGGGAAAGTGACTGTGGCTGTCGGTGCAAGTGTGGCTTAAATGCTAAAGGTTGTCGGTCTTTGAAACACCGACAGGGGGCTTGTCGGTCTTTGAGATACCGACAGGCTCCTGGGACTGACACGTGGCGTGCCGTGGGCTTGTCGGTTTTTCGAAAACCGACCATGGTCCCCAGTCGGGTTTTGCGCGGCCGACAGGGTAATATTTCTGGAATTGTTTGGAAAAAATATATTTTTCTCGAATTTTTGAAAAAATAAATAATATCTATAAAAAAATCCAATAATCTGTACTGTAAAAGGAAGGCAAACTAGGACTGAAAACTGGAATAGATGTAGGATTAGGAATAACAGCAAAGGGTAAATGGAATTCCTTGTTTGATTGGGTAGATAATGGAATGGATGCATCTATATTAGTACTGCCACATGTCATGGTCTATCGAGGGTTTAATTTAATTAAGAAATAGACCTAGTCTTACATGATGTTTTTTGCAGCACATAGATGAGACCATCTGTTGCATAGAGTGAAATATATTTATCTACTGATGTGATTTGGTCAATGTATTCTCGTAAAATATAAAATATAGTAATTGAGATGATAACTAGCATACGTCATCTAGGTATTTGTGTACATCGAGGCCTTGGGGCCCACATGTCAACTTCCAGTTCCGGCACACCTCTACGCAAGTCGAGTACACATTTGCAGTCCAACTCGACGGCCGTGGGTGGAAAAAAGCTAGCTAGGAGAAATCAGGCAGTCATGGAATTAAGTACTCCACCACGTACGTACCAAAGATGTCTGAACCGGCGAATTAAGATCACCGCCAGCGCCTCGTACTGTTGGTTCCTGGACGAGAATTAGTTGAATTGATATTGACCGACAGAGACAGTACAGATTCGGTAACGAAATTGCCTTTTGTCTTTTCCATTCACTCGACTTGCATAGTCGTCAGTTAGTCCGCGACACGGCGTGCGGAGCGGCGGATTTCGGCTTGATCCTCGAGCTCTTCACGACCATCATCGATCGTGAGAACTACTCGAAAATCTAGATCGGATGGGTTGTAGTCCCACTCCATCGTGTTATCCTCATTGGATACGATGCGAGTAGGATCATGATAGTCTGGACGATCAGAGGTTGCAGGCGACAACCCAGACAATGGGCTGGTTGCTCCTGCAGGGAGGTTGTCGGTTAACACCAACTTCCCCTTGAAGGCCCTGGCGTACTCGGTTCTGAAGCGACCTGCTTCGCAATCCGAGTTCTCACCAGGAGAGTATTCTCCAAAATCCACGCGGTCCGTTACCGGATACGGATCTACAGGGCCGAAGTTGTCTGGTCCGAGTACCCAGTACGGCGCACGGGGGCGATCGGATTACCCGCCGGATCTGCTTCTTCCTTCTCGGGTTGAACCGGTAAGGGCTGTTGAAAGGACCGAAGGTGCCGACTAGAGGGGGGTGAATAGGAGGCTAATTAAATTTACTTCTTTTAACTTAGTTAATCAAATTAAGTCTTAGCTAGAAGCAAGGATAAACTAGCTGTGTGACAGGTGAATAGCACAGACAGTATAAGATGTGTAAATTAACATGTAGCTGTCACACAGGTGGCTAACACAGGTATGCTAATGACTTAGAAACAGATAAGTAATTTATATGTCTGTGTAACAGGTAGCTGACACAGGTAAGAGATATGATCTACAGCAACTGTGACACAGCTATGCTAACACAGGTGAGAAGGTGATCTATCACTGATAAACAGAATATATCTAAGAGTACACAAGCATGCAGATATAGCAAGAAACTGGAAGCAATACAAACAAGAACTCAGAGAGACAAAATGTTTTTCACCGAAGTTTCCAACTCTTTTAAGAGTGGTACGTCTCCGTTGGAGAGGCTACTCCGAAGAGATCGCCAGCACCGAATCGTGCTTGTTCTCCAAGTACCTGAATGATCAGACATCTTCCTTTGCTTGTGGAAGTCCTTTTGCTTGCAGCAGATAGACTTCAGATCACCTTCATAGACTACTGGTTCAAACCCACACAAGTTTGGGTGATACCAGCAACTCCTACACCTGTCTAGGAGTAGACACTCCAAGAGTAACAGATTCAGCAGCAACAACTCTTGGAGGAACCAATGCTCTTTGCTCAAGAACTATAACTCTCCCGAACTGACACTTAGGAAACTTAGCTTTTGTTCGGAGGTGAGAGGCTTTGCAACGGTCGAATATGATTCACTGGGTTGAGCAAGGTAGAGGTCGACGACCTCCCCTGGTCCCCTATTTATAGGGTCCACAGGCACCTGACCGTTCCATTGTTGCCACGTAGGATTGAGTGGATTACCGGTGTCAGACACCGGTGACACAGCCAATCACTCCGCTCAACTATAACCGGCTCAGGCAGACCGATACCTGTGTCACCGGAGGCACACACAGGTAAACCCTTAACTGACGTAGCCGCACTACTCAGCCCGGTCTTGGCACATGACATGCCCTCAGCGCACAAACAACCTCTGAAACCTAATAAGGAGAGAACTTCTGACAGCCTTCTGACTCAGCAGACAGACTATCGCAGTGCAGGTCCCTTAGCAATTACAAGCTCTCCCCTGGTACAGAGATGTACTTGAGTCATAGAACACTAAACCACCTGTGACACAGCTGTGTCACATCGATGACTCTAACCCCTAGGGTTTTCTACTGCTAGCACTACAGAGTGCAAGCACAAACCAGTTTCACACTTGTGCAAAACTGTTGACACAGGGCCACTAACCTCAATAAGCATCAGTGCCACTGTCCAACATCCTGAGTATTGAGCAATAGAACCTCCACAGATCATTACTACTTCATCCCTCTTGATAGTACGGGTGTTTCCTATGGACTCAAAGAAACTAGCAAATATAGGCTTTACCTGCCCACCAACTGCAGTCACGGCCCTTGACCCATCAAGCCACCATCACCTTGCTTGCAACTCCTTGCACAACACCGGCTTCTTCACAGCTGTGGCACAGCTGCCTAGCACAGCCATTCCCTTAGTCCTGGAAACCACCTTTGTACCTTTTTGGTGGTCATCCTTTCCTTGATGACCCTTCTTCCTAGAACCTACTAAACCTGCTTACACTCACTGTAAACATTAGATTCCAGTTTGAGTTGCTATTAACCATCAAAACCCCACTTAGGGGCCTAGATGATCTTTCAGCTGTGCAGTCGGCGTAATGGGCTGATCGCGACTAATTGCGCGTCTTGCTGACTCTGATTCTTCTTGGACGGCTTGAGCCAGAGAGGCCCCCACGGTCGGCACCATCTGTCGACGATCGGTAAAACCGCCGATCTTACAGTATTCGTGAAACTGTGATACTTGGGGGGTAGAGACCTCTAGGGCACAAGGCCAAGAGATCTGACAGCAAGGAAAATCTTTTTTTTATACAGGTTCGGGCCTCCCTCAGGATAACAACCCTACGTCCTATTTGTATATATTGATCAGAGAATAGTCTTACAAGGGATGTGTATGTTAGTGGCTACCCTAGGCCTAATCGTAGACTAATCTGACTAGTCCCGCTGAGCTCGACTCCTTCGAGGTGGCGGGAATAGCTAGGGCTTCTGGATCTGGAAATGCTTGTTGGATCTAACTCGACTTGTCCTCCCCTATGTGATTACTGATCCTTTTATAGGGGGTTCATCTAGTCGTACCGGTCATGGACTTTGACCTTGTCACATCCTGTTTTCTTCATCAAAGTTTTCCCGAAGATCAAAACCCTAAAAGACGTGTATATGCGTATATGTGCCATTCTTGCCATGCGCTTTTGAACTTAATTTCTTAAGCATGTCATCGCATGGGGAGCTCTCGAGTTACGTTGCACCATCACGCAACGAAACCGGGTTGCCATCCGTCATCGCGTGTGCATCAGAAAACCCTAACCCTAACCGGACACACGCACTTTATGCTCACGACGCCCCTAAACCCTAGCGCTATGCGGCAACCTACCCAAACCTACTCCCAACCACCCAAACATGTATCCAACCTTCCCCGTACCCTACCGTGGTCTTGCCATCGTCCGAAGCCCTAAAATCCAACCTGTCGTCCTAAACCCTAATTAGGTTTTCTAGTAGCCAGAAAATCAAAAGTGTTATCGCATGTATTTTAGTTTCTCCAAAATTTTTAGAAAAACTCCAGAAGCTTCCTGAGTTTATTCTTCACCAAGTTATAAAATAAAACTTGAAGGTCCAGTTCAAAAATTTTGAATTACATTCAAAATTCAAATTTGTTCAAATCTTTCCTTTTAACTACAACCCCTCCATCCCTTGCTCAGAAAATTCCACAAAAATTACACAATGCTCCACTCAGTACTCTGGTTCCAAATATGTAAAAACATTTATGCCTTCAGTTCAAAAATCTGCCAGGACAGCCATCGAGCACCTTGTGCATTTCTCTTCTCCCCATGAATTCTAGCTCAGCTCCCAACCACTCTCCTCCCAAACTACCTACCAGGGCTTTTGCCATCACCAGACCCTTGTTCCATCAGCTGAACCTCACAGAATACACTAGCTCCACAGCAGTCCACGCTTGTGTCAATCCATGCCGGCAATGGCAAGGCTTAACCCACCTTTTCTCTATTTGATTCTGAGCCAATACTCACCTCACCATCCTATCCAATCGCATGTACATCGTTGACATTGCCAGGCGCCCTCCCAGACACACTCAGGCACATGTGTGCAAGCCCATGCCGGTTGGGACAGGCACTGGCATGACCTGGGCGCACCCACGGGCATTACCATGCCGCTCGGCAGTGGCAGCCCCCGTCGCCCTCGGTCTCCATCGCTGGTCAGCTCCACCAGTGCGCCGCAGTCTCTCCCTGACCACCCTCTAGCTCTGCGCAGCGCTGACCCGGCCCCCCACCTTCTCTCAACGCCGGGAACAACCAGGCCCCGCGGCCATTGCTCACCTGCTCCGATGACCGCCTACTTAAAGGCCGTGCGAGGGTCCCCAAGCTCAACACCCACCACCATCTTCCTCCTCTGGAGCTTCCCCATTCCACCAATTTCCCTGAGCAGCCACCAATTCTTCTCCTACCTCACTCGACCACCCGTAGTCGCTGCTGTTCCCGAGTGAAATGGAACCGCCCCCAGTGAAGGATCCTCCCTTTCTCTCTTTCCTTAAGCTTCCTGGAACCTCCTCTAACCCTCTCAAAGTTTCCTCTGTAGCTAAAGCTCGCTGGAGACCTCTAGCCACCGTCGCCTCCGCCTTCCCTGTTCTGAGCACCAACGAGCCTCGTCTCCAGCAAGCGCGCGAACCCATTAACCACAAAAACGAGCTCGCCATCTCCTCTGGAATCCGTAGGTGCAGCTGCTCCCTTTCTCTGCCACTGAATCACGTGCAATTGCTCGCCGATGATTCACCGGAGCTTCGCCGGAATCGGGAAATCCTCGCCGGAACCCTCGCCTCCACGCACCTTATCTCCTCTACAGCTGACGCGCGGGCCCGGGTTATGTTTAAAACCCGCACGTACCGCTTCGCTCACGCTCTCTGCCACGCGGGTCCACCTGTCGGATTAAGTGATCCGGCTCAGTCCAGTAAACCGCTGGTTTTCCCCTCTGGACCAGTACACTGACATCCTTTGGTTCGGCCGGTTCACCCAGATCCGAGCCGATTCTCTGAAAACCTCCAAAAGCAAAGTTGCTCCAAATTCAATTTCCCACATTTTTGATATAGACCACTTTTCAGAAATCCAAATATTTCTCTCTGTACAGTCCATAGTTCAGTATCCAATTCAAATTTAAATAGTTTTTAAATTTCCTTTTGAAATGTGTTTAGCTTTAGAGCATTCCAGCATATAAACTCTAGCATTTTAGAACATTGCACAAAGTCTCATGCCTATACCCACGATGCATCCTCCGAAAGACTGGTGCACGTTGAATCCAAGAAACCCTAATACCGACTTCGTACATGTGCACATATATTCCCCTTAATAGCATTCCTATCGTGTTGAAACCCTAGAAACCCCAATGTTAATTTCATGCATATATATTCTCTTAACAACACTCCATCAGGTTAAACCCTTTGGAAACATGTTAGGATCCAGAGCTCATGCATGTTTATGTACCCATCCACATGCATAGTCGAAGATGTAAGGGCATCGTAAAACCTAAAAACCCTAACACTAGGAGTTCATGCACATTCCTACGCACTCAATCAACACCCGAGCAAGTTGAACTTTTTGAGAACATCATGAAACCTTTGATGCATGCATGCTGATCGTTGTGAAATCCTTCATCGATTTCCGTCATAATGATTCTTATTCGAAGTTTTTCCGATCGTGTAGTTGACGGTGTAAGGTACGTCCGCCAGGAAGAACCCGAAGCATCCCCGCGTCCGGAACCGAGCCAAGAACTGCCAGGCAAGCTCTCCGCCCTTGATCATGTTGTAACCCAAGTTTACGAAATGTTATTTTAATTTCGAAACATGCATGCTATGTTCTATTACCGTTATTTTATGTAGTATAGTTATTCCGATGAGTAGAAAACCCTAGTCCGACCCTGAATCCCTTGTAGCCCTAAGAATTATGTATTCCGGAAGTCTTATCGAAAAACTTAGGGTAGTGTATATACATATGCTCATGCTTAGCCCTGCCGTAGTAAAATTAGGGTTTTATCAAAAGAAAAATAGCAACACCCCATATTTTATGTGGTGAACTTTTGAGAATCGGACCGTCGTGTCCAAAGGTGTATGAAGGTAGCATAGCCAGGGGTTGGTATGTTTTACCGAAAATGGTTTTGCGAAACCAAGCTGAAAAGAGAGAAGTTTTTGATCCAGGTCGGTAATGAAGGGTGAATGTAGGGAGTGTGTTAAAGAGCGAGGTAAGGCCCGTCGTGGTTCTCGCTGCCCGTTTACGGGAGTGGTGTGGAGTCCTTCTCGGATCATCTAAGGACCAAAGTTAAGTGCCGTTTGGCCAAGTCTTACCGTGCGGCCACATGTCCTTTGTGGGAAGGACTTGATCTAGTAACCGGCCTGAACTAGCATGAACCCGTGGGCAGTTAGTAGGGGTGCAGATGGGGTGGTGTAGCCCCGAGAGAACAAATACAGCGGTTTAGTGAGGCATTGTTCGCCACAAAGTTGGAACACCAACCTCCTTGTAGCGATGTTACTGACTCAAGGTAGGGTTGGGACATGTCCTTCGAACGGGTTCATGGCTGGGTTCACACTGGCGAAGAGTCTCGTTGTACTAGCTTTGGTAGTATGCAGTATGCCCAGGGTGACCTACATCGTGTGGGTAAAGCCGTACCACCTCTGTAGAGGGTTAAAACTATTCGAATAGCCGCATCCGCGGTCATGGACGAACTTGGTTAGGCCACACTAAAGTAGACTGGCTTTCTAAGCCCAAAAAGTTTTCGGGTTATGGGTTGAAGGACGCGAACCGTCGTGTTCGCAGGACAGCTTGCCAAGTTCCCGTTGTAACGGGAAGAGTGAAGAAGGGTTTCCCCGTGGACTCGGACAAACCCTAGAATCCCTGTAAGTACGAGGTGAGCTTGTGTCTCCCTGAGGAACTAGGTGATTGTCGTTGGTAACCCGTAAGTATGAGGTGAGCTTGTGTCTCCCTGAGGAACCGGGCGAGTACCATGCTTTGCCGTTGTAGCAGAAAGCACAGAAAAGAACTCCCCGTTGTAGCGGATCGAGTGATTTAAGCAGGTACCTCACCTCGCTACGTCGAGATGTTTGTTAAAATCGCTTTTACATCTATTTAGTTATTGCAAATGCAAACTTACTTTCTCGCACAACATGAAACTTAGGTTAGAGCCAAGTTCTGCTTAATTCCAAGCATGCTCATATCCGTAATAATCTCCCTGGCGGAGCGCTTGCGAGTACATTCAATGTACTCACCTGGCTTGTTATGTGGCCAGACAAAGAGGAGGAATACCAGTCTGGTGATAGCGACAGCGACTTCGATGCGTAGGCTTTCTCCCCCAGTCAATTGCCTGTGGTTCGGCATATAGATGGGCTATCTTCCGTGTTTCATTCCGCTGCTGTTTAATTTGGCCAATAGGCCCGGCTTGTATTATTAAAAGACCAAGTATGGCTGGATATTGAAATGAACGATGTATGGCATGGTTATGTTATCAAGTACTTGTGTATCGATTACTGATCCAGAGATCGATACAGTGAACACAAGGGTTTATCCGGCCTTAAAACCAGGTACACCACAGACCTATGTGAGACTCTGGCTTCCTTAAACATCGAGATCGCCTCCCTAGTTTAAAGGGTATCTTCCCTCCCTACGAGGGGTTACCTTATCTTCCTGGGATCCTTACCGGGCACGTGTGTGGCGTACCCGGTTTTGAGGCCGAATAAACCCTTGTGTTAACCGTGCTAGTCCCATGATCAATGGCTAGCACACACAAGCACTTGATAGTATAGACATGCGATATATCATTCATTACACAAATAGCCATAATTGGTCTTTATTTAGTACAAACCAGGCCTATTGGCCGAATTCAAACTGCAGCGGAAATAAACACGCGGTAGATAACCATCAGTATGCTGAACCACAAGCAAACTGACTGGGGGTTGAAACCCTACGCTTTGAAGTCACTGTCGCTATCTCCGGTCAGGTACTCCTCCTCGTCTTCTGGTCACATAACAAGCCAGGTGAGTACATTGAATGTACTCGCAAGCTTTCCACCGAGGAAAACTTTGGCACGGACATAGATGTATGCAAGGGAATTTCAAGAAATGGCTCTAGCCTATGTTTCATATTGAGCGAGAAAGTAAGTTTGCATTTGAAATATGTAAATAGATTGTAAAAGCAGTTTTCGCAAAATGTCTCGACGCGGCGAGACAAAGTACCTGTTTTCTTCATTCCTCCCGCTACAATGGGAAGATCATTTCTGTGCTTTCTGCTACAACGGAAAAGCCTGGTAATCACCTACCAGAAGGAAATATCCCAAACCTAGCTTGAGTCAGTATCATCGCTACAAGGAGGTTGGTGTTCCAACTTTGTGGCGAACAAGCCATCGCTTTCCCGTGAGAACTTTTCTCTACAGAGGCTACAACCTCATCTGCACACTTCTCCCTGCCTACGGGTTCATGCTAGTCTCAGACCGGGTACTAGATCAAGTCCTTCCCATAAAGGACATGTGGATGTACGGTAAGACTTGGCCAAACGGCACTTAAGCTCGGTCCTTAGGTGATCCTGAAAGTGCATCTAGTGCCCCTAATGGATTTTGATGATTAATGACAAACGATTCAGGGACTAATGGTTTACTAAGTGTATACAGGTGATTAGTCCCCAAGAAGTTGGTTTAATCCATGGATGTCGACCCTCAAAAATTGAAGATAAAGAAAGGCTTGGACTTAGAAGATTAGTGGAGATTTTCTAGAGTTCTTTTGAGTCCATAGGACAAGCCGCCTATTAAGAGGGGTATGACATTTAGGTTTGAAGAAATTCATTGAGAAATGCCTAACTCATCTCAGATTCATTTGTTGAAACCTTCTTCTGGAACCCTGCCGCTTAGGGTTTCTCTCCAGTTCCATATTCGGGAAATCGGTTCTACTGGGTTGGGAAGACCGGTTATACCGGAACACGCTTTTGAATCCCTAGACCAAGTCCTGTCCGTTTTTGTCTGTGGTTGTACCGGGTTTGTCTTCCGGTTGCACCGAGAATCCTCTCTGGACTTAGGTCGCTTTGATGCCCTAGGATAAGTCGTCTCTGAGTTGTCTGCGGTTGCACCGGGTTTGTCTTCCGGTTGCATCGGGAACTTCTTCTGGACTTAGGGCAAAGCTCGTCGGGGAAGACATCCGGGAAGTCACAGACTACCGGAACATCTGGAAGATCAGGAAGGGATTTGCCTTCAAGAGCACAAAGATGGGATTCGACGAACTTTGGAGTAAACCGAACAGTTTCACCGGAGGGATGAGAAAGAACCACTGTCTTCGTTGCACAATCAATTAGGGCTTGATGTGCCATCAACCAATTCATTCCAAGAATGACATCGATATCTGTAGAGGTCAAAGAAATCAAAGTGGCGAAGAACTCCAGATTACCCACTTTGATACAAACTCCACGGTATTCTTGGGATGCTCTCATCACGGATCCCGGTGAATGGATAGACAGAGAAGTAGGCATAGCTCATAAGGGAGGTTGTTTTCCTCAGCAAAACCCTTGGATATAAACGAATGAGAAGCCCCTGAATCGAAAAGAACTGATGCTGGAACTGAATTAACAAGGAGCGTACCAATCACGACATCGGTTGCCTCCTGAGCTTCTTCTGCGACCACGTGAGTCACGCGACCGCGATTCACAGACTGATGTTGCGGGTTCGCCTTCTTGGCGGGGACATTGCCTCGAGGTTGACCTTGCGCTGGAGCAGGATTAGGTGCAGGAGTTCTGTCGCTGAGGACAGTCACGAGAGAAGTGACCAGGGCTGGCCACATTTAAAGCAAGCCCCAAACGGAACTTTTGGAGCAGAATCAGCAGATTGTCCTCCCATTGGCCTCGGCTGGAAACTGGGAGCTGGAGGACGAGGCACAAAACCGGAGGGTCTTGGAGCGGGAGTAGCGCGATTGAATGCACTAGCAGGAACCCAAATACGCCTCTTTTGCGGATTGGAAGAAGAGGGCTTCACTGCATCTCGAGCACGCTTTCTAGATTCTTCAAGAACTAGCTTGCCGTGCTCCATCTTGACAGCCTTGTTCATAAGAGCCTGAAAGTTGGCGAAGTCAAAGGAAGCAGCTCATAACGAAGCTCCGGATTCAAACCTTTGCGGAACTTCTCTTGTCTGTCCGCATCGGTGGTAACGTCACGAGGAGCATAACGCGCCAAGTGGTTGAAGGAGTGGAGATACTCGGTGACGCTCTTTCGTCCCTGAGTTAGATTCGGAATTCTTCCTTCTTGATGTCCATGACACCTTCGGGGATATGAGTTCCACGAAAAGCATCGCAGAACTCCTGCCACGTAACCACGTGACCTTTCTCCTGGATGGCGAGGAAAGTTCTCCCACCATGATGCGGCAGCACCTTCAAGCATGATACGCCGCGAGATCCACGCGATCAGCCGCGGGGATACGAGCTGTCTCCAATTTGCGCTCGATGCTGCGAAGCCAATCATCAGCTTCGATAGGATCTTCTGAACGACTGAATGCGGAGGCTGCGTTCGAAGAAAATCTGAAATTCCAACTCGAGCTTCGGGTTGGGGAGCAGTATTCCGGACTAGATGCTCCAGAAGGCGAGTCTGGTCCATTCGATTCCGCTCGATCTGCATCAACACCTCTGCCATGGATGGCGGTGGGGGAGGAACATTATCGTGACCAGAGCCACGACCTTGATTACCAGCGGCATGCTGGCTACCTTCCGGATGTTCGGCCATCTGAATCAAAGAATAGATGTTGCCACAAAATCATGATTAGATCATAAGGAAACTTGAACGGAATGAATTCGAAAGAATTTCACGATTTACAAGATGAAACAGAATCTGAAACATGTCAATGGAGTAATCGGTAGAGTCGGTAATAACCGGGAACAAGGTAAGAGGGAAGGTAAGGATTCCCTGCACACGTGAAGTCTAACTTTTGAACGGGGCAAGAAAGTAGCAAATTCGTTTTTCAACCAAACGAAAGGGTAAGGAGAAGAACTAGGATCGAAAAGGATAAGGAGAAAACAGAGTCACTACTTACGCTTTTCGCAAATCCTTTTTAAGTTCAAATAGTTTTTGCAACTTCTAGACCCAACAACGGCCAAGACAAAGGTCATCCTACAGTCAGTCCTGCTCTGATACCAAAGCTGTCGAACCCCAGAATTCGTAACAGAGAGTCTTAAGTAAAACCACCCGCTAAGTCGAAACGTCAACCCCGACCTCAACTCCCGGGTATCAATCCCAAGAGGAGTGGAGTGATATGGCTCCGAATAGCCCGAGACGTCAACCCCGAACTTTCTCCGGCAAACTAATGCACAGATCGAGTAGGGTGATATGAGTCTCCTCACTCTTTCACTACCGAGCCGGAACATCAACCCCGAACTCGTCCCGGCAAATGAATGCTCGGCTGGAGTAGGGTGATATAGTTCCCAACCTCTCAGTAGCAGAGTCGCTTCACAGGGGTGATCCAACCTAATAACTCTATGATAGGAACTCTGAAATCCTACCCACCACATGTGCTTCATCACATACACGCATGGCACATGAGCAGGCGCAAACAACCAGATTTCACAGCAGTAACTCTACGACCGAAACTGCAATATTATAAGTTTGAAACTTCACAAACATATATACACACAAGGATCCGAAGATCTAAACACACACAGCGGAAGAGTATTAGCGGCTGCGAAGCCAAAACGGTAGAGCCAAAAGTGGCAGCGAAACAAACCAACTGCCAACCCCAGGGCAGGATCACTGCCTGGGATTCCCAACGTCTAGGCGTCCTCGGTGTCGAGTTCTATATAGAAACCACCCTCAGGAGGGGTAGTTTCCTCTGCAACAAAAATATCAACAATAGCGGGGTGAGTACAAAATTGTACTCAGCAAGACTTACAGTGCGGAAATTAGTAATAATTGTGCCAAGTATCAACAAAGGGGTAATTGTGGACTAATTTGCGGAAAGCCAGTTTTATCTTTGTCAATAGCAGTAAGTAGATGGAAATCCGACTACTAGAGTACCTTTGTAAAGGGACGAGTCGAATCACTTCGCGCATTCCTTACTGCAGATCACCACACCTGAAATACCCCGACCCATCCTCGACCACCCTGGGAGGAAGCTGTCGCTAACCACGTCCTTAGAGTTGGCAAGTTTTAGCGTTGGTTATAGTTGTCTAATTCGACGCAGGTAATCGCCAAGTTGTCCATAACCGCGGACACGGCTGTTCAAACAGTTCAAACCCTGCAGGGGGGTACATCTTTACCTACACGTATCGATCGACTCTTAATGCCACCATGGACACACTTCACGAGCTGTGCTAGCAGAGGGTGATCGAACACGACCTTTACAATGCTTTCGACCTAGGTATGAGCCACCCTTACGGGCTAGTCCATGTACATCAGTCCGGCCGTAACTATGACACGGTCCCATAAGTTGTAGCAGGTGATACATCCCCGGACTCGAACCGTGTGTAACCCTTACACCTATATTGAAGCACACCACCACCTCATTTTTCACGCACCCGGCAAATAGAAACGGCAAACTATGCAGCTCATACTCTAAGTCTAGGCAAATTATTCAGTCGTGGGTGGTCCATTATCCCACCCGTGTAGAAGTACGCGAATCTTGGGTCAATGTACGTCGGGAACCGGTCCTTGCGGGAAGACGAGACAACCCACCATGCTCCCAGCCATGGCCTCTCGTCTAAACCCAGGTATGATTAAGCAAGTTATTAGTTAATCCCCGGTGAACACCCACCTACAACGTAACCCATTCCCAGTGTTGATTCATCTGCTAACCCAGGAATTACGACTTCTACATGTCTAAGCATGTCTAAGCATTAAATACATAGCAATCATAGAGCAGTGAACACTATACTACGCTAGATAGGTTGGGTTGGTGGTGGAGCTGTTTAAGTGACAAGGTGAGTTTTATTCATCGGACTAGGGCTTTGCTTAGCGGAAAAAATAGCAGTTGAACGCATGTGATAATGAATTTAAAAACAACTAATACTTTGGCAAATAATAGGGGGTTTGCAATGTGACCAAGGGGGCTGCTTGCCTGGTTGCTCTGCAACGGAATCCTGCTCGTGATCGAGACTATCGCCCTGTGGATCCTCCGGCTCTATCGAGGAAGAACGAAAACACCGGAAACGAAGGGCATAATCGTAAACATTAAAATGCAAAACATCGGCATGAGATGACATGCATGCCATGACATAGAGGATGCAAAATAAAAACTAATGCAAGTGGAATCAATTTAATCGGAGTCCGGACGCATAAAATATCGCGATCCGAAAATCCTCCGGCTAATCGGAAACCCTAATCTGAGTTTTTAGCAATTGTATTATTCCTAGCATGCAAATATGGATGAAAATGATGTTTTTGAATAGATCTTCTTTTTCTGAACATTTTGATATATTATTTGCATTTTTCTGATTTAAAATGGATTTTCTATGAATTTTACAAGATTTAAACCATTTTTCACCCTTTGTTGTATTTTTCTCAGTAAAGATAATATTTAAACTAATTCAAATATAGCAGAGGCTGACATGTGGGCCCTACTGGTCAAAGTTTGACCAATTTTGACTGGGTCAATGACAGGTGGGGCCCACTGTCATTGATTTCCCTTTTCTTTTATTCTTTATCTTCTAAATTCTTACATGCGGGGTCCCCATGCCATAGAGACAAACTTATTGAGCTCAATCAATGCACTGTTTGCTCATTAATTATGCTGTTTAGTTATTAACTCAAATCATTAATTGGTCGGTTAGCTTTAAATACTAATCATCAGTGCATTCAATTGGTCGGAACACTAATGAATTGATTGAGCACTGTGTTAATTGCACTCAGCAATAAATAAACACTGATTATTATGTCTCAATAGCTGTTTTAGCGTTAAATGCGTCGTTAGGACACATTTAAGAGCTGCAGTGCTCTAAATTGAGCTGGAGCTCGGTGCGGTTAGAGGAAGCCGGCGGCAAGCGGCGGTTACCGGGGAGGCGGCGGACTCCGGCGAGTGGCGAGGAGAGCACCGGGGTGGTGGAAGGGAACGGAGGCCGGCGACTGGCTTGGGACCCGGGGCGAGGCGCCGGAGGCTCGGGAATGGAGGCCGGAGCGGCGGCTTCGGGTTGGAGCGGCGCGGCGACCGGGAGAGCTCGGGCTTGGCGACAGGAGGGGCTCCGGGCGCGGCGAGATGGGAGCGGCGGCGCGGTGAGCTTCGGGAGGGGCTGGGATCCGGGACGGCGCGGCGAGGGGGGGAGCTCCGAGCGGCGGGGGAGGAGACCGGCAGCGACCGGGCTCGAGTGGAGGGGCTCGGCGCGGCGACTAGAGGAGGGCGGGCGCCGGAGCTTCGGTGTGGCTCGGTGAGGAAGATGAGAGAGAGAGGGGGCACGGCGTGAGAGGATAAGCCAGGGGGGTGGCCGGTGAGGGGATAAGGGAGAGAGGGGGGTGCCTTAGAGAGGAAGGAAGGGAGGCGGTGACGGGCCGGGCCGGTGGAGAAGGGAGGTGGGCCAGGGGCAGAGGGAGGGGAGGCCCATCCGGGTAGATTAGGGTTTAGATTTTTAGGGTTTTTGCTGATTTCCTTTCAAAACCATTTTTCTGTTTTAATGTTTAATTTGGATTCCATGTCAAATTGGATTTCCTATTTCCAGTTTGGATTTGAATCTAGTTCCCAACACTGAAATCAAATTGATATTAACATGAGAACATCTTGCCGCATTACCTTGAATGCATATTACATAAAAATCATTTTCGTGTCCTTAGGATGAGA
The DNA here is from genome assembly GCA_019208055.1 of Stipa capillata. Classification (NCBI taxonomy): domain Eukaryota; kingdom Viridiplantae; phylum Streptophyta; class Magnoliopsida; order Poales; family Poaceae; genus Stipa; species Stipa capillata. The sequence continues at coordinate 119,662 of JAGXJF010000974.1, read as the reverse complement.
TTAGGGTTTTCGTGAGGATTCCAAAATTCAAAAACTTCCTCATTTTCATGTTCATGATATGCAGATGCTGCATAATACAAGGTTAGCAAGATTAAGGATGTTACACCAGTACACAATCCCGGAGTGACCGGGTTCCTTTCCGGAACCACCGGCTTTCCGTTGAAGCCCTTCCGCTGTGCAACGTCTGTTCTTCAGTATGACCGTTATTTGAATCCCGGTTGCACCGGTTTTGGAATTTCGGTTGTACCGAAGGAGAATCTTGAGCCCAACGACTCTTTTCTCAGTCGTGGCTATAAAAGGTGCCCAACCCCTGCTGTGGTAGGTACCCGACACAGAGCGCATTATTGAGCTAAAAAGTCATCTCTCTCAGCTGAACTTTCCCCTTTCCTCTGAGTTCTTGAGTTCTACATCAAGTGAGGAAATCCTTGAGAGATTGAGATCTGTTGGGCAAAACTCTTTGGAGTTCTTCGAGCTTAGTGTTCATCACCTATTACTCTTGAAGATTTGGCATCTTCTAGCCGGCTAGGTGTCTTTGGAAGAGCTCCAATCTGTGGAAAGCCTCCATCAGTTTGTGAAGGTTCGGGGATCACCTCAAGATCCACCAAGAGTGTTGAGCAGATCCTTTGTGGACAGAAGCTCAAGGAGAAGAAGGTGAAGACTTTGTGTCTTCGGAGCTAAGTGCTCAACCTCTCCAATGAAGACGTAGAGTTGTTGCCAACAACTTGAACTTCGGGTCAAATCTCTGTGTCTTCGACTCTTGCTTTTCTTTGTGCTGTTCTTCATTTGAGTTGAATCTTAATTGCTATTTGCTGCACTCACCTCTTACTTGCTTCACCTAAACTTGCTAAGCAACAAATTTGATTAAAATTTGATAATCTCCTATTCACCCCCCCTCTAGTCGATATACTCGATCTTTCAATTGGTATCAGAGCAAGGTCTCCTCTTGCTGTTGATTTGGTTTAACCACCAAGGAGTAAAGTATGTCGACTTCTGGGAATTATAGAAGTTCCTCACATAGACCTATCTTCGACGGGACTAACTATGCAGGTTGGAAGCATAAGATGAGGATGCATCTTGAAGCTATAGACTTCAAAATCTGGAAGGTCATTGAGACTGGATGTGATGTCACCAATGAAGATCAGCCCACTAAAGCTGACAAAAAGAAGAAGCAGCTGAACGCTCAAGCCTGTGACATACTCTTGGCGCACTGAGTGATGATGAGTTTGGAAGAATCAGCACTCTCAGAACCGCGAAGAAGATCTGGGACACGCTCGAAGAAGTGTATGAAGGCACAGAGTCAGTCAAGGACTCTAGAACTGATGTTCTTCGAAGCCAGTTCAACAGATTCAGAGGGCAGGATCAGGAATCAGTCCGAAGCATCTACTCAAGACTCACAACCATCACCAATGAGCTTCGAGGACTTGGTGCAACAGACATCACTGACACTGTCATTGTGAAGAAGCTCCTCATGTCTCTTGATGAGAAGTATGACACGTTGTGCACACTTATTCAAGAAAGAGCAGATTTCAAGTCATTGACTCCCTCTCAAGCTCTTGGAAGACTCAATGCTCATGAGATGATCATTGAAGAGAAGAAAGAGCTGCATTCTACAAGATCAGGGTCTCGAAGAGCCATCGCCCTGAAGGCAAAGAAGACAGAGACTTCGTCTGAAGAAGAAGATGAAGAATCCACTGATGAATCTGAGCTAAGAGACTCCTTTGGAAAGGACTTGGCACTCTTGGTCAAAAGATTCAACAGATTCCAAAGGAGTGGAGGATTCAAGAAGTACAACTTGAAGAGAAGAGAAGGTTCTTCTTCAAGAGAACCCAAGAAGAGAAAGTGCTACAAGTGTGGAGAGATTGGGCACTTTATTGCAAACTGCCCTCTTCACAAGAATGACAAGAAGAAAGAAAAAGGTCACAAGGAAGAGAAGAAGGAGAAATCTCACAAGAAGGAGAAATCTCACAAGAAGGAACATCACTCCAAGGCCAAACACTACAAGAAGAACAAATACAAGGCCAAAGCTTACCTCGGCAAGGAGTGGGACTCTGAAGCAAGTGACTCTTCAAGCTCCGAAGCCTCTTCATCAGATTCTGAAGAAGGAATGGCTGGACTCGCTTGGGCTACACCAACAAAGGCAAAGTCAATCTTCGACATGCCAAGCGATGATGAGTCTCCCACATGCTTCATGGCAAAAAGGTCCAAGGTAAGTTCAAAACCTTCTAACCATGATGATAGTGAGGATGACCTTATGAGTGAAGAGCTAGAGAATGAAAAACCTAGCTATAGAACTCTTGCTAAAACTGTATGGAACAAGAAATTATTCTTGAAGATCAAGAGAGTTTGCTTGTCGATGAGATGGAGAAGAACAAGGAATTGACTCGTGAGTTGAACAAACTCAAGTCAAAATACCTAAATCTCACTAAGGCTCATGAATCACTAGTAGAAGACCATGAGAAGCTTGGAGTTGAGTTCCTCAACAAGAAGCAAGATCTTGAGTCTCTAAAAGTGGCTCATGATGAACTTAGGTTTGAGAATGATTCTCTTATCGCCAACAAATTAGTGAGAATCAAGAAGGCTTTGAACCTCCATGCTTGAAATGCATTGCATCATCTAACAATGTACCTTCATCTACATCATCTAGCACTATGAACTCAAATGCTTCATCTTCAAATGCTATTATGGTCTCTTGTTCTCCTAACACTCTATCTAAGGAGACCATAGATGTTATGAGTGAGAATGCTAGGATGAAGACCATCCTTGAAGTTGGCTTCTTCAAGTGCCACAAAGGAAGCGAATCTCTGAGAGAGCTTCTTAGCAAGCAATCGATGAATTCGAAGAAAGAAGGATTAGGCTTCATCCCAAGCTACAACACGGATGGAACCAAGTGGAGACCCGAGCAATATCCCAAGACCAAATGGGTGCTTGGAAGAGGGAAGAATATCGATCTCATCATTTTAGTGGCTATGCTAGTAAAGATTATGCATCCATGCATGCTAACCATAATGCCAACTATAGAATAGCTAAAACTCAAAAAGGGTAAAGTATATGCCAAATTCATTGGGCACAAGAGTAGAGATGTGACCTCTAGCAAAACCATTTGGGTACGCAAAGATCACATTGCTAAACTTGCACCCAATGTATTTGACACATCTAACAATATCCAAACCACTAACATTCATGGACCCAAGAGGATATGGATACCTAAAAGAAACTAATTGTTTTGTAGAGCTACGCCTCCGGAGGACGAGAATGGGTGCTTGATAGTGGATGCACCGATCACATGACCGGAGACGAAAGCATGTTCGATGAGTTCACGCCAAATGCTTCACCTTCTCGAAGCATTACATTTGGAGATAATGGTAAAGGGAAGGTAATGGGGTTAGGTAAAGTTGCAATCTCCAAGGATAAATCTATTGCTAATGTTATGCTTGTTAATCCCTTGGATTCAACTTAATGTCTATTGCTCAACTAACCGATCTTGATCTTAATGTATTATTTACTAAAATTGATTGCCAAGTAACTAAAAGTGATGATCAAACCTTAGTCTTCAAAGGAGTAAGAAAAGGCAATCTATATCTTGTTGATTTCTCTAAAGGTCCTCAAGTGACCACATGTTTGATTGCAAAGTCTTCAAAAGGTTGGCTATGGCATCGAAGACTTGGACATGTAGGAATGAGGAATCTCGACAGATTGGTAAAAGGTAAACACATCCTTGGAATCACTAACGTATCTTTTGAAAAGGATCGTCTTTGTAGTGCTTGCCAAGCCAGGAAGCAAGTAAGGTCAAAACATCCATCCAAGACCGTCATGACAACTACAAGTCCTCTCGAGCTTCTTCACATGGACTTGTTTGGTCCAAATACTTACAAGAGCTTCGGAGGTAACGCTTATGGTCTTGTTATAGTAGATGACTTTACTAGATTCACTTGGGTATATTTTCTTGAGGATAAAGCTAGGACCCAAGAATGCTTCAAAAGATTTGCAAGAAAAGCACAAAAACGAATTTGACTTGAAGATCAAGAAAGTGCGAAGCGACAACGGCACGAAGTTCAAAAACACCAATGTTGATGACTTCCTCGATGAAGAAGGCATCGATCATGAGTTCTCCGCCGTCTACACGCCTCAACAAAACGGAGTCGTTGAGAGGAAGAATCGTACTCTCATCGAGATGGCGCGTACAATGCTTGAAGAATACAACACGCCAAATAGATTTTGGGCGGATGCCATCAACACCGCATGCCATGCAATCAACCGTCTATATCTTCACAAGTTTATGAAGAAGACTTCGTATGAGCTACTAACCGGTAACAAACCAAATGTTGCATACTTTCGTGTCTTTGGATCTAAATGCTATATTCTAGATAAGCACCACACATCTAAATTTGTTCCTAAGGCACACGAAGGTTTCATTCTCGGTTATGGCTCGAGTTCGCACACTTACCGAGTTTTCAACAATTTCACACGAAAAGTTGAAGAAACGGTGGATGTGCAATTCGACGAAACTAATGGCTCTCAAGTAGAGCAATTGCCAAGTGTTGCAGATGAGCTTGTTCCCACTGAAGCATTGAAGAACATGGCTATTGGAGAAGTGAAGCCAATCGAAGTAAAAGAAAGCACTTCATCTCTAGATGTTGGGCCACCTACCTCAAATGAAGAACACGAAGAAAGAAGTGATGAGGTGGATGGAAACGCCGAAGATGAAGCGCAAACAAGGCTTCAAGGTCAAAGTGGTCCACATCACCCAAGGCTCATGAAGCAAATCCAAGACAGTCATCCAGTCGATAAAATTATTAGTGACATAAACAAAGGTCTACAAACTCGCTCACGTACTAGACTTTCAAATTTTGTGAGCACTACTCGTTTGTGTCTTCTTTGGAACCAACTAGAATCGACGAAGCAATGGATGATGAAGACTGGGTGATTGCGATGCAAGAAGAATTGAACAACTTCGAACGCAACAAAGTGTGGACACTAGTTGATAGACCGAACCCCAAGGAGCACAATGTTATAGGAACAAAGTGGGTGTTTCGGAACAAGCAAGATGAAGATGGTCAAGTAGTGCGAAACAAAGCACGTCTCGTCGCCCAAGGCTACACGCAAGTGGAAGGTTTGGACTTCGGTGAGACTTATGCACCTGTAGCTAGATTAGAAGCTATTAGGATCTTGCTAGCTTATGCAAATCATCATAACATCTTACTATATCAAATGGATGTTAAAAGTGCATTCTTAAATGGTGAAATGAAGAACTAGTGTATGTTGAACAACCACCAGGTTTTGAAGACCCTAAATTACCAAACAATGTATACAAACTTCATAAGGCATTATATGGGTTAAAACAAGCTCCTAGAGCATGGTATGAATGTCTTAAGAAGTTCTTGATAGCTAAGGGCTTCAAAATTGGAAAGATTGATAGCACTCTATTCACTAAAGTAATGGATGGTGAACTCTTTGTGTGTCAAATTTATGTGGACGATATTATCTTTGGATCAACTAACCACAATTTCAGCAAAGAGTTCGGAGAGATGATGGCAAAGAAGTTTGAGATGTCCATGATGGGAGAGTTGAAGTTCTTCCTAGGTCTTCAAGTGAAGCAACTCAGAAATGGAATCTTCATCTCCCAAGAGAAGTACATTAGGGACATGCTCAAGAAGTTTGATATGGAGAAAGCAAAGGGAATCCGCACTCCAATGCAAACGAACGGCCACCTCGACCTAAATGAAGACGGTAAACCCGTTGATCAAAAGGTATTCCGTTCCATGATTGGTTCCTTGCTTTACCTTTGTGTATCTAGGCCCGACATAATGCTAAGTGTTTGCATGTGTGCACGGTTTCAAGTAGCTCCTAAGGAGTGCCACCTCACGGCCGTTAAGAGAATTCTTCGATATCTAGTTCACACTCCCAACTTAGGGCTTTGGTATCCCAAAGGGGCTAGTTTCAACCTTGTTGGATATTCAGACTCGGATTATGCAGGCAATAAGGTTGATAGGAAATCCATCTCCGGAACATGCCAATTCCTAGGTAGATCCTTAGTTAGTTGGTCTTCGAAGAAACAAAATTCCGTTTCCCTATCCACCGCCGAAGCCGAATACATATCCGCAGGTGCTTGTTGCGCTCAATTATTGTGGATGAGGCAAACTTTGAAGGATTATGGAATTGTGATAAATGAAGTGCCTCTTTTGTGTGACAACGAAAGTGCAATCAAGATAGCCAATAACCCAGTTCAACATTCCCGCACAAAACACATAGACATCCGTCACCACTCCATTAGGGATCATGTTGCAAAGGGTGATATTGTTATTAGCCATGTGAGAACGGATAAATAATTAGCGGATATCTTCACAAAACCCTTAGATGAGCATAGATTTTGCGAGTTGAGAAGTGAATTAAATATCTTGGATTCTCGAAACGTAACATGAAACCATGCATACATGTTGATATCTTATTCAAATGTTGATGCTCTAGATGTAAACACATTAAAAGAAAGTATCATTCTCTCAATGAAGGTGTACATCTAAGAATGTGAAGAAAGTAACATATATGCTCATTGATGAATATGATTCATAGAACCCTCTTCACTAATTTGATATGTGGTTCTAAATCTACATTCATACATGGTGGTCACAAACCACCACATTTGACATAGATATAGGTTTGATCTTAGTCCTATTGGTCGTCCAACTTATAGCTAAATTCTTCAGCTGGTATTTCTCTAAGTGGATGACAAAGAACCCTAATCTCTAATCTATTCAATATCTTATCTAAAGTCTTCATGCTATTCTTCACAAGTGCACTGTTGAAACCTATCCCAGTACCACCGATTTCCTCTTCCGGTGCTACCGCGATACTTCTCAGAGTCAGTTTCCATTTTAAAGCAAATTCTTCGGTTCTACCATTTTTCCAAACCCGGCACAACCGGAAACACTCTCTGTTGAGACTCTGAAGAATGATGAGTCTAGCTCCAGTACTCAAATCTGGTGCTACCGCGATTTACTCCGGCACCACCGCCTTTGATGACTCAAAACGGCAGATCTGGTTTCTTCGCGGACCGCATCTCCGGTACTTCCGGGTACCCCTGGCTATAAATAGACCCAGGGTCCTCTTCTCCGCCGCTTGAACTTCCAGAAAACCCTAAAACTCTCTCAGCGCCTTCGCTGTTCTCGTCGACCGCCGGAGCAACCGCCTTCGTCGTCCGGACTCACCGCCGTCGCCGGAGTTCTTCACCTCCGCCGCCGCCGTAGCAGCACCGCCGCTGCCGAGTTAGGGCACGGTAGTGGAACCCGCGATTTCCTCTTCGAATCCCCCGTCGCGCGAGTTCAATCTCCACGGTACATTTTCCCTCCAAAACTAGTACCTGTCAAATCATGAATTTCCTAGAATTTTGGCGCGTTTTTAGATTCCATTCAATCTCTGCGCCAATCAGAATGAGTTATTCGTCTTCAACTTCTCCGGTTCAATCGGGTCTTCAAACCGGTAGTTCCGCGTTTGTGCTCTGCAACGCTGAAGCACAAGCTCGGCACTTCCGGAAGTGAAAACCGGTTGCACCGACTTTGAAGAAATAACACATTCTTCAGCTCAAAACATTTTCTTCAAAACTGTGTCTGCTGAGTACTCTTGTGATCTTACCTTCTTCCTCTTATCCCATCTGCTTCACAGGAATCAATATGTCTGACCAAAGTGATTCTAATGCTGAAATGAGTTATGATATTCAGCTCAGTGCATCAGATCCTGACAGAGCAACCAGCAGTTCCAGAGAGTCTTCACCTCCTCCTCCACTGCCTCCTCAGAAGAAGAAAAAGACTCAAGCAGCAGCATCTTCAGGCACTTCCACCAGAAGAAAGTTGCAGAAACATGGCCTATGAAGTGCCAAGGGAGTTGAAGATATACACTCCTCCACATGAGTCAACCATGGAGAGAAAGCATAGGCACCAAAAGATCAGAAGATATTGGGAAAAGCAACAGAAAGAAGGAAGTTATGTCACACCCTACTAGAGAGAGGTGTTTGAAGCAAAAGCTGCGAAGAAGGCTCCAACTCCAAGCAAGTCCAAGAAACCATCTGCTTCAACTCTTGAAGAAGTCAGGAAAAGGAAAGACGCAGCCAGTGCCTCAAAAGTCACTCTTCAGCAGAAGAGGTCACCTCCCAAGGAGAGAAGAGTTGTGGCAAAAAGAAGTGAGAGCAAAGCTCAGGCTTCACAGTCTTCAAACCCCAAGCCATCTGCTACTCCTGCTGAAGAATCAGGTTCTGACATTGGTGATGAAATCCCAATTGGGCTCAAGGCAGCCATGAGAATGAAGAAAGCTGCAGCACAATGGGAAGCTGAAAAGGCTCAAAGAGTTGCCCAAGAATTGGATGCCAAGGAGAGAGCTGAAGCTCAATCTCAACCTGGGCCAGTGGTTCCCCTCTCAGAAGCAGAAAGAGTCAGGCAAGGAGCTCAAGCCATGGAAAGGCTACAAATCTATGAAGCTGCTAGGATAAGCAAAGAAAAACTTGATGAGTTTTACAAGCAAAAGGCTCGGAGAGAGGAAGAAATGAAGAAGCTAAAGTCTGCTCAAGGCAAGAGCAAGGAGAGCTTCGCAAGGTACAAGACCCTTGTAGCTATACAAGCTTCTGAAGAAGAAAGAGGCAAAGGGTTAGCCAGAGATGCTACCCTTGCTGAGACAAGGAAGAAGAAAGCAATAGCAGAAGCTGCAAGGTCAAGGGGCAGATTGACCAAGCCATCTCAGCCCTCCAGCTCAGCCATTGAAGAACCTCAAGCTCAATCACTCAGCAAGCAAGTCCAGCAGGGACCTCTGCACAAGAAACCATCACAGCAGCTCCAGTTGAAGAGTCTGCTGCAATAGTTGAAGGACAGGCTGCAGCTCCAGTTGAAGAGCAAGCCTGCAGAAGACACAGAAATTCCTCAGGCTCCAAGTGCTGATGTTCAGCAAGAGGAGTCCCAGGTTGAAGCACAAAGATCTCAACCTGAAGCTCAAAGTGAAGCTCCAGCAGCTGCAGAGCCAGAAGGCCACCTGGTTGAAGAGCAACCAGCTCAATCTGAGCAACCTAGAGAAGACCCACAAGTTGATTATCCAGCTGAAGAGCAGCATACCCAGTCTGAACAAGCAATCCCTGTAGAACAAGCAGCCACTGCTGCTGGCAGTGCTGAAACATCTGCATCTTCTGGAGGTCAGGCTCAAACACAAAGATATGAGCGAAGAATGAGGAAACAAACTGTCACTCCTAGACCAACACCTCCAGCAGAGAAGAAGAAGAAGAAAAAGGCTGAAAAGTTGCCTCCTAGGCCCAGTCAAAGGACAAGATCCTCTCTGAAGAAAGCCAGAGTCCATGAGGATGAAGAAGACATTGAGATGAGGGAGCAGCAAAATCTTGAAGACAATGCTGTACTTGTTGTGCTGGCTCCTACTCAAATGATTCCTCGGCAAGGCAGAAGGCCTCAGCCAGTGGTTGAATACAATAAGCTGACAAATGAAGAGCTTAGAGAAATCAGATGGGATGTGAATCCCTATGAGTTTGCAAGGGATGCTTCTGATCCCAGATTTTGGGCCAGGACCCAACAAGATTTCTATCAGACTACCCTCTTCAAGAAGAACAGAGTCTTCAAGCACCAGTATGTTGATAGAGCTTACTTGGAGAAGCACAGGTGCTTTGCCCCTGTATTGGATGCTCTTCATCAAGTGAATCTTGAAGAATTTGTCACTTTCAAGCAAGACTGGAATGAAGAGCTCATTCTTCAGTTCTATGCCACATTGTACATCTCAGGAAGTGAAGCTCACTCAAACACTTGGAAGCTTGATTGGATGACTGGCCACTTTTGAAGAGTTTATTGCCAGAACAGGGTTAGGAATGGACATCAACTCTGAAGATGCCAAGATCCACAATGAAGACATCTTACCAAAAGAAGGGTAGCTCCTCTATACTATCAAGACCAGAAACCTGTCCTCGGCAAGACAGCAAATCTCACTTATGCTGCCAGGACTGTTCTGAAGATTTTGAGGAAGACACTTGATCGAAGAAGGGAAATCAGGATGAGATCCACCACAGAGCAAGAAACCTTCTTTGAAGATCATGACCAATATCCCCTTCAACATAGCAGATTTCTTTGGCAACTTCATGAGTGAAGCTTATGCAGATCATATCAAGCAGCTGCCTTATGCCCCTATATCATGAAGTTCATCCTGAACAAGACTGAGATTGCTTTTCATTGTGACACCACTCATACCAAGTTCACTCCTTCTCTATATGAAGACCTGGTGAAGAAAGCATCTCTTGTCCAAGGCAAAGGCAAAGCTCCAGCTGATCAAGCTCCTCAACCCTCAGCTCCTCAGGCAGGTGAAGAAAGAGTCCTCTGGCTAGTGATGACCCTGCTTTTCATCATTCTAAAGGCCAATCTCAGTCACCTGAAGCTCAACCCCGGGCAGCTCCATCTTCAACCGACCTTATTCTTCAGGAGCTCCGCCAAATGAGGTCTGAGCTGTATCAGATGCAAAAGGAGTAGAAGTTAGCCAGGCATGACCTCAATGCACTCTTCAACATGGCCTCTATCTCTCAGTTTGCTGACAGAGAAGCGCTTAAACGCTCTTGGGTGCTTCTGAAGAAACATTACTCTGAAGAAGAGCTTGAAGCACATGGAATCAAAGAATCCTACTCTTGGTGTGCTCATTCTCTGTCTTCACCTCATTACAGAGTAACCCCAAAGTCCTACCAACTCCTCTGTTCAACCTGATGAAACAGCAACTTCTCCCTCAGTGCCTCCACCAGCTCCAGCTCCTCAGCCGTCTCCTCGTGCTTCTGCCTCTGCAGCTTCTCCAAAAGTCTGAAGTTTTTGGTTCTTGATGCCAAAGGGGGAGTGATAGAAGCTTCAATCCAAGAAAAAGGGAGCAATGAAGAAGGAGCTTAGGATTAGAAGAGTTACAAACCTCGTTTTTTTTTGATAATTCTTGTATTGGTTTGTAAACTCTAAGTGGTGATGCTTATTAGCTTTATTTCTTTACACTTTGAGTAATATTCATGCTTTAATCTTGATTAATCTCGATGCTCTGATTAGTTTATCAAATGCTCTGATTAGTTTCAATTCTATTGCTCTGGTAAATCTTCATGCATGATTATTTGCTCTAATCACCACTTGTGCATTGTTTCATTATCTTTTATTCTCATACAATGCACTGCCATGGATTCCAAGACATAGGAGGAGTTCCTCAAGTCTCAAAATCTGTGCACTAGCATTCAAAGCTGTTCTTCATGAGTGCACACATTTAGGGGGAGCTACTTCTATGTCATGGAACTTAAAAACAATCTTTCATATCCATCTTGAAGCTTTAATCGTGTTGTCATCAATCACCAAAAAGGGGGAGATTGAAAGTGCATCTAGTGCCCCTAATGGATTTTGATGATTAATGACAAACGATTCAGGGACTAATGGTTTACTAAGTGTATACAGGTGATTAGTCCCCAAGAAGTTGGTTTAATCCATGGATGTCGACCCTCAAAAATTGAAGATAAAGAAAGGCTTGGACTTAGAAGATTAGTGGAGATTTTCTAGAGTTCTTTTGAGTCCATAGGACAAGCCGCCTATTAAGAGGGGTATGACATTTAGGTTTGAAGAAATTCATTGAGAAATGCCTAACTCATCTCAGATTCATTTGTTGAAACCTTCTTCTGGAACCCTGCCGCTTAGGGTTTCTCTCCAGTTCCATATTCGGGAAATCGGTTCTACCGGGTTGGGAAGACCGGTTATACCGGAACACGCTTTTGAATCCCTAGACCAAGTCCTGTCCGTTTTTGTCTGCGGTTACACCGGGTTTGTCTTCCGGTTGCACCGAGAATCCTCTCTGGACTTAGGTCGCTTTGATGCCCTAGGTTAAGTCGTCTCTGAGTTGTCTGCGGTTGCACCGGGTTTGTCTTTCGGTTGCACCGGGAACTTCTTCTGGACTTAGGGCAAAGTTGTTCTCAGACTAAGTCCTATTCTTCAAGCTTATGCGGTTGCACCGGGTTCCGTCTTCCGGCTGCACCGAGTTTCTTCTCTGGACTTAAGTCTCATTTTGATCTAGGCTAAGTCAGTATTCGTTGAATTCCGGTTCTACCGACTTCGTGTCCGGTAGCACCGCGAATGTCTTCTGGACTTAGGCCTATTTGAGGAAGCAGTTGTGCCGAGTTGGTTTCCGGTTGGACCGCGTTTCTTCTCTGTGAAGAATCATGTGTCAACATTTGCAACCTCGGATCAACCGTCTTCAAAGTCGGCACTACCGGGATTTGGTTTTGAAGTGTGACTCAGTGGAGTCCAGTACACAATCCCGGAGTGACCGGGTTCCTTTCCGGAACCACCGGCTTTCCGTTGAAGCCCTTCCGCTGTGCAACGTCTGTTCTTCAGTATGACCGTTATTTGAATCCCGGTTGCACCGGTTTTGGAATTCCGGTTGTACCGAAGGAGAATCTTGAGCCCAACGACTCTTTTCTCAGTCGTGGCTATAAAAGGTGCCCAACCCCTGCTGTGGCAGGTACCCGACACAGAGCGCATTATTGAGCTAAAAAGTCATCTCTCTCAGCTGAACTTTCCCCTTTCCTCTGAGTTCTTGAGTTCTACATCAAGTGAGGAAATCCTTGAGAGATTGAGACCTGTTGGGCAAAACTCTTTGGAGTTCTTCGAGCTTAGTGTTCATCACCTATTACTCTTGAAGATTTGGCATCTTCTAGCCGGCTAGGTGTCTTTGGAAGAGCTCCAATCTGTGGAAAGCCTCCATCAGTTTGTGAAGGTTCGGGGATTACCTCAAGATCCACCAAGAGTGTTGAGCAGATCCTTTGTGGACAGAAGCTCAAGGAGAAGAAGGTGAAGACTTTGTGTCTTCGGAGCTAAGTGCTCAACCTCTCCAACGAAGACGTAGAGTTGTTGCCAACAACTTGAACTTCGGGTCAAATCTCTGTGTCTTCGACTCTTGCTTTTCTTTGTGCTTTTCTTCATTTGAGTTGAATCTTAATTGCTATTTGCTGCACTCACCTCTTACTTGCTTCACCTAAACTTGCTAAGCAACAAATTTGATTAAAATTTGATAATCTCCTATTCACCCCCCCTCTAGTCGATATACTCGATCTTTCAGATCCGAGAGGGACTTCACACCACACCCATAAACGGGCATTACCTCGCTTATAACAAGCTTCTTGCCTTCCCCCTTCATTTCTGACCCGGATCAAAATCTTCTCCATTTTTATTTTGGTTTCACAAAAGCCACTTTTCGGTAAAATATCCCACCCCATGGATATACTACCTTCATACACCTTCGGACACGACAGTCCGTTTTCAAACATTTCACCACATGAAATATGGGGTATTCCTTTCCTTTTTGGAAAACCTACTTTTTCTACTGCGGGACTAAGCCGAGTGAGTATATATATACTACTCTAGGTTTCCGGTACTTTTATGGGATATGTAGTCCTTAGGGTGACAAGGAGTTCAGTGCCGAACTAGGGTTTGCTAATCATCAGTCATAACTTCTCTACACAAAATAACGATTTGTAAAACATAGCATGCATGTTTCATAAACAACATATCATTTCGTAAACTTGGGATTCAACATGATCAAGGGTGGAGAGCTTGTCTAGTAGTTCGTGGTCTTGATCCGGACTCGGGGATGCTTCTGGTTTCTCCTGACGAACGTACCTCACACCGTCAACTACACGTTTGAAAACAACGCCAATAAGAATCCAAACGCGACAAAGAAACAAAGAGGGCAACTCAATGCAGAACTTATGCCATGTTTTTGAGGTGCAGGAATGACTCGGGAGAGAAGAAGGTTGGGGTCTTTATATTTTATGCACTTGGAGATTATCGGGATTAGGGTTTTAAGTCTATAACTTTCTTTCCTCGGAAACCCTAGTTCTAATATGGTGGAGGAAGTGTCCAGGGACTTGGTGGTTGAAAAGATGCGGGAGAAGTATTTTTTTGATGAGGTTCAACATGTTTGGGGCTATGAAGAAGCATGGACATTAGGGTTCGTAGGTTTCATAAATGACTCCTCCATATTTTGAATCACGCAATGCATGTATATATATTTGTGCTTTTATGCTAAGGTTCAGAAGATTAAGGCTCTAACATGTTAGAAAAACCTAAGATGGATCTTTGGTTCAAAAGAAATTTCAAAAAGCATTTGAATTTAAAAGGGAATTTGAATTACTCCCTGTACAACAAGAAAATTTTGAGTTTTTGAAAATCTATTTGAACTAAAAGCTTCTAAATATTTTTAGGATCAATTTTCATTTTGGAAGTTTCATGAGAACCGGCCGATTTGGTGCTGAACCGGCCGAACCAGGATTAGGTCCGGTTCTGGAAGAAAAACAGGGGGTTTTCTGGCTTCAGGAGGCGACGTCGAAAGTGGTAAATTGGTTTACGCCTCCACTTGAGCTGCCACCGGGCCCGGACATGGGTTGGAGCCCACCTGGCAGCGGCACACCAAACCTTTACCGCTCGGGCGTGCCCTTCCCCCCGGGTGGTCCCTACCTGTCGGCTGGATGAAGCGGCGTCGCCGCTCGGGTTGTGTTCGACGGGAACTCACGGCGAGAGCTCCGACGAGGGAAGGGGCTTTCGGCTCTGAGGGTCCTATTTAGAATTTGAAGCCGGTTCTCGGGAGAGGGAGAGAAGGGGAAGGCGATAGTCAGGTCGGCTGGTGGTGGGGTGGTGTGGAATGCCCGAATTTGGTGCGGAACCAATGTATTGAGCTCGGGCTCGGGAATGGCGCGGAGAGGGCTCAAGCTCAATTGGAGCTCAGTAGAGCTCGAGAAGGGGAGTAGGGATGAGATGAGGGGAAGAAAGGAACTCGGGGAGTCTTCTTATAGCCACGAGCGAGGAGGTGGGGTAGAGTGCCGTTGGAGGTGGCCGTGCATGGCGTTGGGTGTCGCGAGGGCAAGTCAACGGCACTCAGAGCCTTGCCAATGGCCAAAGCAGCGTTGTGGTGTGTGGGAATTGCCGGCCGGCGATGGGACCACGGGAAACGTGCAATTACCGCCGTTGGTCGGCATTGCAGTGTGCTGGTGCGCGTCCAAAGCCCTGCCAGGGCGCGCCCAGACCGGCAAGCTTGTGCGCACGCGTGCTTTGCTGTGTCAGGGAGTGCACGGCCATGCCACTGGTACTGAGGTAACCCTATGGAAGAAAATTGGGAGCACGGCACTGAGTATTGTGGAGTAGGGTTAGCCAAGAGGCCTGCCAGTGTCGGCATGAAGTGACATGGGAGTTGAAGACTGTGGAGCAAGGATTCTTACTGAAGTAAAGAAGATGGGGACAAGTGCCTGAGGGTGACCAGGACTCTGGTAGGAATTTTGGAGTAAAAAGGATGGGGCTTAGACTTGATTTCATGGAAAGAAGGAAAATAGAGCAAGGTGTTTGATAGTTGGCATTCAAAATTTTTGAATTGGAGATAGAATTATTTTTACACATTTGGGTTCCTAGACCAATGGTGAGTGTTGTGTGAATTTTAGGGATTTTTCTGAACAAGGCTTGGAAGGGTTGTAGTTCAAAGTGGAATTTGGACCAGAATTCAATTCTAGATGTAGTCAAGAATATTTGAACTGGACCCTCAAATATTATTTCATAATTTGGTGACAAATAGTTTCAAGGAGTTTATGAAATTTTTCTAGAATTTTTGGGTGGAAGAAAACACATGAAATATGGATTTTAGGGTTTCTGCTTGTTGAATAATTTATTAAGATTTAGGGCAGCAAATTAGGTTTTAGGGTTTCGGGCTACGGCACGATAGATGTAGGGTATGGGGGAGGTTAGGATCCCTACTTTGAGAGTCGGGAGCAAAAATGGGTGGGTTGCCGCTAGGGTTTGGGTCCGGAAAGTGCTCGTGCGTATATGGTGCGTGTGTTCCAATTAGAGTTTAGGGTTTCATGCCCATGCGATGACAAGAAAAGCTTAGATGATTTCATGAGATGACATGCGTTGAGAAACATTAGAAATCCAAATATGCATACAGCATGATTGAAGAACATATACGCACATACGCATATACGCGTAATAGGGTTTAGGTTTTCGGAAAATCGGGATCCTGAAAATTCAGGGTGTGACAACGTGGCACACTCCGGTAATCCAGGGAATCGTATATGGATATTTCCTAATATACGTGATCCCGTACTATCCATCGTCACTAAGTTTCTACTAAATTACACCTACTTATGTGTAAAATGTGAACATAAAGATTTGAATCTTCATGTGTGACCTTCGTAACTCCACCCCAACACGTAGTTCTCCCATCTACATAATCATTAGTAACATGAAACATATGGTCTTGTATTTTTGAAAGGAATCATGAACAAAGTTTTTCCATTTCATTTTTTTATCACAAAAAATACATTTGCTCTGTCATGTTCCTCGATTGTGCCACCACAAACGTTCTTCTCTCTTCGCCGCCAGAGCGTCACCACCCATCTCCAATATAGCGATGGGCTCGCCATCTTTTCCTTGTCTATTTTTTCTCTCTACCAGCTCTCACTATCGCTCTCTCGCCACCGCTAAGCTCCATCGGAGCCCAACCATGGCGTCATCCTCTCCACCCATGTTTTGAGAGAAGTTCACTCTCCTAGCGACAAGTATGACGCACAAACCAGTCTTTCAGGTCTGAGCGTTGGTGAGCCAGAGTAGTTAAAGCTATTGGTATAGAGTAGGGCATGTCACAGGATGGGCTATAGTTTTACTAACCCGTACATATGATAATGCAAAAGTAAAGTAAACATGAAATATCTATTTTGTGTCATCTGTGACCATGTTCGTAAGTTTTAGTAATATTTTTTGGAAAAAGTCCATTTTTCAACCTTTAACTCTTGCTCAAATTCATATTTCAACCTCAAACTCTAAAATGGTCTATTTAGTACTCTAAGCTCTTAATACCACTTGAAATTCAACCCTTACCTAAAAAATTCATAAAAATGTACAAAATTTAGGAAAAAAATCAACAATTTTTTTAAAACTGATAATTTAGAAAAATAAGAAAAAATGTAAAGAAGTTAAGAAAAAATAACAAAATTTTGGAAACATAGAAAATTTGTAGAAAATTTATTGAAAAATCCCTTTTAAAATAAAAATTCAAAAAATTCAAAACAGGAAAAAAACCAGAAAACTAGAGAAACTCACAAATACTTTTATAACATTCGAAGAAAATTTGTGAGTTTCGCTAATTTTCTGTTTTTTCCCTTTTTAAATTTTCTGACATTTTTAATAAAAAAGCACCCTATTTTTCAGTAAATTTTCTATATTTTCTAAATTATCATTTTTAGAAAATTCCCTTAATTTTTTAAAATTTTCAAAATATCAATTAAAAAATGTTGATTTTTTCCTAGATTTTATATATTTTTCTGAATTTTTTAATTTTTTAGATTTTTTTTTACGAATAACGCAGTCGGCCAAAAACCAGATAGGGATTAAAAATTAATGGTATTAAAAGTTTAGGATACTAAACCATTTTGAAGTTTGAGGTTGAAATATGAACTCGAACAAGAGTTGAAAGTTGAAAAATAAACTTTTTACATATTTTTTTTGAGAAAAGCAAATGTACATGTACATGTGGGTACATGAGTTAAGGATTTAGGTCAATTCTCATATTTGTGCATCTCAAAAAATTCTCCAAAAATTCATAGATGTTTATCATGTTATAATGTACAAACCCACAAAATTTCATACAAAAATATAATCAAGAGTGGCCTACACAAAAAAGACAAAAAAATGTTGCCTTTTTGTCTTTTTTGTGTAGGCCACTCTTGATTATATTTTTGTATGAAATTTTGTGGGTTTGTACATTATAACATGATGAACATCTATGAATTTTTGAAGAATTTTTTGAGATGCACAAATATGAGAATTGACCTAAATCCTTAACTCATGTACCCACATATACATGTACAAAATCCACTCTCTTTTTTTTTCTTCTGAGAGTTACTCCGCACTCTCTTTTTTTTTCTTCTGAGAGTTACTCCGGAAAGCTTTCTCCCTGTCCGGGTCATGAACTGTGCAAGTCCTGAGGTCAACCTGGATCAGCCCTGCGCAGAGTTTTTAGGTCCCACCTCTGCTGTCGTGATCGTCCATATCCAATCGGACGGCCATCAACAATTTTTATCGGACCCTTCCCCCTTCCAGTCGATCTGATTGATATTCTGATCCCCTCGAACCAGATCTGACGATACCGCAAACACAGAAGCAGCCAGCCTTCTCCGATCGGAAGCAGACAAGGCGGCGGCGGCGGCGGCAGAGCATAGCAGATCGCGATGGGCGTCGAGTGCCGGTACGAGGTTGCGCAGGCGGCGTACGTCAAGCTCGCGCTGCACGCGCTCAAGCACCCCGCCGCAGCCGTCAACGGCCTCCTTGTCGGCCGCCTCCTCGACTCCGTCTCCTCCCCCGCCGTCGTCTCGGTCGTCGACGCCGTCCCGCTCTCCCACCAGCCGCACCACCTCCCGCTGCTCCCCACGCTCGAGCTCGCGCTCACACTCGTTGAGGACCACTTCGCGACGCAGGGGCTCGCCGTCGTCGGGTACTACCACGCAAACGCCCGCCGCGACGACGCTGACCTCCCCGCCGTCGCCAAGCGCGTCGGGGACCACATCTTCCGCTACTTCCCCCGTGCCGCCGTGCTGCTGGTGAGTGCCGTTTCTCCCGATCTGCGCAGTTTAGCGGGTGGAGATCTCATCTGGATGTTAATTAGGGTTCTTTTTTTCTGGATTTTATTTATTGATTAGCTGGACAACGAGAAGCTGGAGGAGGCGGTCAAGGGGAAGAGTCGCGATCCGGTCGTTCAGGTAGTCGCCATAATTTATGCAAATAAGCCTTAATTGTAGATTTTGTGAGATGTTTCTACATTTTTGCATGGTCAAGTCCAAATCTACTAGTCTAGAAAATGAAAAAATGTACCGTGAACGAGGTTTCACAAAACTATAGCAAGCTTTGAGTTTGCAGAGTAGTTCTGCTTTGGGGAAGTTGGGATCACTTGGTGTTTTGGGTGGTTTAGATTCAGGAGGCGCAAAAGAATTTGGAAATCTGCTCTTGTGACTTGATATGTTAGAATTTTTTAATAGTAATTTCGAAATTAAAACGTATGTTAGACTTCTGTCTCACTGTCTCCATATATTCTTTCATTTCTGGATCATGTACTCATTGTTGCCACATGATCATTTTCATATTACATAGACATCTTGTATTTGGGCCTTGAACTAATCCTATTAGATTGGTATTGTCACCAAAATATTGAGTTTGCAAAACATTTCTTGATCTCTGTCATGTCTTTACTCTTACTAAAACCCGTCATATCGAAGATGATATGATTTTACATTAGAACTATGCTAGGAGTAAAATATAGACATTTTGTAGGTCATATGGATTTATGTATCTGTTGCTATTGGAAAATTTGGGACGAGCAGTTGCTCTGGCTCTTTGTCTTTCCAATTTAGCTTTGTTAGCATGTCTAGCACCTTCAACATATATGTATTTTACTTATGGAATAGTTATCTTGCAGCACCGATATTATTGACTTATTGTGTTTTATTGAAAATCCACAAATCATACACTTGTTGCTAGAGAAATCTTATGATGTCTTGCAGTTAATTGATTAGTTATTCAAATTATGCCAATGAAGAACATAATTCTTCAATGTATAGGCACTACACTCAAGGCTTCTTGGGCAAAAGATTTCCAAATTTTTTGGGCTTCCTAAATGCTAGCTAAGTGTGTACCATGTGAATCGTTAAAGAATTGTAACTTTAAACTAATACCCATTGCCTCCACGCAGCAACAGATAGCAGTGTTACTTTATTGTCGTATTACTTACCAAGCAAGTTTGGAGTGGTAAGATTCAGGAATTTTATGGTTTCCTCTCTTATGATCATATTAACTTGTTAGGCTCAGATTTTTGGATATATGGAAATGGATGCATGATTACAACTAATCTGTGACCTTGAGTTCTTTCTGGAAGTTGATTAATCTAGTGATAACTAGAGCATCAGATAAAGCATAGCGAAGTGTTTTGTCCAGCAAAGGGCCACGTTAGTAGCATATAGATCCAAATGCTCATCTAGTAGTGAGTTATAAATTGTAATTCTTTTAATCCTATGTATAAATGGAAAAATGACTCAGATTTTGCTCAATCTGAATATTGTGAGCAATGCACTATGGATCAATTTTAGATAATTCTCCTGCATGATGTTATTGACAGTTTTAGTTAGAAGTATTTGATCATTATGCATCTGTAGCATGAATATGTATCAGTCTGTCATTGTCAACTAGGAACCACAAGTGGAGGTTATGATCCCTGGCTGAACTGGTACACTTGCTTGATACATTGGTACACATTGCACGTTGCATTATGTAACCACTAACCTTGGGATACTTATAATGTTGGTCATGAGAAAATATCAGAGGATACTTGAGGGACTAATACACCTGGCTAAGAGTCATTGTAAAATGCCAATGCCATTTTGTGTTGTTAGCTTGCATGATTCATGACACGTGGTTTCATCGCACATGCAGCTATACACCAGGGATTCATCAAAAAGCTGGCGTCAGGCTGGATCAGATGGAAGTAGTCAGCTCACTCTAAAGGAACCATCTACCAATGTGGTCTTAGCCGATCATGTTACTACGAAGAAATGGCAGCAAGTTGTTGATTTCGACGACCACCTCGATGATATTAGCAAGTAGGTTGAAGACTCTACGAGTTAAACACGTGCCATCAAGTTTAGTTTTTATTAAGTATTCTGATTACTTACTTTCCTCTGATTTGCTTACATTATTTTTCCTAATCTTTTTTGCAGAGATTGGTTGAACCCAAGCCTACTTGGTTGAAACAATTTTGTGATTTAATCGTTATATATTTATTCGAACTGGCTAGAACCAAGATGTCAACGGTCGTCCCATCAAATCATTACATTTCGCTTCAGAGCTAGACGAGCTATTTGATACGGTTTGTACTTTAATATAATAAGTAGATATTACCCCATGTGTTCTTGCGGAAATTTGTAACAAAAAATTGATGAAAATGAAGTTTTGCAATTATGCGGTCTAGATGTTAGTGTTTATGTTGGTTGGATCATGATATGGATAGGAGGTGCGTTCAATGAACTGCGTTGAGGAAATTATGGGCGCTTAACTACAATCAAATGGCTAAACTTAATTGGATGATGCGGCAAGCTGTGAGGTAAGATAAACAATCGTCGCATGACCACGATCATCTAACTTCTTTACATGCACTTATTTATGTTTCTATATTATATGCTATGTCCGATAAAATATTTATTATCATATCACATTTGATAGTTATTTGCTTTCTATTCGTAACCGATCTGAACTGCATCCATATCAGATGCCACCCCGTAGAGGTGTGCTTCGCCAAAATGCCACCCTATGTGTCACTGACGGGTGGCCCTGGACCCCACCCGTCATTCTCGCATTTTGGCGAAGCACACCCAAAAACGGTGGCACCGGAGCAATAAAGCCATCCATATTCATATCCCGTTATTGTCCGGAAAATGTGGTTTAGTGCACCAGGAGATATAGTCATTCGAGAACCACGCATCCATATTCAATAAAAAAAATTCTTGAAGGAGCCGGATAAGGTTGTTTGGAGTGGGTTTCAATAGGGAAATACTGTAAGGGGCTCCAAGCATGATTATGCAGCTCATCCATCCAATGTGGTAATAACAAGTATAGCGACCTAGAGGGTAATTTACTCCTTTATCCTCATAGAAAAAGAACATATTTTGCATCAAAGCCCACGTATAGCTTTTGCAGGGGTAATAAGGGACATATTAAGAAATAAAGAACCTCGCTGCAGGCGTGTTTGTGTAAGAATCGCTATTAATTGGAGAGCTCATCCACGATACACCTAAAGCGTTCATTCTTTTTTTTAGGATTAAAGGAGCCATCGCTCCCGATTTCATTGCTGAAACTGAAACTGGCCAGATATGTTCGTTTACAGATTTAGAGAGCTATGACAGTCCTTCGAATCAGCTCTTTTCCTTACCGCTACAAAAACTGTTTCACGAATGTAGCATTACAACTACCATTCGCAGTATTATCAGAACCAACTACCCAATCTCACTACCAATGACTACATTTAGCCACCCTCCAATCTGTGCACAATCGGTCTCCAGCTTTGACGATGATGAAAGAACTCGTTAGCTACCCGTACCAGCAGCTTATCACCTTAACGTAGTCTGTCGCGAACCACGTCCTTCTGAAGTCCAGACCACCAGTTCAACCAATAAAAAACATAATGAATCAAATTAGTTGGATCTGTAGGAAATTTGCCTTGAAAACATGCTAGATTTCTAGTTTTCCAAACAGCCCGATTTGCAGCAATATCTGTAGCTAACATCTGTCTATCTCTACAATTATACGTAAGTACCCAGGAAACCCATTCATTAACAGAAGTAGGCAAACTACCCAAATTAAAGGTGCATTTCACCACACTCCACACATATCTCGCTTACGGGCATTGAAAAACAGGTGTTCGACTGTTTCCTCACTTCCACAGAATAAACAAGACTTCGGCCCTTCCCAACCTTGTTTCAGCAGATTATACCTAGTTAAAATGCTATTTCTACAGACTAACCAAAGAAAAACTTTAATTTTCAAAGGAATCTTGACAAACTAGAACTTGCGGTAAGGAAAAGTTACATTAGAAGATTTAAGAACAATGTACATAGAATGAACCTATAATTGGCCATTCTTCTCTAACATCCACCTAGAGCTGTCAGCCCTATCGGATAAAGTATATCCTTCACAAAGATTCTGTAACTCCTGCCACAACTCCAAAGTCTTCCCCGACAGCCATCTTCTAAACCTAATGCCCCCAGGCCTTCAGTAAAAACTTTATGTACACTAAAATTATGAGTAAAGGTTATATTGTATAATCTTTTATATCTAATGCAGAAAGGTACATCACCTAACCAAATGTCTTCCCAAAGTCTAGTTCTTTTCCCATTTCCCATTTCCTACAACTTTCCTACAGAATTTAAAGAAAAATTTGCTTGCTTTGATCAGACCTTGCCAAAAATATAACTGTCCTTGTTTAGCTACACACCGTGCCAACACATCCTTCCTAAGATACTTTGTCTTAAGCATATGATGCCAACTTCCTTCTTCAGTCTCCAACTTCCACAGCTATTTGCTTAATAAGCAAATATTCATGATTTCTAAGTCCACCACCCCTAATCCTCCTTGGTCTTTTGGCTGACACACAACCGGCCAGTTAACCAGATTATGTTTTCTAACCTCCTGTACCTCTTGCCACAGTAATTTGCCTCTAAATAAATATATGCTCTTAATAACACCTTTCAGGATCTCATACATGGACATCACGTAAAAAGAAATGTTACTTAAGCAAGATCTAAGCAAAGTTAATCTACCACCAGAGGTTAAGAATCTCTCTTGCCCTGTACTAAGTTTGTTTTCTACCTTCTCCTCTGTACTTTTTCAATCACTATTTGTAAGCCTTTTCTTGTCTCGAGGAATACCAAAATGTATTTGAGACACAAAATAGGTGGTCAAAGAGACACAAAATGTATTTGAGATTCCTAGCTCCTACTAAATCATCTTCGTACATAAAGATAGTATCATCTGCGTATTGTAACATGCTGAATCTCCTGGTATTAATGTGACACTAGACCCTTAGTAAACCTTGCTCTTGTGCCCTATGAACCCAGACAGTTAGAGCATCTACTGCAATGTTAAAAAGAATAGGTGATAGAGGGTCTCCTTGTTGAAGACCCTTTCTAGTCCTAAAATAAGCACCTATTTGATCATTAACCATCACCCTTACACTGCCACTTTCTATTGGTTGCGTCACCCAATTAATGCATCTTTCTGGAAAACCTTTCATAGCTAACATACTCTCAAGAAAGGGCAAGTTTATCATATGTTTTTTCAAAATCTACCTTAAATAGAACACCAACAGATTTATTTCTATGTATCGCATGTAAAAGCACAACACTATCTAGAATAAACCTACCTCTTGTTAAAGTAGTTTGAACAAAAGAAACTACTTTATTTGCCACCATAATATTCCTATTATTAATTACTTTAGTAAAGATTTAAACAAGACATTTGAAAGACAAATGGGCATGTACATTTGGATTTTGTCAGCCCCTTGCCCTTTAGGAATCAGAGTAATAATGACATAGTTCATTGTAGCCAAATCGAGTCTACCATGATAAAATTCATGAAATAACATCAACAAATCATCACCCAATAAATGCCAAAACATCTGAAACTCTATTAGGAAAGCCATCGGGTCCCCATACCTTGTTATGTTCTATTTGAAACACTGCTATTTTTATCTCCTCCATTATGAAGATAGCTTCTAATTTACCTCTATCTAAGTCACCTAGAGCGGTAGGAACAGGAATAGTTAAAGATATAAAGGTAGTATTATCAGCTGGTCCAAAAAGGTTTTTGTAAAAGTTGGTTGCATATTGCAGCTCTTATCTCTCTCAATAATGGCTTCATCGTGATGTAAAGTGAAGATTTTGTCACTAGCCTTAGCCATAAACTAGGTCATTAAAGAATCTCCCTCCAACAACTATTTTTCATTAGGTAGCCATATGACCTCCTCCTCCCTTAAAATATGAGCTAGTTGGGCCTCTAATTGCTTCCTGGTTTCGTGCTTATCAGCAGGTGAGACCAGTAATCTCACTCTCCTTGTCTATAATATCAATCTGCTTAGTCAGTTCCTTCCTTAACTTCCTATATTTTCCTTCTGTATTTAAAGTCCAACCTTTAAGCTTCCTTCTTAACTCCCTTACCCTGTTTTGCCACTTATCTAAAATACATCTACGTTTGTAATGAGCCTGCCATGCCTTGCTGACTACTGTAAGTCTTCTTTAAGAAACCAAGCTAACTCAAAACAAAAAGGTTTGACTATTTTAACAGGATTTAGACCCAAATAAAGTAATAATGCAGTATGATC
The DNA here is from genome assembly GCA_019208055.1 of Stipa capillata. Classification (NCBI taxonomy): domain Eukaryota; kingdom Viridiplantae; phylum Streptophyta; class Magnoliopsida; order Poales; family Poaceae; genus Stipa; species Stipa capillata. Next base: position 94,729 of record JAGXJF010000974.1, on the reverse strand, counting down.
AGATAAAGCTCTAGATAAAGACCTCACAGTTACCAAGGGATAGGCCCTCTCTCATTCTGGACTGACTAAAACTCTGTCTAATTTTTCAAGAAGAGGTTCTTCCTGGTTATTAGACCAGGTAAATCTACGACTAGCTAACTCTAATTCTCTAAGCCCCAAATCCTCCATAACTACATTAAAAAGGAAGGACCATTTAGAGTTCCTCCTAATCTTATTTCTTTCATTGGTCGTTCTAATAATATTAGTGTCACAATCCAGGACAAAAGGAAAGTAATCCCAATTTAAAACTTGTACCAATTCAACATGAAAACATTCCTTATCACAATCATGAGAAGCACCATAAATAAAAAATAGATTCCATTTAAAACCTATCAATTTATCTCTAATCAGCATTCTAACAAAAAATTTCCCGTCTTCACATTTTCCTGCATCAAACGTCTCATTATTAACCCCCATAAGTAAACCCCTAGAGGCACCTCTAGAGGAAGCCCAAAACCAAATAGAGCATTGAAAGTGCATCTTGGTCCCCATAAGTGGTTTTGATGATTAATAAAAGAAATATTAAGGGACTAATGTGTTTATCAAGTGTGATTAGGTGTTTAGTCTCAAAAGCAGTGTTAAAACCAGCATTGACGACCCCTAAAAGTTCTAAGGAAAGACAGCTAGAAGAAATGAAGATTAAGGATAATTTTCTAGCTCTTTTGGTGAGTCAAGGAATCACATTGAGTTTAGGGAAAGCCACGAAATCTACAAGCTGGTGAGAGTGCCTTGCTAACACTCAGCAAGAAATCAATTTCCAAATCTAAAGAGGCCTCTAAAATCTCTTCATACACATATTTTCTGAAAATATCGGAACATCCGAATTTCACTTCTGGTGTGAAGAGTCATGGAATTTGGAGCCTCCGAGTTGCCCTTCCTATCTGATCTTCTGGATGTCGGAACAACATTTGAGTTTCGGTTCTGTACATGCGAAAGTCCTTTTTGCTTTGAAATTCAAAGCTGTTGGATGGATTGTTTCTGGAGTCTCCGAGATCTGTTTTGGACTTATCTTTTGAAATCTCAGAATGTCCAAATCTGTTGTCAGAACCATCGAGAATGTGTTCTATCCATCCTCTGTTGAGGATTCTTTGAAATCTCGAAGGTTCGAGTGTGATATTGGGACCTCTAAGAATTTGTTCTGACCACGCATTGCCAAGGCTATTCTAAATCCTAGAGGGTTTGGGTTCAAGTCAGAACCTCTAGCATTCACTTATGTCCGCCGTGTTCTGAAAGTCGAAACCTCCAGGTTCTTGCCGAAAGTTTCGAAATCTGTTTCTAGATAGGCAAAATAGTCATTGCTTTCAAATGTCAGAACCTCCGAGTTTTATCTTGAAAGTTCCGAGTTTTGCACTTTTACACTAATGGCTAGTTTTTTAGAGGTTGGCTATATATACCCCAAAACCTCTTTGTATGCCTAACTCTTTGCAAAATCATTCCTCTACTCTTCTGAGTGCTACTCCTCATTTTTTCAAGCCCAAATTCTGATTCTTGTGAGAAATTTTTGAGAGAGATTGAGCCATAATTAAGCATCGAGCAAGAGTTCATCTCTACTCCGAACTGATTGAAGCATGTTACTCTTGAAGGTTAGCAGCTCTTAGAAGGCTAGGAGGCAATTGGGAGCTTTCAAGAATTGTGAAGCACCCCAAAAAGTTTGTGAGGGTTTGGAACTCGCCTATCGTAAGTTGAAGAGCTGCCATAGGAGAAGAAAAGCCTCACATGGGCAAGCTTCTTGAGAAAAGAGCACGATTCAATGCCAACTTCGATCGTTGAATCAGGCTTCCTCAATGGAGACGTAGAGCCTCTCCAAAGGCTCGAGTTTTGATAACAAATGTTGTGTCTGCTATGTGGTTGTTTCCTTGCACTTCTCTATTTGTTTACATACTTGTTTTGATCACTAGCATGCTAGGTTCTGCTTAAGACTGTCTAGTGTTGTAGAATACTTGTGTATAAAGTTATTTTTGGTCATATTTTTGTTAATCTTCTATTCACCCCGCTCTAGTCGATAACCTAGATCATTTCAAATGTTTTCTACCAGTTAAACTATTTAATCAAGGTTCAGAGAAGTCTACTTTCTTAGTTTATTGTATCCCTATAAAATCTACATTATGTTCAAGGATCATTTCATTTAGAAATTTTTTTTAGGTTCTCCCGGACCCCTAGCAAAACCATTACCTTGTTGGACCGAAGATCTCTATGAGACCAAAAATGCATCCTCCGATTGCAAAAAGCCCCTTCGAGACCTCCCCTCTCTCTTCTCGAAGCGGCGAAAAAAGGGCTCCGCCCCAGTTCCTCTTTCCCCCCCGGCGAGGCCAGCATTTCCCCTCGCCTCCGGCCGCCTGCGGGCGCCGTGAGGTGAGGGGAACCGCGACCTCAGTCCGGTTTGTGAATAGGGCTAGGTTAGGTTTAGGTAGTTGCCGTTCCGCTGCCGGTTCGGTGAGGTCTGCGGCGGCGGTGTCCGGCTTTTGGTCTTCCCGGCTCAAACCTCCTCTCGGTGCTGCTCGTCGCGGTGCTGAGGAGCTAGTGGAAGTTCATCTTCGTGCAGCTCGGTCCTCGGTGGAAGAGATGGTTCCCGGCGATCTCCTCCTCGGCGGATTCGGCATCGCGCTCGTTTTCTGTGCTCTGGAGTCGATCCCCTCGGTTGATCTAAGGCGGGCCCGCTCGTGGATTTCATCCCGAGCCGTTGGCTCCAGTACCTGCTTGGATTGGGGTGTCGTCCCCGCCTATGTGCCTTCCACCGACGTCAAGATCCGCCGTCCGCGGCGGACGTCTTCTGCGGCATCAAATCGAGGCTTGGTCCTCTACAGTTCCGGTGCAAGTCATCCAGTGGCTGGAGCTTCGGCCTCTGTCCTTCGTCTCCGGCGATGTGGCGGCGGAGTGAAGTCCGGTTGCAGAACCAGTGTGGGGATTGGTCCCAGGGACCTGAATGTAATTTTAGTTTCTTTGGAGTTTGTTTCTGTAATGACTGGGGCAGCTGTCCCCTACTGTTGCCTTTGTGCTAATTCAGTAAATTACCGTTCAAAAAAAATGCATCCTCCACCTAGTTAAGACATCCACCAACTATCTCCACGTCCACTTTGCTTTAAGATTCATGCTTTCGTTTTGCAAAGAGACCCTTCACTTTGTCCATTTGTCATTACACATTCCTTCCTACATTGCAAAACGACCCTTGCTACTGTCTCATCTCATTCTCCACTCCATCTGCTCATGAGCAATGTGGATTTTAATTATATATTTTCTTTGACATTTCATTTCTTTGATGACACATACATGAACGAAATTTTGATGAAACTAACATCTCCATCATGAACACATATTTTATGATTTTTTTCTAGAAAATGGTGCACTTCATGATCTTACAAAATCAAAGAAAGGAAAATATAACTTGTATTATTCCACCGTTATAAAATTCGTCATTCGGTCCCTGCACATCTTAAATCGCAACAAAAAATCCATGAAAACCCACGCTAAGGATAGTGGCGGCAGGGCGCCATGGAGCATGGTTCCGGGGCCGTGATGGACAGATTCGACCATCAGCATCAATGGAGATGGAGCTTGGATCCGGCTGTGGCGTGGAGGCCATATCCAAAGGCGTAGGCGGCAGTGCAGCACAGATTGGAGGCCTGCACAGCTAGATCTGAGCCCATCAGCGGCGGAGGAGGAGGCCTTATGTGACAAGGTCCATGAAGGCCAGCACCAGAGTTGTTGAAGGAGGCCAGCACAAAACTTGATGGAGGCGAGCGAAGCTCGGGGAGGAAGTGGATGGTGGTGACAGAGCTTGAAACATCGGGGATGGAGATGGTGGAGCTCAGTGAAGGTGAGGATGGCGGCGATAAGCTTGGAGTGGTCGGTACAGGTAGAGAAGGTGATGCTCACTGGCTGCCGCCGCCGCTGCTGCTTGGGTGAGAGACACGAGAGTGGAGGGAGGAGAGGGAGGTGGGGCGTGGGACGGTGGAGAGATAAAGTGGTAGCCCTTAAATGTCTTAGTTGGAGGTCGAACATGTAAAATGTATCAGTATGAATGTTAGAGTGTAATTACGTCTCTGTAGTATGTGGACGTCCAGCTAGGTAAAAAAACTGCTTTGTTACGAGACCCTCTGACATTCTCCATCATCGATGGCACGACCAAAAACCAGCAAAATCTAGGAAACATGTTCTACGATCATGGGTCCTAATTCCGTGAAACGCTCGTGGATAGAGTGAAGGGAACAGGAATAGCGCCGACGCCAATGTGGTCCACAGAAGACCACCCGCGCCAACACCAAACCCTAGAAACTGAGGACCAGGAGACGAGGAGTCACCAAGAGAAGAGCACCCCGAGAGACGAGAGTAGACGAGCAACCAAGAGATGAAGACAAGAGAAAGGGCCACGAGTCAGTACGTCGCTGCCTAATCACCTACCGAGACGCCAGAGCACAAACAGTCGCACGACGGGACGGACTTTGACTGGTCTAGAACTGAAGTATTGTACATCTAATTTAGAGTTCAACTTTTGGAACCTGCTTGATGTCTCATAGCAGCGGGTACGCACTCTGCTATATACGAGAAAGATAGCAACAACGGTGACAGTTTCATACTAGCAGGATAGCACTGCTATATACGAGGAAGATAGCAACAACAGTGACCGTGGTTTTTCTGCTCGATGCGGATAGTGAAGCCGAAGAATACCTCGTCGGGAGTTAGAAAGTGAGAAACGGGAGAAGCAGATAAGCAGTCAAAGCCAACAATCTTAAAAGTGTTGGAGGGTGCAAATATGCACTTTGAAAGTTCGAGGACCTGACATAAGTGACGACAAGTTTAAAGACCTAATGCATTTTACTCATCAATCACAAGTTCCTCTGAACTAATGTGCAGGTAAAAATTGAGCATCGCACAGAAAGGTTTTGACGTTTCAACCCCAAAAAATATCGTGATTGTTCTAGGTCATTTTCAGATTTTAGCTAAATGGCTACCACCGCTAGATGAAGTTAGACAAAATAAAACGAAAGTAGCTTGGAGGAACAGATAAATTTTCAAATAAGAAAAAGGAACACTCAAACCTGAGCCAACTAGAGTGAACGCTAACTTAGCTATGCTTGGCTCGTCACGTTAACGAGTGAACGCCAAGGAGGTGAACTTACACAAACAGAATGAAGTCAGGATAAAAATTTCCGCAATTAAAATAACAAATCAAACAGTTCTCCATATAAAGTTAGCGAAGTGAGAACATCTGTTTATAGGTTTTCGGCAGAAAAGGGTACCTCCAGGCTTCGAGTAAAAATCTTGCCCCAACGAGTCTTTGAGCGTATGTGGAGTAAAATTAGAAACATCACCCTGCATCAATGCAACTCCAAGAAAATATACTACACGAACACAAGTGTCATACATCAAACTAAGAGTTTGGATGCTGGGGAGGAACAAAGATTGAGAACAAGACATCTTTTGCGATATTGGTATTAAATTGGACGGGTGGGACAATATATCGATACTGATTTTACAACCTCTCAAACATTTGACAGAGCTATAAATTATGCATCACATCTTAATAATAACTGCTATGCGTAAATGATTGATGATTTTCAAGCTGGGCTGTAAAATATTGTATGCTCAACAACCAATCTCACTGCTTCCAAATACTATCTCTCAAGAGACAGCGCCGCTTCATTCTCCTGTCAACAAAACTAGTGAAAGGTAAGTAATATTCATTTATAGAATAACTCACAGAAGATAATAAATCTGAGCTGCAGAGATTAGTAAAAGAAGATGAGCTTAAGTGGCTACTCACCATCCTATCCAAAATTGGCTCAAGCTTGAAATGTTGCACTGCCAATCGGAGGAACAGCAACAACCTTCCCTACAGCTACTGTCTTTCCTGCAACAGTTAAGGTAAACGGAATTCTAAGTAATTTAACCAACAATTGGATTAGCAAACAAAGCGATAAATTTGGAAAGTGCTCCAAAAAAAAGGAAAAATAATACTAAATCGTACAAGTGGCAAGGTTTTTAAAGAAATGCAAAAATTGAAGCTACAGCAGTTGTCTAAAAGAACAAAGAAAAATAAAACTGAGTGGGTTGCTCATTGCTCATACTGGTAGACTCCCTACACCCCCCTTTTCTATCTCTCGACTTCCATGTACTGGGGTTGAAAAGAATTAAATTCAACATTCAAAAATGAAACCGGACCAGCTTTGAGGTGCAAAGAAATATGATTTGGAAAACGCACCCAACAATAAGGGTGCACAGAACTTGAAAAAGTAGTTCACAAAATAATAAAATATGTAGTACTGGCAAGCTTTCTAAAGAAAAGAAAAATGAATCTACAACGGTTGCCTAAAAGAAGAAACAAAATGGAGACCAGGAGGAGATGCACATTTGGTTCTCTTTTGTTGCATAGCACAAGCTCTATTGCAGGAATGCAGGGTTGAGAAATCTGGTGGTAATGGCCAAGTTTCCGAGTGAAAACCAGACTAAAGCTGGTGCCCCCAAAATGACTATTGTATTCACTCGAAAAGATAAAGAAAATATGTTCAGAAGCATGTATACTTGCCTTCCGTTCGGAGAGTAAACCTTCCAAGCTGAGGGAAATCAGAGAACTTCTCTATGCATATCAAATTATTCACCTAATTGCAAAACAAATTAAAATTAGTGCTACTAGCAATGAGCAGTTACGCCATACTAATGATGTTCTACAACAATACCTGAATGCGGCAAACTACAACTGCACCATTCTTCACAAAAAGAGGCTTCCTCTGTGGCTTCTTTTTCTTTGGATCAATTTCTTTCTTTTTCTTCATGTCAATTTCCTCTATGAGATCAACAATCTCACACTCCTCAACAACAGAGTGGATATGTAATACTGCCTTGTAGCCAGCAGTGAAAATAGCCTAGCATATCGACATAAGTATAAAATATTACAAACATCCAGGGGAAAATAGAATATTGATTGATTATACAGAATCAACATTGGGAAGAAAGACCGCTATCAATCTTCAAAATTGGTGAATCGAATTGGTGATAACTAATACAGAAAATTAAGTATTGGGAAAAATATTAAACTAAAACTATGACATGCTAGATGTATGATAACCACATGACGGTATAGCATTGATATTCCATACTGAAAGCTATCTCAAAAAAATACAGAAGTTGCTACTAGTATGAGTCTATGGAAATATGGATGAGTTACATATCAAACAGAGAATGCCAAATCCAATTTTAGTTTAGAAGAACTGCTTCCAAATTCAAACAAACAGTACATGTATTCGTATCCCAATATGCATCAACCATGTATTCTCATCAGCAAATTGAAATCCAGCAAAAGTAAGACGCACATCTATACGATACATTTATATGCATATTCCAATTCAAAATACAACAAGCCAGAAACTGCAAACACGAAAAAACATGAAAAGTAGTTTCCTTCAATTTATTTATGTAACTAAGAGGATCAAGCAACACTTACATTATCAAGCAACTCTAGAATCTGCAACTGAGCATTAAATTCAGTGACAGCACCAACATGATTAGCTGCATGAACAGACATTATCAGGAAATGATCCACAAAACCACAACTAAACAACCTCCACAAATCATTAAAATTTTACAGGCGCCATATGATGCAGAACTGAATTAACAGAGCATACCAAATATATCAGTTGTATAGCACACAACATATTTAAAAAAAATAACTAAATACACGTGCTTTGCTATGGATAAAAATAAATCACATTATCACAGCACATTAAGTCATTGTCATTAGGCTACACCACCTACTTGACCAAGTTCTGGTGAGGCCAGCAGCACAGTTTTGTTGTGCTGCCTTCCTTTACACTAAGACCCTCGCGGAGTGATAGGAGAAACCTATTAGGGAGGATATTTAAAATCACAAATGGAAGGAGATCAACAACATCGTGGGGCTAAGAGATGAGTTTGTCGGATAAGATATGCTTTCTTGGGGTTTAGTTTTCCTTGATTTTCTCTGCAGTTTGTTTGTTGAGAATAATATGAGGAAGTAGCTATAGGGAAGGAGAGGGGAGGTTGACACCACCACCACCAACACGTATTTATATAATATTAAAGATAACCACTTGAACCTACAGGATGGCCAAATTTTGGGTTGCCATATAGCACATGAGCCATTAGCTATTGGGTTACAAAATTCATGCTATGTTTATTAGTGGTATTGTAATAAAATCCACCCCAGTTCGATCTACTCTGGCCCTTTTTTACAGGGAAGGACAGCTCGATCCACTTTGGCTCTTTTTTACAGGGAAGGCCCAGCCAATTGAAACGCTTCCTTTCCTTTGCCGAGCCAAACACATCCTAAATCAGCCTGTTACCTTGTTAGGTTGACAACCCACTCAACCCTGGGCTGAATGCCTGAATCTCTATCAAATAAGCCAGTGCTTACAACCAGAACTGGACCAGCCTTAGAAGTTTCGAACAGAAAAACTGGATGCTAAATTCAAATGTTTAGAGGTGGCCAGTGAACAAGCAGTGTCATGTGCTACACTTAGTAAGGGTCTGAGGACCTACGATTGTCCGAAGACGGAGGATATGGCTCCAAGGCACAAGGGTTGGCCGGCCATGACACCTCGGATGAGAGGGAGATAAGGGAAGGAGAAGATAAAGTATTTTCTTGACAACATTTATTGCTTAACGAATATGCGCTACATGCTGTGCCTTCTATATAGATGGCTTTCTTGGTAATTCTGATGCGCACACCTGGGTGTGGACGTACCCCTTTATGGAAATGTGTTGTGAATTTTTTTCCTAAGAAAGCCCTTGGTGGGCCTAGCATGCCACGCTCCATCACATCACACCCCTCGAGCATATGCAGTTTGTCCTTAGGCTTCTCCTCATGCCAACTGAGGCTAGGGGCTGGATTTACGCTCATGATAACCTAATACTATATTAACCTTTCTTGAAGAATATACTTACCAACGCTTGAAAGTACAAAACCAGCCATAATATCCTCCTCTTCAATTCCTGACAGTTTGACACGAACATTTTCAGCAGGTCCAGCACGATGTACTTTCTTCTCATCCAAGCTTATTCCAATGACTTTCACATTGGACTGTTCAAACAAGACACATTGCAGAAAATTGAATTGTAGAGTCCCAAGGAGAACAAGTATGCAAAGGGTGTTACATTAAAATAAAAAATACCTTGTTTGGCATAACCAACAAACCGTCACCCTCTCTGATAGTCCCGGACTCTAGTTTCCCCATTACAACAGTGCCCATATCTTTATATTTATCAATTATTGGCAGCCTACATTGTTAATAAAGAAAACTGTAACAGCTTGCATCTGGCATCTGAACAACACAATAAATCAAGCAACCCTTCTATACGAGTGCCCAAAACCAAAGAAAAGAGGATAAGAAAAGATATTGTATGAACTGTTCAGTTGAAATGACTTCGTTTTGGAACAGAGGTTCGCACAAAGCATTAAAAAGAACTGAACAGAGGAGCAAAGTCATCTTTATTAGATGTGTATTACTCTCTATGTCAAACTTTCTTTAACTTTTACCAGTAATACATACAAAAGTTGACAGTGTAAAAATAGTATAATTAGATTTGTCAAGAAAAGTAGTTACAGAATATAATATTTTGCTATCATATTACTATATAAATAAACAGTGGAGACGATATCATGTCCAGTGCATTGTATATTTTTGAACACAGGGAGTATGTGCAGTTTAAGCATAAGCATAGCTATCAGACCTTACTGGACCTTTGGGGTCACGCAAAGGAACTTCGATACGGTCCAGAACTTCAAAAAGGCAAGGACCATCCCACCAACTACAAATGCTTTTATCCATCCTGGTCTTCATATTAGTTCCACAAAGACCAGATATTGGTAAGAACTGGACATCTGTTAACAAAGCCAATGGAACGGTAAGAAATAGCATGTGGTTGGTCATACATCGCCACAGTACCTACAATCAGGTATTATCATAGAAACTTACATAATGTGTTTTGACAGGTAGTTTCATAAAAAAAATACTACCAAGATACAAACAAATAGTACAAGGTACAAAGTAACACCTCTTGAAACAGAACAAAATCCTTATGCCTCACTGTGTGGATACTCCGGGACATGGCGGGGGATACGCCTGCCTAGTAACAACTCTATCCAAAGCCCATCTTAAGCCCAACCTGATGAAAAGTGCACAAACTAAAAAAAGAAAAAAATAGAGAAGAAGAAAGGATTGTGCCACAAAACAATTAAATAAATGTGTTGTGTTGTTGTTTGTATGGTTTTTGTTTTTATGTGAGGATTGTGGTAGTTGGATGCCCATGAACTGTATGTATGTTTGATTTTCCTCTTAATGAAAAGATGTGCAAATATTGTAGATGCTCTCTATAAAAAAACAGACAGAGGAGGCAGCAAATCCCGTCACCTCCTGCCCTCCTCTGTCTGTTGCGCCAGCCACCAGTAGAAGAGAGGAGCCGCTCGGGTCCTCCACGCCGCAATCGCTCGCCGCGATCCTCCCAGAAAATGTTAGTGCTTTTTTTTCTAAATACATATGTACTCCATGTATCCCCGAACAGCTGTTTTTGGAAAATGCCATTTTCCCGTACCCCCGTACCCATATCCCCGTACTGTGCAACTTAGTGTGGACCAACAAGGCAGGTGTCAGCTTAGCATGGCCAACAAAGCGATTAGATCAAGAGTCTAGACATCCAGTTATTTTAACCATGGAGCAAAATACCCATTGACACGTCACATACTTCAACTTGAAATTGTGTGTAAACGATAATTTAAACTGCGAGGTAACGTCAAAAGTAGAATAATACCTTTCTTTACATTGTACCCCGAAGATTTGAGAAAAGGAACCATTTTTCCTTCAATTTCATCATACCTGAAATAAACATAAAATTGATTATTTTGCTCCAGCTATACATCCTATAGTATTAAAATCTTTCAATTTGTAAAACATAATAAAAGGTATGTCCCAGCAGGCATACCTTTCTTTAGACCATTGTACAGTAGGTTCATCCATCTTATTGATGACAACTATCAACTTAGCAACACCTAGAGTTTTTGCAAGCAGTACATGTTCACGAGTCTGCCCTCCTCTTTCATAACCAGTTTCAAATTCACCTTTTCGAGCAGATATGACCTGAAAAGAAAAGAAACATATTCACTGCCCCAGAGATGTCAAAGAAAAATGGAAGTTCAGCAAACAATGCCCTGAGCCCTATAGTTACCAGAACACCAATGTCAGCTTGAGATGCACCACTTATCATATTTGGAACATAACTTTTATGGCCCTGCAAATTCAAATCATCCAAGTAAGCAAACAGTGACTTATGACCCTGCAAATTCAAATCATCCAAGTATATGAAACAAGAATTCAGTTCATCAGGCATTGCAGGTGGACCACATACAGGAAACACATGAAAGCATCATCAGTCAAGACTTTAAATGTGTTAACAGAAGTTGCATATTTTGCATGTCTGCACGAAACATATGCTAGAGACAGCAGAAAGTACCAGCTGTGATTTAATAGTCACAAAAGTAGATCTAACAGGTAAGAGATGTATAAGGATGAATCAGAACAGTGGCAGTGCCCAAAAAGGAGTGAGAAGTACCAACAAATGGTGCCAAATGTGATTTTAAAGTCACAAAAGTACACCTAACAGGTATGAGGTCAGGATGGATCAGAACACCAAAATGGAAGGATTGAGCTTAATCCTTGACTAATAGGATTGACTTGCCAATGACAATAAGAATCCGTGCTCGTGTATCAGTGTAAATAGAATAACCAGAAGTTCAATAATTTCACTCGAAGCAAAGCCATTTAATTGGAACTAACGATAGCACAATTCCTAATGTTAAGCTGTGTTCGCTTTGGACCAATTATTGCACACGTTAAGTCTTTTGTATCTACAATTTTGTAACGTAAAATTAAAGACTTAAAATTTGTTCAGAACATCGTGGCACAAGTTCCTTGTATCCATGCAAGCCCATTAAATGACATGCCAATCCTATTTAATAACTGTTCTTGTTAAGTCTAATATCATCTAGTAAAATTTATCCAAGGAAGCACCTTAAATTATATGAAAATAGCCTCAGTGCACCGGCTGATCATGTAGAACCCTTAGTCACTATCAGAAAAATAGATTCAGAAAGAACATAAACAGTTAAAATTTTAAATTTTGTACAGTTCAAATTAGAGTTCCAATTAGACTTCCAGTGACCAGAATGCTGTTGCGACCAGAAATAAATCCGGAGAACCAGAATAGTGCCATGAAATAAAAAGAGAAACTAACAAATATCATATGTATGTATGAAGAAAAGTACCGGTGCATCCAAAATAGTGAATCTTGTATTTTCAGTCTCAAAGTGGGCTCTACCAACTTCCACAGTCTTCCCCTGAACACACGCAGGCAAAATGTATGAATAACTATGGCGAGCAAAAATCAGCCTCATAAGAGTGTAAGACAAAAACGCCTCGAGATAATATTGTAAGTAAGCAGAATAAAATACTATTTCAACAAATAATTACGAGATATGCATCAGCTTACGGCAAAATAATTAGATAAATCGAAACAAAAAAGCAAAACATTCCTCAACAGATTTGACATTTCAACACTATGACAGAATTTTTAATAGAGCTTTAACACACTAATCATTAAGCAGCCTATAACAACCAATATGGAAGAGATACCTTGAGTCGCTCTTCCTCATTTGTGTCCATAATATAAGCCATATACCTGCAAGGATTCGGATTATATAATATAAGTAATGTAGTGCATTGAGAATTCAGGTATTTGCAAACCACAAATTAATAATACGTGAGAGACCAGAGACAGTGATAATTCTTTTTTGGTTGGGCATGTGGCTTTCCGAATAACACAAAAGATGCTCCAATTGAGCATTAAAAAGTCATTGTGTTTGTTTCAGTGGAAGGCATCTTATTCAAACATATTAACATGACAAAAAGAAGTGCAATAACATGGAAACATGCAAGATTTATAAGGACATTTATGTGGTATAGGAACTAGGACAACAAAAACAAATCCACAAACAATGCTACCTGTAGATGAGGGTCAAAACATCACCCAATTAGGGTTCCCATTTTATCAATGTGCACGTTTCCCAAATAGCTTATTTCATTTAGAGTTACTGCAATCTGAAGTTTTAAAAAAGGTATAAGTTCACAAATACTTAACAAAAGATCCTGAATCATGTTTACAGTTAAGTTTAATTTGAGGGTTCCTTTTTGTTTCGTAGTAGTAGAATTGCTAGAAAATTTAGGATTTCATTGTAGAATCCTAAAATAAAGTAAGTCCTTTTTTTAAGTACATGCCAATCTAGTTATCCACCTCTCCACATATCCCTGCTTTTATCGTAATTTCAGTTGGGTGGGCCAAGACGGTCAGGTTATACTCTATATCAGAGCAAATTTCCTTCAAGATATTTAATGCTTTGAAAAATTAAAGCACGATTCCCCATAGAGATATGTACATAAGGGGGATCCTTGGATAATAATGCTGTTCGGACCTGGAGTTTACCTATACACGGATTAGGCATAAAGCCATTCTATTTTATTATGCCATTAAAAGGGAGGGGGGAGAGAATGCCGATTTAAGAGTCGTTCACTACTGCAATTCAAAAAAAAAGAGAATTCTAGTTAATGGTTCCAATTTGTTCTGAATTTTGCAGCCTGTGACTAGAAATCCACTTTTTCTCCTTTTTCATCTCAATAGAAAGAAAGGGCAAGTTTTCTAGTGTTAGCAATGTGTGTTTTAAGATAGAATCCATCGAGGAGAATAATTTCTCTTCTCTAGCATAAGGAAAATAAAGTATACATTAAGCTAGAATTTTCCTCTACTCTCAGTCTCCCACAACTATCCAATATTCTTCTGTTGGGCTGTTGGGCTGTTGGGCTGTTGGGCTGTTGGGCATGTAGATATTCAAAGCATAAGCTACCTCTAAACAGCAGTTGTCATATCAACTTTATCTGCTCCTTTAGGCTTCCTTTATTTAAGTCTTTACAAGTTATGGTTCAAACTATAAATAGTTATATAATGCCAGTCTAAGCAAGAACAAAATGCCATAGGGTTATTTGCAAGTCAAGCATTAACTGATGTAGGGTTTTGCTCAAAACAATCTTTTGTTGCGTATCACAGATGAAACAAAGCCAACCAAAGCACAAAATAAGGTGTCAAACAAACCAAGTAGTTAAATGGGGGGGAAAAGCTTGCAATAACAGAAGGCCAGAAGCAGATATGAGAAAGAGCATCCTCTTTATTAATTAGTATGAACAGTCATAGCTCTCGTGTTCAAAATGTATGGGTTAGCCTTGCAAAAAAATAAATTGTATGGGCCATAACCTTATCTCGCAAACAGACAAATATTGCTCAAGACCTACTCACCAGCTTTCTCGGCTTTTATCCTTTGCTTCTTTTTCATATTTCTGGATGGTCCTGTCATCAACTTGACCACTCAAGAACAATATTTGCCCTCCAGTGGTTGATTTTCCAGCATCTGGAACCATGAAAACATAATAAGATTTAAGTACACTCAATAAGACATGAACACTGTTACTAGGGAAGGGAACTTACAGAATACCAGTACTATCCATTGAATATTGAAATATAAAGAAACACAGCATATAAAAAATCAGAAGGAAGAAAATCAGCAGAAACACAGCAACAGATCTACCACGGCAGAATAAAAGACAGTAAAAAACAGTAAGCTAGTGTACCAGATGACTATTCCATATGCAATGAAACATGAAAATTGGAACACGGTAAAACATTCAAGCTAGGTATTCTAAGCACGCATATCAACCAGCATTGACTGCAATATTGACATCTAAAAGATGAAGCAAGCATGCTTTGACACTGACACACCCATTTGTCTAGAACAATGCAAAGTACCACATTGATTTCTTTGACAAATCTGCGAAATTGGTTAACACTTGCTTGCGCAGATTATAACCAGCTCAGAGCAACCATCTGCTAATTATCATCTACTGAAAGAACATGTGCGGGCCAAAAGTTGGTATAAACTTTGCTTTGGAAATCTAATGGGGCCATACAAAACATAATATTTAGCAGTAGCGGGAGATGAAGTAAGTCTTGCAAGGAGTACATAGAACATGCATACTACCATCCAAAAAGTAAAAGAGTAGCTTTGTTTTAATGAATACATGTTCAAGAAAGCAAGAAAAGATGGACATTTAAACTAGAGAAAATTCCATTTATAGCACAAGTTTGGGCTTGGTACCAATAAATAGCACAACAATTTTCACCTCCCATCTATAGCACAAACCAAATCGAAAGTTCCCACCCATAGGCACCACGGCAGCCAGCCCAAAGCCACGGCAGCAGGAAAGCAACAGGAAGGGCATTTCGGTCTAAACTAACATCGTTAGCCCCAAGTGGCCGGAAGTGCTATGCATAGAAACTCTGGGTATGGTTTGTGCTATAGCCTATAGGTGGGAGGTGGGAAAATTATGTGCCTATTTATCGGTACCAAGCTCATACATGTGCTATAGATATAATTTTGCCCTTTAACTAATGAAGAGGACTGCTGGCAGTGAACACGGATGTTCACATAGTTATATTGAACAGAGGAAGTTGTGTTTGTGTGTGGGTGGGTGGGTGGGTGGGTGGGTGGGGGGACTGCAAACAAAACAACTAACATAAAGCTTTCCAATAAACAATGATTCAAGATCTTATTATTATCAAACAAGATGCTAACAAATTGTAATTCATCATAGTATACTTAGTTAGTTATTGGGGATGCTATGGTAGAAACACTTTTAACTACAACAAATTCAAATCGCATCCCCTTCTGCATTTTATGCCTCCCTTCTCCCCACTTATATTGGGTAGTGATAATGAAAGATGTATTTGTAAAGCAAATAAGAAACTAAAGAAAAATTTGTAAAATATGTCCTGTATTTTGGTCTTTTTGGCCTGTAAAAGAAAGTTCCTCCACATCTCGTACATGTTAAAGAAATGTTCCAGGATTTAAGCATACTAACACAATATGCCATAGGCATTTAAGGATGGGCACATTATATAAGGAGCCTGCTTATTACTATACGATTGCAGTAACTCTCACCGAGATCTACAGTGCCAACATGTGTCTACCAATCTCCATTAAAGCATGGACACGAGATAAAATAGTCCACATTCTAACCATTATCGTTGTTAAATCAAATCACAATCCTTGCAAGAAGAGCATATTCTGATCAAGATTCATGAGCTTAGTAAGCCACATGACAAGGGATCCTCATCACGTGTTATGACCCAAAACAATACTATGTCAGAAACAGTCAACAAACGATACAGCAAAAAAAAACATCAATTAAGAAATTTTTCTATACACATATCTTGCTGCAGCCGAAAAGGGTTTAAAGAAAGCAGGCAGTAAGAAAACAAAACTTACCAACATGGCCGATGAAAACCACATTCAAATGACGCTTTGTTTCCTCTTCCTCATCTGCTACGATTGGAGCATCCTTGTGAGCAGCAGCTGGGTTAACACAAAAGTTTTGGTTGCTTAAGAGTAACTCACAATAAAGAAAATTACAGGTACAACAAACAGCAACAATGATTTGGCACTCCTAAAAATTTTGTTGCAATAGTTCATGACATCCCAAAGGAAGAAAATACAGAAGATCAAATGCAAGAAACCGTCTGTATCCAGCCTCTCTGGAAAGATGTGTTGTGTTAAGTGGAAAAGGAGAGATTAAATTATTTCACTCCGTTAACTTACTATCAGCTTTTATAAATTAATAACAATAGTGCAATTGTCTTGAAGTTACTACCAACTGACAGTTAATAGTCATAGTCTTACTATTACATGGAGAAAAGCAGGTTGCCATTTGCCAAAATTTGCAAGAAATGAAAGCACAAAATTAAAAAGTTATATAAATAATTGAATAATTTTATTTGAGTTCTTGATAAGATTATAACAAGTGAACGTTAACTGCATTAACAACCTGAAGAAGGGTCTCATACATACCATTTGTCTTCAACTCCAAGGACTGAAGAGATGACTCTATTTCTTTGACACCTGAAAATACATAGTTCCAATCACAGGTTAGAACACAGTAATTAAGACATATCCCCACAGAGGACGTCGCTCGCTGAAGTAAGATGCCTTTTTAAGAGGTTCTAACTTTTTAGGTTTCCACAGTATAGTAAAGACAACTTCTTCATGCTGATAGATACATAGGTGAAATCTTATAAAGGTCTAGAAAGTATCGGAGGCAAACAAAGTAATATGCTTTCATCAGCCACTGCTTGAATTCAGCATTAAGAAAAATGTTTACTACTTAGCCAGCCAAAGTTTGGGAAATGTTATTGTTTAATTCTGATGTGCATCAGTTCTTTACAGGCACCTAGATTGGATAAAATGCTCCTAGATTGCGTACACAGGCAGTATTAGTGCCATGTCAGAAAACAAAGGAGCCACAAAAGAAACCCTAGTTTCCTTGTGGGAACACAGGAGTTTAGGAAAGTTGAAAGTGGTGTTCACTCAGCTTGGGCCAGGAAAAACTTGTCTGTCTCCAAATTTCCAAGCATGACAATTTCCAGGTCAGTTTGAGCTCTATATGGAAGTTTCATATGTTTTCTGTTCCTTCTTAGTAATTTTCCCTTCGTTACAATTTGGGTTTTGTACTAACAAGGTCCTATAAAGCAGTATGCGGTATTCATTCGGTCACCCACCTAGTAGCAATTATACGGCCTAATCGTGCCAATTAGGCGGCCTAACGGGCGATTATGCGGTAACAGGTAGAGGCGCCTGTCACTTGTATAAGGGCTAGTATACCAGCCTAGTAGACCCGTTTGTAGAACACTGTCTACTAGCGACTCCACAATAAAAGCCTATAATGCATGGCCGTGGTTCAGTTGGACAAAATTATCTTCCCACGAAAAGCTAGCAGGCAGAGGAATTTAGATATGTCCGTCGCAAGTGTCCTTATTTGCTGTCAAGGAAATTCTCACACTCAACGAATTATCTATATAAGCATGCCATAAAACATGCATGTCCTACTTGTACACTGACCAAGCACATGACAACAAAACCATCCAATTTAAACTCTTTCAGGGACAGCGCATGGAATTCCCAGCAGATAAAAACAAACGAAACACAATCAACTAAATAAAACTGCCCCTTAGGCCTTAGCATCCAACAGATGGGCATCATCTAACCGACAGAGGGACTCAGAACGACAGAACCACATTATATATCATGCCATAACATCGCATATTCTAATAATACAAACGGGGGAAGTAAGATCAGGTAACTCAATTTCTATTTCCGCATCCTCTAAACCCCATGGGGATAGCTGAAATAGCCACTACCTAGTCACAATCCTCATCACCCTTACCCGTTTCCGGCAGCGGCAACCCACACAAAAATTGCTAATCCTCCTACACGAAGAGCACAATCGAGCGCCCCAGAACCACATATAGGCATCGGACGAGCTCAGATCTAAACGCAGCAACCACGAAACAGCATAGCAGGAGAGAGCGAGGAGGAAGATAGAGAGGAGAGCGGACCTTCTGCCGGTGGCGCGGGAGGAGCAGAATCCGCGGCCTCGGCACCCTCCGCTGGGGCGCCAGAGTGGTGGGAGGAGTCCACGGCCATCAGCTCCGCGTCGTCGCGCGCCCAGTCGTCGACGGCGGCGGCGTCATCCTGGGCGGCAGGCGGCGGGGCGCGTGTGGAGACGGGCGGCGCGTCAGCATGCGCGTCGTGCTCCATCCTGCGAGCGAGTGGCGAGCACGAGCTGGACGAGGCGGTGGAGATTCTACGCACGCACGACGCCGGCGTCTAGGGTTTTTGCGTGGAGAATTTCGACTTCTTTTCGGTGGAGTGAGTGGACAATGGCTGCGATGGCTGACGAGCGGACGGAGCGCGTCTGCGATGGCAACTAGCCGCAAGCTTTCTTGTTCTACGGTCTGCACTCTGGACTGGACGGGAGGGACGGGACGGTCTCGGCTGTCCACGCCTTTTCTGAGTCTGCGAGTCTAACAAAGCCCAGCCCATTTAACTCTGAATTGAGTCACACAGTGCCAAGTGTCATTACTTCCTCTGATTTTTATGTGTAGTTTTAGAACAGAATAAGTGGGATATATGCCATTTTAAGTTGCCACTTTCCAAAGGTACCGCCTATAAAGTTTTTTCTCCAAATATGCCAACTGTACTTCTTTTCTCATCCATGCTCTTTCTCTCTCTTTCTTCATTGTTCATCTCATCATAGATGTTGCCCCTGCCCTTCTTAAGCTCCCCCGATGCTGTGGACACCGGTCACCGGAAATCAAGAAGTGGCTGCAGATGTCAGATGGGAGAGGTGACGGAGATAGACCGAGAGAAGCATACACATACACACTGTTATGCCAAGTCCACTTCAAGTCTTCCATCTTCAACGCGCAAAATTTTCTTTATATGAGCACGTCCACTCCAATTCAAGCACCCAACTGCTCCTTGTCACCCTCTCTGTCCCTTGGATCACTCATGGTGCTATTTGTCGGGCAACTTAGGCATGTCGCTGCCTCTTGTGTACCTTTCCATTCCCAAAATTCTAACTTTATTTTCATGTGTGCCGTTGCATCCATCACATCACGTGTCATTAACTCCTCCGTTGGTGAGGCAAGCAAGCTTGCCACTTTGTGGGTCATTGTGCTCAGATTGTTTGAAATTCTATGGTGCGAGTTGAACTTTTTTAGCTGGTAGTTGAATTTCTCAAGGCGGTGGTGAACGGTGCGACAGGTGGTGGTAAGTTGTCAGATAAGAACATGTCAGAGGGCGAGGGGCCTCATGGGCTGTGCACACATTGTAATGGAAATATGAAATATCAGGGTAGAGACATTTCGAACTAGCCTAGCCCATATTTAACGGGTAATACGTGTCGACCCAATGGAAGAAAGACACAAAATAATAAGATAATGGGTCGATCTAGATCTTCTTTACCTTGAGCATATCAGATCTGATGGGTAATATGGATTGACTCAATAAAACAAAGAGGAGACTGAGCAATGACACCAACATTTTCTCATATAAAAGGAAAGACGAGCAGATGCACAAGATCTAGAGACTAGCGTCCGTCTCAATTCTACGACTTCCTCCGTTACG
Source organism: Stipa capillata (assembly GCA_019208055.1). Lineage (NCBI taxonomy): Eukaryota > Viridiplantae > Streptophyta > Magnoliopsida > Poales > Poaceae > Stipa > Stipa capillata. The sequence continues at coordinate 74,601 of JAGXJF010000974.1, read as the reverse complement.
TCCTCATGGCAAACCATGACTAATCATCCAGCGGACCATGACATCTTTGTCTGATGGTGCAAATACCAATAGAAAATGCCACTGTTATTGTCTGAGAGGGTATAACGAGGAGGTCCTAAAAGACGGAAGTCGAGAAGAGGTGGTCATAACCACCGCCGGTACATAAGTAGAAAAGGTATGTATAAGTATAGTGGTGGCCCATACACGTCGTAGAGGGAGGGGGTGAGGCGTGATCCGTCACGGTCTAGCGGGGTTTAGGAGGTGAAGCGACTACTGTGCCATGTACGTTGTCTCCGCGCCACGCATGCAAGGTGGTTCACGACGTGCTCGGTAACTCCCGAGCCGAAGCAGGGTAATTTGGAGGGGCACTGGCGCGAGTGTTACCCGAGCCCAGGCCCACTGTCCTTTCTCTGCTTTCGTTTTTTTCCAGTCCGCTGTGTAGGCTGCCGGTAGCTCGTTTTCTCACGGCGCATCTTGCATGCATGCTTGTTTGTTTGGTTATTCTGTTCGTAGCGTTACCATCCCTCTTTTTCTTTGCTTCTACCGTTCAACTTTGCATTTTTTGGAAAACCGATCTGTAGCGGTCTGGTACGTCTTTTGGAAATCCAAAATTCAAATATCCACAGGTTTCATACCAAATGTTCAAATTAAGATTTGTTTAAACTATGTCTTTCTTAAGACTAGGCGTTAGAAACAAGATCATGCTTGTGTATATATATATAAAATTAGCGGGAATAATGTTCCTACAGCTCGTGGATTTTGTTCTACTGCTGCAAATACAAATGTTCTTATAGTTTGTAAAAACTGTTCCACCATTAGGTGGAAAATCCTATCTGTAAATAAAAATGTACCTATAGTATGCGCAATTTGTTCAGCAAATAGAAATGTTCCGATGGTTCGTAAAAAATGTTCACCGCTACGATGCAAAACCCAATTTTATAAACAAAATGTTCATATAGTTCACGCAATTGTCTAGTAGGAAAATAAAAATGTTCCTATAGTTCGTAAAAATGTTCCACCAGCATGATGCCAAAAAATGTAATATTAGAACTTACATCTTTGTTACAAGAAAAATGTTTGAATATTTGCGACGCAGAAAGATGATTGGATAATTCCTATGTTTACTTTAGCACAAAACAATGATTTTTAGTTCAAAAATAAAAATGCTTAGAAAAGGAAACAAATAAAGAAATAAAAATGCACGGACTCACGTAAAATTTGGTAGAAACGTTTAGGTACAAGGCAATAACAAAAAGAAACGACCACAACTTGCCGTCGTCCTGTTAAATATCTATATCTATACTACTATATAGTGTACCAAATTTGAACTAGACCTGACAAGCAATTTGAGCCATTGATCCCATAAATTAACGGCTGAGATTAGAGGGATTCATAAACAGTACCCGTAAATAGTACCATCTACAGCACCACGAATTGGGCTGGCCCACAGCAGCGCACGAGGCGATGTATACGAGAAGCGCTGCGCAAGGGGTCAGTGAGTCGTGACACCCTAGACCCAATTTCCATTTGGGCCGACCCGTTGGACTACTGCCCTAGATTTTGTGGGTCAGGCCAGTGTTCCAGTGGGTCACCTCGGCCCACTCCCATCCCACTAGAAGGCTGTATGTGGTCCGCCTGTTTATGGTACGAAAACAACACCAACATCAAGTGATATTAGTATTTGCATACAGCATGCGGCTTGCTCCATTTCATGTTCAGATCAGTACGATCATACAGCATAGCACAGACATGCATAGAGCTACGTACTAGATAAACTAACCAGAGCACACGAGTACACAGCCACAGCTCCAAATCGATCGATAGCTGTACCGGAACATCCGGTCACCATGATCAAGACCAACATATCATCGTCGTTCGTCTCAGACGGCGGCGGCGGTGGCGGCGGCGCAGACAGGGAGGTCGCTCTGCTCGGTCGGCCGCTGTTTGAGGATGGGGTTGCTCTCGAAGAAATTGACCGGCTTGAGGTCGAAGCTGGACGACACAGTGGGCATGATGGGGAAGTCCTCCTGGCACGGGACGTGGTGGAACCCCAGCGTGTACCACAGCACGAGGTCCTTGTTCTCGATCGGACGGTCCCTGTCCATCCACGCAACCAGGTCACAGGACATTCAGATCACACGATCCTGCAGGTTGAAGGATCATCATCAACTCAAATATATATACACGCGTACGTACCTCTCGGACCAAGTAGCCAGTGTGTCCTCTCCTTTGCTCTGGTACACGAAGAGCCCACCAGCCCACTCCTCGCTTTTGTTGTAGGGTGTCACCCAAATCTGTTGCATATTAGCAAATCGAGTCATATTAATCGCTCATTGACAAAAAAAGAAGTCACATGAATCGTTCTCCCTAAGGTTATACCTTAAAGACAAACCTCAATTTGTGTAAACATCTCACCTGATTGTTTGTGAATGCTCCCCTCTTCTGCGGTGGGTCCTCGGGGTCCAGTAAGCTGGCTGCAGTGCCGGCGGGGACGACCTTATAGCCGACCGGGTTCCCGACGCGCGTCTTCTTGGTCGGGTTGACGATGTGGAACTCCGCCGGGTCGTAGAGCTTGAGGCGGACCTGCGCATCCTTCTCCGTGCTCGCGACATGTCGGGTGGCCTTCAGGTAGCTCCTCCGGGGGGACTCGCCGGGCGCCGTGTCCTGACGGGCCATCTCTACCCGGACGAAGGAGTTATCGGCGCCGTCGACATCCATGTCGAGGCGAAAGGTGACGTAGTGGTCGTGGATAACGCCGATGACGTTCTCGGAGAGGAGGGTGCCGTACATATCCTCGTTCTGCCGGACCTGGTTCATGTGGGAGTAGGGCGTGCCCTTCACCATAAGGATCCCGCTGAGCCCAACCTGCCATCAGGATCATACAAGTCAGAAATTTCGGTAGATAAGAACAGTTAAATTATCGTCGCAAAAAACATCTAAATTATCCAGACTGTTTATCCTAATTAAATAGGAAACGAGAACAGTGGTATGTAGAATGCAGGATATAATTGCGTGCTCCCCAGGTCCTTTAAGATGTGGACAGATGCAACTATGCAAGGTAATGGAGATTGGACAATTTTTCTTGGCAGATGAAAGGCACAAAAATGACACCCCATTTTGTTTTGGCAAATTGGGTGCTCTAGCTGCAAGGACGAGGATCAGCTGTAGCCGAGAGGTCCAATCAATGTGTCTAGCTATTGTATGATGTGAACCTCCACTAGCACGAATCTTGCTGCCGCTAGCTAGTATAGAAACACTTCCAGTACAATTTTTCTTCAAAAGTGTGAAGGCGACAACAACTGGCTAGTGCATACGTAAATCATACTCCACCAATGTAACTTCATGCGTTTGGTGAAGCACATCACACTTTAGTTTGATTTGTTCAGATTTCTGTGACCTGCAGGTGATGATCTTTCCTGCTCTGCCACCTGCAGCTGCCACTTGTACCTCCCTCGCACACGTGTGTGTTAACCAAGTTTGCACGTACGTGTGGATGCTGCAAGGAGAGAGGAGATCAAAGATCGGGGAGATGATATCAGGTACCTTGATGCGTATGAGGCCGTCCATCTGGAACTCCCAGTCCATGATGTAGTCGTAGTTTGCCACCGACGCAGCCATCCGCGCCACCAGCGTCACCTTCGGCCTGGACTCCCTTATCTGCACAGGGATATTCAGCTCGATCAAAGCAACCAGTGAATCGCGTACGGCACTCCAAACGACGCCAAACGCAAACCAACAAGTGATGTTACATCGTCACAAGGCCAAATCGACATGCAGCTGATAGCTATTTCCACTTCCAAGATGCGCGGCCAGGCCAATATCGACTAGTTGGGGCCCCTAGCTTTGCCTATTGCTTCCTACGTCAGCAAAATTAAGAGTTCAAGAAAGACACGATTCATTTTGGGCTGTTAATTTATCATGGGGAATGATCGCATGTTCCATCAGATCGCATGTTCCATCAGTGACGAATGGCGGCTAGTGTACAAGCTCTGGCCACATTATTCTGCATCGCTAAAACACTAGTGCTAAACTGGCCAACCCCTTTTCTCTTGTAAAGTCTTGAAAAAGGGAAGGCCTTGTCTGTTTTGTCCAAGAAATTCTTCATCCTAGACTAGTGTCTTTTTTTCTGTTTTGTGCTGAGGCTTCCTAGATTAGTGCTGAAGATTCCTCTAGAGAAAAGATTGAAAATGTCCTCAATCTTTTCATGTCCTGGTCACCTTTGATAAATAGCCAAAGCAGGACGAGCAGCTAAGGGGGTGTTTAGTTGGGCTTTTCAGAAACTTTTCACTAAAAAAAGCTGCAGCCCAACCAAACGGTCAGCTTTTCAGCAGCTTTTGCCAACGGTAGCTATGAGTTTTACAGTGCAAATTCAGCTGTTTGAAAAAGCTGCCTTCTGCCAGCTTTTTACAATATGTTGAAGTTTCAGTGCTCATTTTCTAAAATGCTGTAGATTGTTTAGATTAACCAAAAGCTATATATTCATTTTTCCACAGCCGCAGCAGCTTTTTCAGACAACCAACCAACAGCAGCTTTATCAACAGCCACAGCTCAACCAAACAGGCCCTAAATCCATTTGGTCATGGTCATGGCATGTTAGCGTGACGCAGCATTGGTGCACACCGAGGAAAAATTTAGCCCACGGGAAAACAAAAACAAGAAGACAAAACTCTCGAAGTCTTGAGCTCGGCTGTGTTGTGTACATAAATCAAACTCACGCCTAGAATAATTTTATGAGCACTTTACAAGACTACAGGTTTAATTTATGTACGAACTCTCACAAAACTAAAGATTTAAGGACCACTTTCAATTGATCAATCGCATCACAAACACACATTAGGATTTTGGGAGTATGCCATGTGGGCCCAGATTTTGTGATAATGCATCACAAGCCTATAGTTTTGTGATATAGTTGGTCCACAAATATGTAATTATGTGAAATTGATCTTTGAATTTGTAGTTTTGTGATACCATTGGTCGTTAAATATGTGGGTTTTTGAAAACGTAGTTTTGTGATATTCTGTGCACTAGACCATAGTTTTTTTTTGAGTAAATAGCACCAGTAGTCCAAGAACTTGGGAGGTGGTAGCAACTTAGTCCAGGAACTCCGAAAACGTGTATCTGGGTCCATGAAGTTGCTTAATTGAAGCAAATTCGTCCTAATGACGAAAATTTTACAACTACATCCTTCTAATCTTCTCTTCTTCATGTTTTTAGTCCTCAGCAATTTACTCAATGAAGAAAAGAAAAAATCAAAAAGGGGGCAATTCCGGCTGATCGGGGTGCTCGGCCTCCCATTCCAGTCCGGCCTCTCGGCCGGCGGCGATCCGCGGGAGCTCCGCTTCGACCTCTCCACCGCCTTCCCCTCCGGCCCGGCGCTCCGCCTCTCGTGCTGCCCCAACGACCCCACCTCCCCTTCGCCTTCTCTGTCCGCGCTGGTACCGGCACCCTCGGCTCCCCCGCCAGCGCCCCCTTCCCTGGCCGCCGAGTTCAACCTCCTCTCGGCCAGCTCCGGCTCCCCCGCCTTCTTCCTCCTCAAGCCCCGCCTTGGCCGCTCTCCTCGCCGGCCGCCTTCCCCGCCGCTCCGCTCCGCGCGCAATCGAGCCGCACCTCCTCCCTGCCGGTTTCCCTCCCGTAGCACGTTGGCGACAACTTGCTGCCGTGGCAGCGGCGGCGAGGTGCGCTAGGACGCGGGGGCGTGAAGGAGATAGCGGCGAGCGCTGGAGCAGGCGCCGGATTGGGGAAGGCTGGCTGGCGGCCGAGCTCGCTGGCGGCGGTAGGCAAGAGCGGCGCGGATCCACCGAGGCGGAGGCGGCAATGTGGTATGGGAGAGGAGAGCGGCCGCGCGGTGCTGGCCGGTGGCTTGCTGGTCGGAGTCGCGCGGCGGCATAGCCCACTTGCAGAGGGAGCTCGCAGGGGAGGAGATGGGTGGCGGGCCCGTGAGGTCGAGGAGGAGCCGAGCCGGGGAGCAGCCAGGCAGGCGAGCTCGGGGAAGAGGCAGGCGGTCCGACGGGCGAGGTGCTGGCCGGTGGCTGTGGCGCGAGGTGGCCGAGGTTGGTGTGGCCGGATCGGGGGAGAGGTCCGCGCCGGGCCCGCGAGCTCGGGGGCGAGCAGATCCGGCGAGCTTGGGAGGGCAGGCTGGGGCGTGGGAGGTGGCTGGCGGGCGCGGCGAGGGCAGCGGTGAGCGCGAGGAGCGGCAGCGGCGGGTGGAGGTGGCGGAACCAGGGGCTGCGCCCCTTTTTGATTTTTTTTCTTTTTTGAGTAAATTGCCGAGGACTAAAAAGATGAAGAAGAGAAGAATAGAAGGACGTATTTGTAAAATTTTCGTCATTAGGACCAAACTTGCTTCAATTAAGCAACTTCATGGACCCAGATACACGTTTTCGGAATTCCTGGACTAAGTTGCTACCACCTCCCAAGTTCTTGGACTACTGGTGCAATTTACTCTTTTTTTTTCTTCCGAGAAACTCACTAGGCCGTAGTTTCATGCAATTTACTCTAGTTTTATAGAATTGTGTTTTTGCGGGGAAGAGTGGTTGTATAGAATTAAGTGCCACAATGGTTAAGTTTAAGAGTCTAGCTACCAAGACGATTTTGAGTTGGGAGGTAGGACAATGGGAGCAGTTTTATCTAAAATCATTTTGTATGACAACCATGCGTTTCCCCAAATATAATTTTCTTTCAGCACTGAACTCCCCCAATATAAATTTCGATGTGATGTGTGTAGCTTTTGTAGTTTACCACTAGTCCATGAGCTAGATAATTTTGTTTTGTATCCTAGGAAAGTTTACTTGAGATGAGTGGGAATATTGTCAAGCTGTTGTTGACTGTATGAATTCAAGATTCTTCTTCTTAGGCCCATCGTCCTAGAGTTGAAAATATATTCACCAATCTTTGTCAGATTGTCACCTTTGGCGAATTGCCAAAACTTGAGCAACAGCTGCGTTTGTCTTGGCACGTCTAGGATATGACTCGCAGCGTTGGCGCCGAGCATAGTAGTAAAACAACTCACGGCGCAAACAAAACAACAAGCAGGGTATACGTGTGCACTTACGTCCATCCCGGTGATGGGGCTCTCGGAGTGGCGCCACGCGACATCGCCGGCGTACCGCTCGAAGACGCAGATCATGTTCTCCCGCACGTAAGGCCGGCCGTCGGCGGCGACGAACACGCCGTCCATGTACCGCGCGTGGCGCGGGCAGTCGTTGAGCGGCACGAGCGGCATGGCCTGCAGCCCGAACCCGTACTCGCCGGCGTCCATGTACGTCTTGAAGTACCACGCCTCCGTTGGGTCCATGTACGGCACGAACAGCTCCGACGCCATGCCCTTGTACATCACCTCCCTGTGCGTGCCGGTGGACGGGTCCTGCACCCGCGCGCGCGACACCACCATGCCGGCGCGCGCGTCCGCCTTGAGGTGGAACTCCCACCCGGCCCACCGTACCGTGTGCCCGTCCGCCACCTCGAATCCCGGCCCCGCCGGCGGCGGCTCCATCGACGGCGGCCGCACCGTCTGGAACCCGAACCCTTTAGCCGCCGCCGTCACGTCATCGTCGTCGTCGGCGGCGGGGCGGCCATGCCGATAGTCGGTGTTCTTGGAGGCCGGGATGGGGATGCCGGCGCCGCGGTCGGAGATGTGGACCACCTCCCTCGTGTCCATGTCGAGCAGCACGGTGAGGCCCTCGATGGGGCGCATGTAGAAGTTGGCGGTGCCCTCGGCGGAGAAGCACTGGATCTTGATGAGCCGGCGGTTCTCCTCGGTGGGGCCGTACCATCCGAGGGAGATGGGGAGGCAGGCGACGTCGGACATGCGGACGCCGCGGCGGCGAATGGTGGCGTTGAACGCCGGGTCTTCGAACGGCGCCGCGCAGAGCGTGATCTGCTCGTCCATGGTCATCGTCGGGTAGCCGGAAGCGGGGACAGGCAGAGGAGTGACGGCGCCCTCGCCGAGGTCGACGGCGAGGACGTGGGACTCGCCGCGGAAGCGGACAACTGCCACGGCGCGGCGCGGGGGGAGCGCGTCGGCGCCCTTCCGCCAGCTCCGGACGACGGACTTGTCCGGCTCGTCGAGCGCGAGGGTGTGCACGACCAGGGATGACGGTGACGACTCGAACGTCGGGTGCGCGCGGAGGAGCTCTCGCGCGCGGTTGACCTCTGTCACCGTGAGCGGGTCAAGCGGGTGATGCGGCACGTCGGACTCGTGTGACGGACGTGGCAGGGACGGCTTCGACCCCGGGTCGGTCCGTCGTCGTTGGCGGCAGGCCCACGGCGAGAACCGGGTGCAGCTGCCGCTGCCGCCGCCGTCGAAGAGCGAGGCAGTCGGTGTGTCGATGCCGTGTGGCAGGCGGAAGGCGGAGCGGACGAGGAGGAGGACGAGGGCGGCGCCGAGGGCGAGGAAGATCAGGCGGAGGAGGGAGGTCGAGTGATCCATTGGAGTGGTGTGTGCTTTTGGCCGTTTTGTGTGTGCAGTGAGCTAAGTGCCTAAGTGGAAGTGTTCAGTCAGTATATATATGTCGAGCTGTGGTGACGTGCGACTACTAAAAATCGTATACGACCAGGTCGTACTCAGCCGATCGTGAGACCCACTCCCTCGTGCTACACCTGGCGATACGAATCTCAACGCAGCAGCTGTCTCGTTCCCCACTTCCCCGTTTCAAAATCACGATTCCTGTAGCCAGTTCACTCTCGCCAACGCCCCCAAACTCCAGCCGCCGGTGTGATACGCCCCGGCTGCTCGCCACATCGCCGCCGGTCTGCTCCTCGACACCAAGCACACCATCCCAGCTCGGCGCGCTCCATCCCCGCCGGCAACGGCCGGGTTCGTTGGCGGCCCCGCTCGTTGCCCCGTCCTAGCTTCTCGCCACATCTGGCCACGGGCATACTCCTCGACGTCGGGCGCAACTCCCTGGTGGTGCTCCATTCCCGCTGGAAACGGCCATGTTCGTCGGCGGCCCAGCTCGCGGCACCGCCCCAGCTACTTCTCCCTGCCGGCCACGGCGATGCTCCTGGGCCCCTCCACTCGCGGCACCGCGCATGTGGCCTAGCTACTCGACATTGACCTGCTTGCTGCATCTTGGCAAAAGGATAACTTCAAATACAGAGCATGTCTGCTCATTTGCTGGTTGCAACACAAGCACATAGCTATGTGATCTGTCCATCTGCATCCTTTCATTTTGGATATGCTTGTGTTGAAGTTAGCCTCTTATTCATTGACGATGGAGCAAAAAGAACCAACAATCTGCTGCTATGCATGCCTCTCTGTCAAACAGGATTCAGTGCTTTCTAGAATTGTCCGTGAGATGTTGTTTCACTCAGCGAGACCAAACAATCAGGAACTCAAGTGAAGTAGCTTAGGATAGTTGATGCTTTGTTCATTTTTCTTCAGAATTCTCCTCAAGTCAAGATAGGATAGTTGATGCAGATTGTGGAGCTTTTCTGTTGTATAAATGAGTTTGATGTACACTGTGAATAAAAGCTCCTGTATTTGAAGCTCCTTGGGAAATTTGCAGTGTATATTTGTTGTTGTCCACTCTTGTGATAACAATGATGTGCAGTTTGCAGTGTGTATCTGTTATTGTCGACTCTTTTGCTGGATCCATTTCTGAAAAAATAGTTTACCTATCCTGAAACTTAGAACTTGTGTGCTGTTGCTTTACATTAGATTGAGAAAAACATATGTACTTCTTCAGTGCCACAAATTAGTTTGCATCTAGTCATTACTTTCAGAAAAATAAAAACCACCATTTGGCATGAACAGAACATTCCAGTTTTGCCAAAGAGATCAATGCACAAGGTTTGACAATATATGTTCACCAATATTCAGGTAGCAACACAAGCACATAGCAATAGAATAAACAGGTAGCACCATTTAGCTGACATGCCCAGCTAACTAGCATTAATGAAACAATCAGCGTACGACCTTGACGTCACTGCTGAAACCTTAATGTACTAGCATGTTCGCTGAAATCTAATTGACGAGCAACCGGCAGTGTTGTGCCATCTCCATGAGCTTCAAGCAATAATCTTGTAAATTCTCCTTGAATAGGTGGAACAAAAACTGTAGATGGAACAAACACCGACTCCTTTGCTGGATGGTTTGTACCTTTTCCTGCACATTGTGTGTACATTTAAGAAATAGAAGTGAAACCTTGCTACTTATTCGCACATAAGAATTGAATGTACCTTTTTTTTCCTTTCTTTGCTCCCTCTAGCACATCTTTTGATCTTTTTTCATTGGACTTTTTATTCGTTCAGGAGCTCTAAATGGCACTGTTGTCTTGGCAACATATTCAGTCATTTCGGAGGAACTTTCAGAGTCCTCATCTTCATCCAAGTTTAAATTGCTAAGTAATTCATGTGCTTCCAAAGCCAACTTATCAATACCAACATTGAGATATGTAAGAACCTCCTTCGAAGTTTTACATTTCAATGCAAGTGACATCATTTTTCTAGAAGTATGTGCAAACATGGAGTCTAGGCTATCATTGATATTCAGTTTGGATGTAAAAATTTCTTGTTTTGCATGTTTCATCCATCTGTTCAATATATACTGACTTGGCAGGGTGATGATATTGCAGCAGGTGAAAACCTTATGAGTGTGCTTGCATAATATAACTACAACGTCCAGAACAATTTCAAAAAGTAATTTCAAAGGCTATCATATAAAGGAAGTGAGGGAGCATGTATTACGTACCTACACAGCCATACAACTTGCATGAACAAGATATCTCCAAATTAGTTGGGTTCAAAGCCACTATGGCTACATCATTCTTGTACTCGAAAGATGCCAACTTGTAAGTGCTAATTGTGCCATCGGTGCTCAGCAAAACACATGACAAACTGAATTGCTTCTTGAATTCCTCTTGGAACTCAGAATAGAGCGTCCTGGTATATGATTCCGCCGCGGTCTTCAACAAAGGTAGGTTAGGTAGGCAGAGTACTGGGTTGGTATGGCGTGACTTGTAGTCTTCGTACTTTTCTTTCCGGCGAAGACGAGCAATGCACTTATCATATGCTTGTATCAATTCAGAAAGGCCTAGTCTTTTGCGAAAAGTTTTCTTAAACACGTTGTTCATTCCTTCACTCCTTTGTGTTGATGTCATGTCTGCACTAAAAGACTCCCGGCGATAAATAGTAGCCCACTTCTCACGCAACTTGTACAGATTGTTTATCCAAGAATTTCCCTCAATCTGGTACTTAACCAATAGCTCATGCCATATATTCTCAAAATGTGCCACTGATCTATCTTCATGCACACATCTTTTGAATTCTTTAAGAAACTTAGGATGGTCGTTGATTACTTGACTTAGATGTTTAGCGGCATTTTGATACAAATGCCATAAACAAAGACGATGTCGTGTTTCCGGGAAAACCCTTCCAATAGCATTTATAATGGCAGCACATTGATCGGTAAATATTGTTTTAGGCTGCTTACCAGACATAGCTTGTAGGAACGTTCTAAAAACCCACTCAAAGGTATCAGCAGTTTCATTATATAGCAGCGCTGCACCAAAAAGAATAGTCTGTTTTCCGGGAAAACCCTTCCAATAGCATTTATATCTGGAACTTAAAGACCCATCTGCTCTACACTTAAGGTGGCACTTTCTAATGCTAAATCCTTTGGTTTGAGCATAAGAATTGTAAAACTGGTATGTCTCTTCCTCAGACTGAAAGCACATCCCAACTCTTGGAACATTATTTTCATCTTGCAAATCCTGATTGTTCCTTGGTGTGCTGCTCGTCCTCGGCAGAATTGTGTTCCTTGGCGATTGCTGGTAGGGTAATGAAATCAATGAAGATGGATGAGAAATAAGGAATTTCCCAGGAAGAAGGTTGTACTACTATACTGAACTCACCACGAGTGGAGGAGCTGTGGACAGAGGAGGTTCTGGTGGAGGGGGCGTATATGTTCCTCGATCCGGTGCCTCGTTGCCGTCGTCGGGCTGCGCCATCTTGCCGCGCCCTCGCGGCGAGATGGAAGAGACGGAGATGGTTTTCTGTTCAGGGAGATGAATCAGATTAGAATCTGAAACGACGAGGCATGGGACGTGGGAAACGGGGAAGGCTGGAAGTCGGGAGTGCGGCTGCTGCGTTGAGATTCGTATTGCCAGGTGTAGCACGAGGGAGTGGGTCTCACGATCGGCTGAGTACGACCTGGTCGTATACGATTTTTTTCCCTCTGTAGTTGGTAAACAAACGTCAGCATGACTTTCAAAACGAAACTCTCAACGCTATATTGTATTATGATATTCTACGCAGATTTGCTAATTCTAAGTTTGTTTGAAATTCTAGTAAATCTTAATCACTTAAGATTATATACTATTTAGTCTAAAATTACAGTACTAATAGTGTATAACTTTAGTAAATATTAGTGTAATCTTTAGTTTGTATGACACATATAAAATGAGGTAGAGATAGAGATGGCTAGATGTTAATCTAAGGTTTAAAAATTGACTGAGATGTAACTTTTTTCAAATAACTCATATATAGACATTTTTTATTTTATAAGGGAATGTCTATTTCTCAGTTGCCTGAAATTTTCTTAAATCTCAGTCACTTTTTAAGCATTTGGATCAAAATCAAACAACCCTCATCTCCACTAAAATAAAGTACAATTTTACGGACTAAAAATTGCAGTAACTTTTTACTAAAATTGCACACATCTAAAACTGCAATTTTAGGCTAAAGGATGTACAATTTTACAGACTAAAAGTTGCAGTAACTTTTCACTAAAATTACATACTTTTAGAACTGCAATTTTAGGCTAATTAATGTGTAATTTTAGGTGACTGAGATTTACAAAAATTTCAGGCAACTGAGAATTAACCAAAATGATTTTATAAACCTGCAAATCTATAATAATATTGAAGCATTTTGTAGATAAATCTAGACATATGAATTTCAAATATTAAATCTAAATATTTAAAAATATATTAGTAGTTAAAACTTTAAAATTTTGATTTTACGTATATTTATTTGTGTACTGGAGGGAGTACTTTAGAAAATTGAATGTATTTTGTTGTATCATTACCATAGCGTAAGAAGGTAAACACGTAGGGTCTGCTGAGCATACAAAGAAGTGGCAATCTACTCAATTGATGGCTGATGCTGTTATCAAAACTAATAACTTGAAAGATGGGAAATTTTATCACCGTTGAATAATTTGACTTATGTAATAACCGAAAGGGTTATTGACCGGAGGGTTTAAATAAAACAAAAATTAATTTTTATATAAGTAACTCTATATCACTAAATAAGGTTTAACATACTAGTGATCAAAATGACTCTACAAACAAATATAGAGAAGTGCAAAGAAACAACCACAAGGGAGATACATGATTTGTTATCAAAGTTTGAATCTTTGACGATGCCCTATGTCTTCGTCGAGAAAACTTGATCCAAAGATTAAAGTTGGCACCGAATCGTACTCTTTCCTTAAAAAGCTTGTTGATGCAAAACTTTTCCTTCTCTTGTGGTAGTTCTTCATCTTGCGGTAGGAGAACTCTAACTTTCACAAACTTCTCGACTTTTTCATAACCTTGAAGACTTCCAAGCGACACCTAACCGTCTAGAAGGCGTCAACCTCCAAGAGGAACATGTGAACTTAGTCTCAGCTTGAAGCTAATCTCTTACTTGGATGCTTTATGAAAATTCAATCCGAGTCCTCAAGATTTCTTCATCTTAAATATTTTCACAAGAAGACAAGAAAGAGAAGAGTAACAATATAACCCAAGATTTAGGATGTAAATGATTTAGTGTATAGCTTGGCAAACTCGATTCAAAAGTTCCAAACAACATACAACACTATGGAAAAAGCTATTTTGTAGACTTTGGATAGTCTAGATGACCTTAACCCGGGAAGGTCCGCGTGAAAAATGATCTCAGGACATAAGCTCTATCTTCACATGGAAGGTTTGGACAATAGAAATCAACTGGATGTAAGCTCTAAAAGGGTTCTAGATAGTCCGGACTAACCTCACTCGGAGGATCCGGATCAACACTTCGTATATTAGAGCCTACTCTCACACACTCAGATATTCTGACCGACTGGTCCGGACATTCAGGACGAACACAAAAATTTGGTGTAAAGAGTTTTTCAAAATTTTTTAAAGTGGATTTCCCTTAAGCACATTACAAGTTATCTTCTTCCATGATATTGAGTGGCTCCCCTGTCGGAGTATTATTCCGGCAATACTAATTATGGGGCGGCGTGAGCACAGCAAATCAGGATGGCTGCACACGGGAGACAAGATCTAGACAGGTTCGGGCCCTCCCGGAGAGGTAATACCCTACGTCCTGGGTTTGGTGGCTGGTATTGCTGTATCCCGAGTGCCGCAGGCCCTAGAGAATCGATCTCGAAGGGGCCTGAGCTATGAAACAGTGGAGATGATGCTGGATGTAAAGCGATGCCGATCGGAGGTACCCTACCGAGCCTTATATAGCCGGCCGGGGTAGGGTTACAGAGTCCGGATCGGGTTAACAGACATGTTTCCTATTTGGTTACAACCGATTCCGGGTAAGCCGGACAGGTACTAGTCCTTGTCTTGTACTCCACGTCGGTGAGGTGCCCCCGTGTTGTAGTCGGACTCCGAGTAGTCGGCCCGGCCCATCCCGTGGCCGGGAGGCCGGATTCGTCCTCCTTGGTGATACCCGGGTGGCATATCACCATCAGTAGCCCCCGAGTCCTTCGTGGTCTTGCCGCTACCTGCCTCTTCCCCGATTAGGTTTTCCGACTGGCCTTGGCTTGCTGGGAGACCGCGAAGGGCTGACTGGACTCCTGTGGAAAAGACAATTAAAGCCAAGTAACATTCACCCGTAAGGCAGGAACGTTAAAGGCAGGTGAGCTATTAACGGGTAATCTCTGGTGGCATCCGGTCCATCCCTGGGGACAGGGACCGGCTGATAACCCAGCGTGGGGCTTGCCATCAATCCCGACTGAGTTCCCGAGTAGCACCCGGCCTTCCCGAGCAGGTCAAGGCCGGCTTGTGTCCCCTGAAGGAATGCCTCTGAAACTCCAAGTCCGAACCAGAGAAAACAGTCACGGCGCATAGGTTCCTGAGTTTCGAAATCTTATGCCGGGTCATTCCACTGAATCTGGGGACCCCAGATACCAAGGCTTCGAGGCCGGAGCGCCCGATGAGCCTGGGTGAAGAATCCGGCAGCTCCGAGTTGCTCAGCATCCGACTCGAGGCCCTCGGAAGGCACGCCATTTCTGTCCCTCACTCGGGTGTGATCAGCCGACTGCGTTCCTCGCTGGAGGCCAGCCTCTGATACCCTCTGTAGCCAAAGCGCCCGGCGCCGAGTCCTACCCGGCAGCCAGCTAGTGACTCTCGAAGAATACGCTTTAGCCACCATGTAGCGGAGACGTATTCCGATGGGTTGAATAGCCTGGAGGGCTAACCGTCGGATCTCCTTTATTAAGCCGCACGAATCGTGGCGCCATCAAGTCGTGGGTGCGGGATACCCGCAACGTGGCCTGCCCGAAACGCGCGGCGGAATCCGAAACGGCGCGGACGTGGCCGCGGTGAATCCGGAACGTGCGGTCGTGGGGAATCCGAACCGCCCGGTCGCTCCCCTTTATATTCGGCAAAGGCTGCGGGAGGGACCCACGCTCTCAAACACTTCCGCACTCACCCTGCACTTGCCGCTTCGTCTTCCCCTCGCCCCCAATCGCTCCGCGCGCTCCAAAACCCTAATCCCCGTCCCAGCTCCGTCGGATGCAAGCCCCGGACTGGGAAGCCGATCCTAACGAAGCCGAGGAGGACGCCCTGGTCTGGAAGCTGCTGTCCGGAGAAGAAGGAGAAGGAGCATCCGCCGAACCGATGGCCTCCTGGCAGAAATCGACGACGACGGAGGCGAGACTGGAGACCCTCGTCCGGATGGGGGTACTGCCGCCCAAAGAACTAGTCGAGTGGCGCGCCGCCCTGGGAGAGGACATTCCTACCCCAAACACCGGCGAGCTGGTGGTCCACAGCCTGTTCTTCGAGCGGGGGCTCTCGGTGCCAGTCCACCCATTCCTGCGCGGGCTCCTCTACTACTACGGGCTGGAGCTGCACAACCTCAACCCCAACAGCATTCTGCACGTCTCCAGCTTCATCACGCTCTACGAATGCTTCCTCGGCATTCGTCCACACTTCGCGCTGTGGAAGCACCTGTTCATGGTGAAGCCGCAGCCGAGCAGGGATCACCCGGCCGTAGTCGGGGGCGCCGGGTTCCAGCTGAGATCCGGCACGGCGAAGGGTTACCCGGCTCCGCCGATGCCGACGTCCCTCAAGGGGTGGCACGCCCAATGGTTCTACTGCGCCAACCCCGACCCGGCGCTGCCGGCCTTCTCAGGCCAAGCGCCAGTAGTCAAGCCAAGCTGGTCGGACCTGCCTCCGGAGCGGGAGGAAGGCAGCGCCGCCGTGCTGATGGGGAAACTCAGCCAGGCGATGAACGCAGGGCTCACCGGGACGGTCGTCGTCGCGACCTTCGTCCGGTGGCGGGTGCAGCCGGCCAAGCTCCGGGCGCACCCTATGTATGAGTACACCGGCCCGGAGGACTCGACTCGGGAGGCCGCCGACGAGCTGTCGGAGGGCGAAGTGCAGAGCCGGCTGGAGAAGCTTCTGGCCCAGGGAGCGAGCCTGGACTTCTCCGACCGGCCGGCCCCTTTCTGCCGGGCGAACGCGCCGAACGACGTAAGTATCCGAAGCCGTGCCTTTTTGGTTAAACCGCTGGCCGAGCCTGACTCGGGCACTGTCTTCATTCCTTTGCAGGATCTGTTCGGCTTCTGTTCCAGCGCTCCCCTCCCGGAGGACGAGATCTGGAACCAGCCACGGTACGCAGACGTCCCGGCGGGCGGAGCCCCGCCGGCGGGGACGCCCCCTTCTGGTAGCGGCCCCTCGACGGGGGCCGGGTCTTCTAAGAGCACCGGGCCCTCCAAGGGGAAGGGCCCGGCGATTGTAAAGCCCCCTCCACCGAGCACGGCCGCCCAGGACGAGGAGGAGGAGTCGTCAGATGATGGCAGCGCCTTCCGGGTGAAGGCGAGGAGGAAGCCAGCGGGCACCGGTCCGAAGACGCGAGGCGGCTCCGACGCCGCGCGGGGCGCCGCTCCGGCTAGACGGGGCGCCCCGGCCTCCCGCGTCCGCCCGGCGGCTCCGCCCGCCGCAGGGGTCGCGCCGACAAGGTCGGTCGATCGCTTTGCCGGGGGCGCGAGCCCGGCGGCGCCGGCTGGTGCTGATGCCGCGCCACCGGGACCAGGGGTCTCTGCCGCCGGCGGCGGTCCGGCGGCGGCTGGTGATGACGCTCCCCCCAGTCGGGGGGAGAAGAGAGACGCCGATGCTGCCTTCGGGGCCGCCGGCGGGTCGGGAACCGCGCCGACCCCGACTGCCGCTACAGCCGGGCCGCGGGTCACGGGGTCCAAGAAGCGCCTCGTCGCCCCTCGGTCTTCAAAGTAAGTCCTTTTGCCGAGCACTTTTGCAGTTTCTTGCCTTTCCTCCTGCGCTGACGCGGTCGGTGTGGCCTCCGCAGGACGCGAAGGGTGGGGGACATCTCGAAGGTGGTCCCGGACGCCACAGGGTCCAACCAGGGTGAAGGCCCTGCCATCTCGGATGCCCGGGCGTCCTCGCCTCCGGCTGCGGCGGATTCCTCATTGCCCCGGCCGCAGTCGCCTCCGCCCGCGGGTGCTCCCCAGCCTTCCGCCGAGCGGCCCGGCGCGCAGCCAGCCGCGCCGGTTGCTCCTCAAGGGAGGGCCTCGCCCGGAGCTTCGACGCCGGTGGCGCCCGCGGGTGCCGGTGAAGATGCGGCGCTGGGCAAGGATGCGGCGACGGCTGAGAGTCCGAGTCCCCGCGCGCCCTCGCCGATGCAAGAAATCAGCGCGGCTCCGCCTCCCAAGCCATGCTCCGAGCTGGTACGCCGACCGCTCCGAGTCCGGGGTGCGGACGGTGGGGATCCGGCGTCGACGGTTGACGACGTCGAGGAGGAGAAGGAGTGGCGGGACGCGGCGGCCGCCGCTGAGGAGATCGGGGAGATCCTCCCTGCACTGATGAAGGCGGCGAAGGAGGGCGCCAATCTTCTGAACGGCAGGCTGCTGCCCCTGATGGAGGTGAGTTTGTTCTCCCGTTGAGTAGATCCCTTGGGGAGTAGCCCCCGGGCCTATGCCCGACTGAGGTAGTCGGGCGGAGGGTCCTTTGCTTTTCCCTTGTAGTCTTCACTCGGGGTGCACGAACAGTGCACCCAGAGGGTGTAGCCCCCGAGCCTGCGGTTGACTAGAATAGTCGGGCGGAGGGTATAGTTGTACTCTTTTGTCCTTTGTCAGTCGGACTCGGGGTGCACGAACAGTGCACCCAGAGGGTGTAGCCCCCGAGCCTCCGCTTGGTCCTGGGGACCAAGTGGAGGGTTTAATTGATCTTCCCGGGTGACTTCATGTTCTGACATTTCGTTTGGCGCAGAAGCTGTATCGGCGGTCGGAGGAGAAGACCGCCTTTCTCCAAGACCGACTGCCGGTTCTTGATCGTCTGGATCTGCGGAAGTCCGAATGGGACAAGATCACCGCAGAGCGGCAGTCGGCGGAGGACGTGGCCCGCAAGCGCGGGGTGGAGATCACCGGCCTGAAGGCCGGCCTTTCGCAGGAAATGGCGAAGTCCCAAGGTAAGTCGAGCGAGTGACCTTGGTACCTTTCGCTCGTCTGTTTGTCGTTGTGCTGACATAGTGTCATCTGCAGCAGCCGAAGAGGAGGTCGCTCGGCTGAGGTCGGAGCTCGAGGCGATGACGGCCCGAGCCCGCGATCTGGACGCCGCCAGGGAGCAGGCTCGGAAGCTCGAGGAAGAGCTGGCGGCGGAGAAGGCCCGCTCGGAGGAGCTTGGGCGCGAAGCCGAGTCTGCGGCCAAGAAGGCCGTGGACTTAGAGACGGCGCTTGCCTCGGAGAAGGCTCGCGCCGACTTGGCGGAGAGGATGGAGAAACAACTCGGACGCGACGCCGAGTCGGCGGCCAAGAGAGCCGCGGACGCGGAGGCAGCCGCCGAAGCCGCGACGAAGGCCCTTGCGGCGGCGGAGTCCAGTAAGTGTGGTTTCTTGACTTTGGCCCGTCGGGCTGTCTCCTTTTTGCTCAATTGCCTTTTGTGGTGCAGAGTCGAAGGCGGCCCTTGAAAAGTCCCGTGGGATCCTCGGGTCGCTGATGAAGGCCGGGCAGGCGGCGTGCGGCGCCCTCTGGCCGGACGAGGCGGCGCCGGACTCCGTCGCGGTGGTCGCCGAGCGGCTGAATGAAGTACCGACCCGAGTGGCCTTCATCGAGGAGGAGAGCGCGAGGACGGGGGGGCGGCCTGGTTTTGGCCGTGGCGCGGTCCCACCACCCGACGCTGGACCTGGAGGCCATCGGGGAGGGGTACGCGGCGGACCTGCCCGACGAAGACATCCCGGGGATGGTGGAGTCCGTCGAGCCCACCGTCGAGTCGCTGCTGAGTCGCTCCGGCCTGTAGATAATAGGAGTAGATGTGAACTGGTCGGAATAGCCGAGTAGATTTTGTAAAGGACTCGGGGGTGCCGAGTTGCTTTGCTGTGCACTCGGGATGCCCGAGTGACTTGTGTCAACTTTGCAAGTTTTAAAAAGTTGTGGCCCCATCGGAAAAACTTGTGTTCCTGTGTATGTAAGTTTGTGCGTTTGTGCTCTTTGCCGATCCGTCGTAGCCTCCTTTGCGTAGGGATTAGCCGTGGGCGTGTGTCCCGAGTAGCGTAAGGGTGTGGCGTTAGACCGGCGATCGGAGTCAAGGAGTGAACGTTAGACTTGTATACACAGTACTTAAGCATATTGCGCTGATGGTGACCCGGATGTTAATCCGCCGAGTGCCTGCCACGAACGGGTTCGGCGAGGCAGTCGGGTAGAGTGATACTTTTGAACAAAGGCGAACTCTCTATTATTATGTCTGATACACTGAGAAAAAGGCTTTAAGCGTAGAAGCGACGTAGCTGTTCGATGTTCCACGCGTTGGTGAAGACGTTGCCGTCGCTGTCCCTCAGTCGGTAAGCCCCCGGGCGCAGCACCTCAGCTATTATGTACGGGCCTTCCCATGGCGGCGAGAGCTTATGCTGCTCCTTGTTCGATTGGACTCGTCGTAGAACCAGGTCACCGACATTGAAGGAGCGGCCGCGTACGTGCCGGCTGTGGTAGCGCCGTAGGGCCTGCTGGTACTTAGCCGACCGAAGGAGGGCGACTTCGCGGGCTTCTTCGAGCTGGTCGAGGGCATCGTGCCGAGCTTCTTCTGACTCGGCATCGTTGAAGGTGCGGACACGTGGGGACCCGTACTCCAGGTCAGTCGGGAGGACGGCCTCAGCACCGAAGACCATGAAGAAGGGTGTGTAACCGGTGGACCGGTTTGGCGTTGTCCGGAGGCTCCAAAGTACAGATGGTAGCTCGGCTGCCCACTTGCCGGCGAATTTGTTCAGTCGCTGAAAAATTCGAGGCTTGAGGCCTTGAAGGATTAGCCCGTTGGACCGCTCGACTTGCCCGTTGGCGCGTGGGTGTGCCACGGCGGCGAAATCGAGGCTGATGTTGAAATCGTCGCAGAACTGGAGGAACGCGCGACCGGTGAACTGAGTGCCGTTGTCGGTGATGATGCTATTAGGCACGCCGAAACGGAAAACGATGTCCCGGACGAACTCGACGGCCTTCTCAGCAGTTATCGTGGCGACCGGCTTAGCTTCAATCCACTTGGTGAACTTGTCGACTGCGACGAAGAGGTGCGTGTAGCCCCCGGGCGCTTTCTTGAACGGGCCGACCATATCCAGCCCCCAGACGGCGAAGGGCCAGGTAAGCGGTATGGTCTGGAGGGCCTGGGCCGGCAAGTGTGTCTGCCGGGCGAAGTACTGGCACCCTTCGCAAGTGCGGACGATGTGTTCCGCGTCGGACACGGCAGTCGGCCAGTAGAAACCCTGTCGGAATGCCTTCCCGACTAAGGATGCGGGCGCCGCGTGGTGTCCGCATACTCCCGAGTGGATGTCACGTAGCAGTTGTTTTCCCTGGTCCTCAGGTATGCACCGTTGGAGGATCCCAGAGGTGCTCTTCTTGTAGAGCTCGTCGTCTATGATGACGAAGGACTTGGCGCGTCGCGCGATGCGGCGTGCCTCGGTCTTATCCGGCGGGAGGGTGTCCCGCAAGATGTAGTCGAGAAAAGGTGTCGTCCAGTCGGGGGTGACCACAAGGACCTCCGTAGGAGGTCGCTGAGTGGCGTCATTCTCCGGGACTTGTTGTTCTTCGGTCTCGGGTGTTTTCTCCGCCTTGATGGAGGGAGTATGCAACTCCTGGAGGAAAACTCCCGTCGGGACGACGTCCCGACTGGATCCCAGTTTGGCGAGTGCGTCGGCATCCTCGTTGTCTCGGCGCAGAACATGGGTAATCTCCAGACCGTCGAACTTGGCTTCAAGCTTGCGAACTTCTTGGCAGTAGGCTTCCATGGAAGGGTCTCGGCACGACCAGTCCTTCATGACCTGCCGGACTACTAATTCCGAGTCGCCGCGCGCGAGGAGGCGGCGAATTCCGAGTGAAGCCGCAAGACGAAGACCGTGGAGCAGAGCCTCATACTCGGCGACGTTATTGGATGCCGGGAAGTGGATCTGCAGTACGTATTTGAAGCGCTCACCCTTAGGAGAGATGAGCACAACGCCAGCCCCCGCGCCCTGAAGCATCAGAGAGCCGTCAAAGTAGAGTACCCAGTGCTCGAGGTCGACCACAGAGGGCGGGGACTGAATTTCTGTCCACTCGGCCAGGAAGTCGGCGAGAGCCTGGGACTTGATAGCCGTGCGGGGAGCGTAGACGATGCTGAACGCCATAAGCTCCATGGCCCACTTTGCGATTCGACCTGTGGCGTCGCGGTTGTTGATGACATCGGAGATCGGGAAGGAGCTGACCACCGTGATGGGGTGGCCCTGGAAGTAGTGGACGAGCTTCCGCGATGTTATGAAGACCGCATAGGCTATCTTCTGGATCTGCGGGTACCGCGCCTTGGACTCGGAGAGTACTTCACTGATGAAGTAAACCGGGCGCTGTACCTTCTGAATATGACCGGGCTCGGGACGTTCCACGACCAAGACCGTGCTGACTACCTGAGTAGTCGCTGCGACGTAAAGAAGCAGCGGTTCATTGGGCATGGGAGACGCCAGCACCGGGGGGGTAGCCAAGAACTTCTTCAGGCCGTCCAAGGCGTCCTGGGCCTCGGGAGTCCAGGTGAAGGTATCCGACTTCTTCATGAGTTTGTATAGGGGCATGGCCTTCTCGCCGAGTCGGGAGATAAATCGACTGAGAGCTGCCATGCACCCGGTAAGCCTTTGGACGTCTTTGAGGTTCTTTGGTGGGGCCATCTTGAGGATGGCATCGATTTTCTCCGGGTTGACCTCGATCCCTCGCTCGGAAACAAGGAAGCCGAGTAGCTTGCCCGAAGGGACCCCGAAAACACACTTCTCGGGGTTAAGCTTCATGCTGAATCTTCGAAGGTTGGCGAAGGTCTCTCCCAAGTCACTCAGGAGGTCTTCTTTCTTTTGGGACTTGATCACCACATCGTCGACATAGGCTTGCACGTTCCGGCCGATCTGGGACTGAAGGCAGCGCTGTATGCACCGTTGGTACGTAGCGCCGGCATTCTTGAGTCCGAAAGGCATGGAAACGTAGCAGAAAGCGCCGAACGGAGTGATGAAAGATGTCTTGATCTCGTCATCCTCCTTCATCTTGATCTGGTGATAGCCCGAGTAGGCGTCGAGAAAGCATAGAATTTCGCACCCGGCCGTGGAATCAACCACTTGGTCGATGCGAGGAAGAGTGAAGGGATCTTTGGGACACGCCTTGTTAAGGCTAGTATAATCAACACACATCCTCCACTTTCCATTCTTTTTGCGAACAAGAACTGGGTTCGCTAACCAGTCGGGATGATACACTTCTTTAATAAAACCAGCTGCTAAGAGCTTGGCTATTTCTTCTCCTATGGCCTGACGTCTATCTTCAGCGAATCGGCGTAAGCGCTGTTTGACCGGCTTGGCGTCCGGCCGAACGTTGAGAGAGTGCTCGGCAGCCTCCCTTGGAACCCCGGGCATGTCGGAGGATGTCCAAGCAAAGATGTCCCGGTTGTCCTGAAGGAAGCTGACGAGCGCGCTTTCCTATTTGTCGCTGAGCGCAGTCCCGATCTGCGTCGTCTTGGAGGAGTCTTCGGGGTCGAGTCGGATCGACTTGGTGTCCCGCGCCGACTGAAAAGATGCCGACGTCGAAGCTTTCTTGGACGGCGGTGCTTCCTCGACCACGGCTGACTTGAGGTTGGAGAGTATGGCCTCGGAGATCTGGGTCGCGGCGAGGTTGCAGTTCTCGAGATCACACGTGTAAGCATGCTGGAAGCTGCTCTGCACTGTGATAACCCCATGGGGGCCCGGCATCTTGAGCTTCAGGTAGACGTAGCTGGGGACAGCCATGAACTTGGCGTAGCAGGGACGACCTAGGATGGCATGATATGATCCCGAGAAGTCGACGACCTCAAAGGTGAGGGTCTCGGTCCGGAAGTTGTCGGGAGTGCCAAATGTAACGGGCAGGCTGACCTGCCCGAGTGGACTCGCCATCTTGCCGGGTACTACCCCATGGAAGGGAGCACCAGTCGGCCTGATCTCGGATCGAGGGATCTTCATATCGTCGAGAGTCTTGACGTAGAGGATGTTGAGACCACTTCCGCCGTCCATGAGGACCTTGGTGAGGCGGACGCCGGAGACAATCGGGTCCACCACCAGGGGGAAGCGTCCCGGCTGGGGTATGTAGTCGGGGTGATCCGTGCGTCCGAATGAGATTACGGACTCGGACCATCGCAGGTACTTGGGCACGGCCGGTTCCGCTGCGTTGACCTCTCGTTCAATGATTTTCTGGCGACGTTTGGTCTCATAGCCGTTGGGACCGCCGAAGATCATCAAGCAAGCGGTCTCTTTCGGGAACTCGTCTCCCTCGTCCTGAGGGGGTTCCTTCTTGCCTTTGTTAGAGGCGTAGGGCTTGTTCAGGTTCTTCAAGAGGTTGCAGTCGCGTGTCAGATGATTGGACTTGGGTCCATGGAAGTGACACGGCTGACTCATCATCTCCTCGAAGGTTGTGTTGGTGCGCGGTGGACGTCGTGCCGGGGCGCGCTCGGCAGCAGCAACGAGGTCACCGCCCTTGCGCTTGCGGTGCTTCTTTCTAGATGACTCGGGCTGGTCATCCCGACTGGAGGACTCGGGCACCTTGCCCTTGCCTCTGCCCTTGTCATCCCGAGTAACACTGCGGACGGCCTCTTCGCCGGTAGCGAAGCTGTTGGCTATGTCGAAAAGCTCGCGAGTAGTCTGCGGATTCTTCCGCGCAATCTTGTGGATCAGATCGGTGCTCCGAACTCCTTTGGAGAAAGCGGTAATGACGTCGCCTTCCCGGATCTCGGGCAGGGAATTCTTCTTCTTAGAAAAGCGCTGGATGTACTCACGGAGAGTCTCATCCGCCCCTTGTGTACAGCTGTGGAGATCCCACGCGTTCCCGGGCCGATTGTAGGTGCCCTGGAAGTTGTTCACGAAGAGGGTCTCGAGGTCTTTCCACGTATGGATGCACCCCGGGGGTAGACTGGTCAACCAAGCTCGCGCCGAGTCGGCCAGGAAGAGCGGCAGGTAGTGGATCGCGACGTAGTCGTTCCCACCGTTGGTTCTGCACGCTGTGTGGTAGTCGGACAACCAGATGTCCGGTCGCGTCTCGCCCGTGTACTTGTCGATGCCGGTGACCCGGAATCGTGGCGGGAAGACGACGCTGCGGATACGTGGGCCGAATGCTTTCGGGCCCGAGTACCCCAAGCCGGAGGAAGTTGGAGGGGAGCGTTCCCGGCTGGTGGCACCACTATTATTGCGGCGGTTGCCACGATTTTCTTCCCTGGAACCGTGATGAGCGCTTCTCTCTGCGTCCGCGGGGTTCCTAGGTCCGAGCCGATTGTGGACCGGTGTAGCTTGTCGGGCGTTCTTTTCGGCATCTCGCCGAGCACGGGTCCTGGCGTCTATGGTGCCACGAGCGTCTCGATCGGCGCCGAGTCGCCCATGGACGTTGCCTGCCGGCTGACGTCGGTCGGGACTTGCTCGTCGCCCATCCGCGCGCGATGGACTCTTCTGAGGCGTAGAGCGCCGGCTCCTGACACCTGCGGAGGAGCTGGGGCGATCTTCGGAGGCTTCTGCGTGCTGGAGGGCGGTTTGCTCTAGCAGGATGCGGAGCCGTCGAAGTTCTTCGTATCCCGGGTTGCCCTCGGGGATCTCGATGGCGTGTGCCGCCATGGTGGCTGCAACGATGTTGTGACTCGGGAGGGGAAAAATCGTAACCCCATCCTTCTCACGCATGCGGAGCTCGTTGTGGACTTGGCGTCCTCGAATCCTCATGTCATCGTTGCGCTGTTGGTCGTCTCGCTGGCGAGCGAGCCGAGTCTGCTGCTCGATCAACTCTTCCTCCTTAGCAAGGAGTCGGAGTCGGGTGGCCTCGAGCTCGTCCGGCGTTTGTTGCTCAATGGGGACTTCTTAGCCGTCATTGCCGTCTAGCGAGCCGGCATTGGCCATGAAGACTTCCCGGGACGGATGGTGGCTGCCAGAGCTTTCATCCTCGTCCGAGTAATACTCGAGGACAGGGAGGAGAGAGTCGATGGCGCCGACCAATCGGGATCCGAGTGCGAACTCGTGTGCAATAAACGGATCCGATTTCGGCGAAGCCTCTTCCCTGGGGAGAGGGGCCGAGCGTGTGGGCTTCGTGGGAGTCCCATGCTGAAGAGCTGGTGAAGCCTCTGCCGATCGGGACGTCGCCGAGTAGCAGAGGTGAAGCTGGCCGATCTTGTCGGCGATGAAGTCCAACCTCCCAAATCGGAAGAGTTGGCCAGGGTCCGGGGCAGCGCGGATGAAGGCGAACTTCAGGCTGCTTCCCGAGACAAAAGCGTTGTTGTTGTTGGCGAAAACCATCCCGACTCGTGCAGATGGATCTATGCGCACGGTCCCCTACCTGGTGCGCCAACTGTCGGAGTATTATTCCGGCAATACTAATTATGGGGCGGCGTGAGCACAGCAAATCAGGATGGCTGCACACGGGAGACAAGATCTAGACAGGTTCGGGCCCTCCCGGAGAGGTAATACCCTACGTCCTGGGTTTGGTGGCTGGTATTGCTGTATCCCGAGTGCCGCAGGCCCTAGAGAATCGATCTCGAAGGGGCCTGAGCTATGAAACAGTGGAGATGATGCTGGATGTAAAGCGATGCCGATCGGAGGTACCCTACCGAGCCTTATATAGCCGGCCGGGGTAGGGTTACAGAGTCCGGATCGGGTTAACAGACATGTTTCCTATTTGGTTACAACCGATTCCGGGTAAGCCGGACAGGTACTAGTCCTTGTCTTGTACTCCACGTCGGTGAGGTGCCCCCGTGTTGTAGTCGGACTCCGAGTAGTCGGCCCGGCCCATCCCGTGGCCGGGAGGCCGGATTCGTCCTCCTTGGTGATACCCGGGTGGCATATCACCATCATCCCCCCCTTTATAGTACGCCCCTTTATAGTACGGCTGTTCTATACTCGATGTGATCATTGGATCACAAAAAGGACTAGAAAATGTTCTTAATCTTCTCGGTTTCATGTCGTCTTTTTTTCAATCTTTTTAGGGGTCGTTAATATCTTGATGCACATATTAGTCTCTTAATTATTTTATCATTAATCATTAAAACCCACTTAGAGAGACCAAAAATGTACTTTCAGTCTCCTCATTTTTGTGATTGATGATAACATAATTAAAGCTTCAGTAAAAAAATAATATTTAGTTATCTAGGGTTTCAAGATACAGAGTGAGTTCTTCCTAAAAATACCATTATTTAATATTGCTTTTAATTGCAAAAAAAAATGCTGAGGCTTTAGAGTCAACCTCGATATCTTGGTATGCTATTGTGTCTTAATAACGATTCTTTGTATAAAGACAACTTAAAAGATACTAGTAGGCAGTACTTTACACGTAGTATCAAGATTTACTAATATGCTTACACGTTAGGTCAATAAATTAAGATAGATATGTAAAAACATCTGTGGAATTTTACCGGAGATCTCTATGCAATGTGCGTTACAATTTTTATCCATGTTAGTTTTTCTAAAGGTTTTTTTTAACCCTGTTTAAAGAAATTTTTACCGACGAAGCCTCTCAAAAATTCCTATGGTTTTCTATGGTGCACGTGGATCACGAACTCACAATGGTGACATATTCTGAATAACGTGATTATTCCATGGCAGATAAGCTATTTGATTTGAAAATGCAGAAAACACATAGGAATATATGAATTGATGCTTGTACGAAACAAAAGATTGAAAATAGAGGTTTGGCACATAGGAACTCTTTTTTTCTGAACGTTTGGCTTACAGGAACTTTATTGTCAATTAAACAACCTGAGCACTGATTATTTCATTTTCATGCCACTAACAATGGACCCACATGTACAAAGGTCCGGTCTATTGCTCTGGAGCCTGAACCCCTAGATAACTCCAGAAGCTGAAGGTCATGGTTATCTCCATCTCCATCTCCACTACTATTAAAAGCACGAGTTTTCTTTTTGCTACAGTCACCCAGTTTACTGTACACGGAGTATCTCTAGCCGTCCGATCAAAGCCATCCAACGGACCAAATCCGCGCGATGTTTCGCTCCTGGCGTTTCCGTGTTTCGCCCCCGCCTTTTCCGCCATCGAACAGAACAACTCTCCCCGCGCCCCGCTGCCCCCTCCCTTCTCTCCCCGCGCCCCGCCGCCTCCCTCCTCCCCCACCCAGCCGCCCCGTCCTCCTCCTCCTCCTGTCCTTCCCCCGCCGGCCCATCGCCCCGCCCAACTCCTCCTCTCTGCCACGCTCCCTTTCGCGCACATCGGCCGCGCCATCGACGCCGCCGCCGCTGGGTCGCCGCGTCCCCGTCGCGAGGCACATCGGCCACGCCATCGACGCCGCCGCCCGCGCCATCGACGCTGCTGCTCGCCGCGTCGCCACGTCCCTGCCCCGCGTCCCTATCACGAGGGCCGAGATGGCGGCCGCGCCGCCCCCGCCCTTGCCACGGAGGCACGGGAAGGACGCCCGTGGAGGCGGCGGGGGCGAGGAGCGGGTGCTGATCTGCGAGGTGGTGGTGCGCGGCAAGGACGGCGAGCCCCTGGAGCGGCCCGAGCTGGAGGAGGCGGCCGCGGTGGCGCTACGCGCGTAGAGGGGCCGATGGAGACGAGGGGGGCCCCAGCATCCCGCCGTCCGCCGTTCGCCGCTCCGTCCGCCGTCGGCCCCGAGCGCCCTCCTCCACCATCCGCCACCGTCCTCCGCCGTTCGCTGCTTCGATTTGTTTGGGGGTGCGCGTTTTGTTGATTCCTATGTGGATTTGAGCGGAATTTTGCCTGTTCGATTTTGTGTGGAATTACTGCTAGACTTTTCTCCCTCATGATTCAGTAGATTTGTGTGGCTTCACCCAACCATGGGTTAGATCTGTTCATTTTGGTTTGTTGTACAAACTGTCGAAAAATTCCTATGTCGCTTGCTTATGTCATGTCATTGTTTGCAGGAGGCAGGAGAGATTGGAATTCCTCTACGAGTCAGGGTTGGGTGTCGGCAAGGGGAGCTCGGATGGATTCCAAGCACTGCAGCAACCTGGACCAGTAGCAGCTGCCTCCTCATCTGCCCAAGCGAATGCTGGCTCTTCCAAGGTACTGCAATTGTTTCTTCTCTTCCCAGTGATTGTAGTCACATAAGTTGCAGTCCAGTGATTGTCTGTGGATTTGCACAATAGTTTGATCGATACAGATGTTCTGGTTATTGGGCGCGCTCTTGTAGGGCAAGATTTTCTCAGATAGAAAGAATATTAGGTCAATGCCTCAATCAGTAGATGTTACAATTAGGATGTAACGACACAGTTGGTTCTTACTATGCGACCATACTGCATAATACACTGAGGTTGCTAATACAGGACATTGTTAGCTATTGTCATGATATGATGCTATGCTGATACTCGCTGCGGAATGTTTCACAGTTTGTATAATTTAATTGTCGTCTTCAAACTTAACGAAACTGTGACACAATATTTGGATCTTGCGTGTATGCAGAGTGAAGTGTAAGAGATGCAAAAACGGAGTGTTTGATTAACAGCGGATCATTTTAATTCAAAACAGAATTTTGCCACCATGCTTACGTGCTAACAATAGTTAGGTGTGTTAGGGAAATAGCTATATACTTCTGTAAATTGTGCCTTTGTTTCTTTACTTCCAAAATTGACTTTGTTCCTCTGGTCCTTTGATTCTGATTTTCTGATTGGTTGTTGTAAACATGAGGTGTGTACATATGGGAAACAAGTGAAGAGTAAGATGTTTGAATAGAAAGTTGGTGAAACAAGAAGACCAAGGTGATTTCCTTTTTCCTCTGATGTGTTCTTGTCTACAAAATCAGTTTTTTAGTTTAGGCCAAGGAGGGCGTGTGCATCAAGGCCAAGGAGGGCGCCGAGGAGAAGAAGAAGGGGGGCAGTAGGAGGAGGTGGTGGGAAAGATGGTCTGGGGAGAAGGAGAGCTACCTGGTCGACGACGTGGAGCCGCTCCCGATCTCCTTGACCATTTTGGGGACTGAGCCGATGTCACGGGACGAGCTCGACCGCCGCCTCAGCTGCGACGTGAAGATCGATGTGGGTGCGGTTGCGGTGTTTTTTTTTGGTGATTTGGGTTTGGATATGGTGCCTATTTTTAGATGTGTGTTTGTGTGGCTTTGGATTGCAGGATTGCAAGATTGTTTCGTATGAGTGGACGGGGAAGTGCCGGAGCTGCCAGGGGACAGGATTGGTGAGCTACTTCAGGAAGAAGGGGAAGGATACCATCTGCAAGTGTGTTCCGTGCGCTGGCATTGGTGAGATTTCTTGATCTTCAATTCATTACCCTACTTTGTTCTTACCGTTAGGAGTAACACTATAGGATTGGATACTAATTTGATATCCATATATTCTTCGGTAAATAGTTTTTGCAGTTTAGTCTCAGTGTGTTCCATATATCCATCTATCTCTATTTGCAATTTGATATGCACTGCAAGTACTAATTTCTTGCATGCTACATATGCTTTGGGTTTTTAGGAGGGGCATGGATGATGATGAGGAAGTGGAAAAGATCTAGACTTTGATTTGGATGATGAAATTGAGAAAGGTCTGCTTCTCAATTTTGATCATATTAGAATGCTTCCATAGTTGACCTACACAGCTACATTCATAGTCTATGACTGTATGATAATTTGAAGTTTACTATTATTTTGCTCACCTTGCAATTTCTTTTGACATTCTTTTTCTGGGAGCATTATTTGTTATTCCTTATTGGATGAAGCCTTGTCTCTGCTATTTAATGGCTAATATCTCTCACACTAGAAATACATTTGGTAATATGAATAAGATTACATCAGAGAAACACTTAGATATTAGATTTTGGGATTCTCAAGATATATCTTTACACAATTTTTCCATCAAGGTTCCTTTATATAGTCTGAAGCATATGCTTGTGTTAGTTCCCTGTTGTTGTTAATCTTCTTTAATACATGCCATATTTGCATTATATTACATGACCTCGGATAAGAATGTTGCAAATTGCTTTTATTCATATTTGCTAATAGCCTACTAAGTCTTAGCAACTATATGTAACATGATCGAGCCATCAGTTTGAGATTCAGTTTGCTCTGTTGCAGAGAGCTATTCCAAAATGTTTGCACTGCAAAAAGAATCAACATTGCCTATATATCATTAGCATTTTTCTAAGCTCCAGATTGGCATCATAGGGGAGACTTGCCTTTTCAGGTAATGACTGGGAGCATGAAGAAACATTCATTGATGATGATGATGCTGTGTATATCGACCCAGAGGAACGGGCAGATTTAGCTCCTGATGTCAATTTGTGTCTAATTGCACGGTGATGTCAATGCCCTTTAGTCCATTTTTGTTAAGTTTCATTATTTTGTTAAGCTCAAGAAGAGGGAAATTACAGGAAATGTTTTCCTCTTCTTTTTTAATTATCTGTTTAGAAATTAGAGAATTACCGCCTAGACTCTGGACTTGCTCAGGGTTGCTGATTGGCTTTGATTAGATCTGGGATGATGCACTGTGTGCAGACTGCAGGTCGAGTGGTCGGGAAATTACTTTTGTACCATTCTTGTTTTTTAAACAGGAACCTCTTATTTAGTGTACATGTTGGATACACAGGTTTTCCTGAATTATTTCAGTGATTGTTTGTAATGTATAGTTAAGGATCCTCACTGTTTGGTTTGTTACATTGTTAGCTGAAGTTTAACTGAAGTCTTATATGTCTGTTTATAGTTCTTTTTAGGATGAAGTTTTAAAATGCGTCGCCGTGCTTGTTTTTTTAGGCATGTGCATGTGCTTGATCTATGCTCTTGATTGAATTACATTTTGCAGGGTCAGCAGGAGCTGGATTTACACCTCATGTTATTTGTGTTAAAGATGGAGAGGTAAAGATAATCCTCGATTCTGGAGTTCCTGGATTATTTTCATGCATCTGATCCCTTTTGGATGAGGCATTTTGTCATTTGGTTTTACAGTATTAATGTTAGAATGTTTTAGCTTGAAGTGAACTTTACCATTTTAAGTATCATCATGGGCTTTCTAATTTTCAGGCGATCAGTACACCAATGGTCCCCAGCAAGCTTAAGTTCCTCCGCCTCAAGTACTTGAACATTTATATTGGTGGGTCAAGGAGCTCAATCCACAGCTATGATTTCTTCTCTCTGGTTTCTTTCTTAGATGCTGCTCCTGCATTGGAGACTTTCATCTTGCAAAAAAGTCTCTCTCTCTCTCAAAAGTTATATATAGTGAAACTATTAGATCAATCAAGCATCATTGAGTTTCGAGGCCTCTATTTCACGAGATCACACGATTAATTGGTTTATTTTGTTGTTAATATTCTTAATAAATTATCTCAGGTGGGTTATAGATAAAACTTGAATTTCAGAGATCTTGACAGTAGGCTTGCCTAAAGTCTTAAAGATGTTGTTTTATGAAGAGTAAAACCTAACCATTGTGTGTCCAAAGATTTTTTTTTGTTAGCACTAATAATATCATATGACAGGTCTGCTCATATTGTTGGTGTGTGTTCTTTTATTCCACAGCGTGCTTATTTGGATAACCACAGTAGAGGTGTTAGCTATTCTGGTGCTCCACTCTTTTGCTTTCCTCTCGCGTGTGTTTACACTCCTTCTACTCACTGTCTGTTTGATTGTGACGTGCTTATCATTTCTTTGTTTGGCTGGCTCCCTGTTTCCCCTGCTATTTGCTTCCTCACCCTGAGGTATCAACTTTGTGAGGTATACACCTTATGAGTAAATGAAGTTGATCTTGTTAGCATTTTCCTTTCTTCCATCTCTGTAACTGAGATTTGAAGATGGATAATTGTTTCTCAAAAGAAAAAAGATAGACAATATGAATGTGCAATCTTTCTATGCGTTTGTGGTAGTCAATATCCTCTCCTAATCCATCTACTAAATTCCTCAATCTTTTTTGTTCCAAAGAGGTTCACACAGAAAATATACTTGAGATCCAACTATAATCCATTTCTTGGTTGGGTGCACGATGGTTAGATGGTGGCCTTCAATATGCAGGTACATTTATGTTTTTGAGCACTTGATCACAGTGCAATTGTATTGTTATATCTGCAAGTTTCCAGTGCGGAGATCAATGTGGTTGCAGTCACATCAGGTTTCATATGAAATGGCAGAAATATAAATGGTCCTAGCTTAGAGTTCTTGGTGATTATGCTTTTATGCTATGGGCCTACGAGCTTGCTTTGTCAGATTATTGCAGATTACTCTTGAAAGATTATATGATTGATAAAGCTTGGAAATGTTTCGTTCGTGTACATATACTTGACTTTTTTGAACTCTTTTGAAAATATTTTTTCTTTGTTTGTGATCTATACCGATGAGAGCTTGATGATACTACATTGTTTATACTAATTAGCTATTGCTTAAGGTTTCTGTAACTATATGTATATAAGTGTCCATACAGTGAATTCACGACCAGTTGATGCGAATAAGGCTATCGTAATATGCCACTTCCCCTCGCTATCCTATTCTTTGTCCCTAGGTATGAAATTGAGATAGTGCACCTTGTCCGGTTTGACAGTTCTACCCTGGTTTGGACCTTGTCTAAGACAATTCATTGAGTTTTCCCTTCTCTTTGCTATGCCTTTCCGGTTTATAGCTTTTGTAACTTTCCATTGCATTAATAAGCCCCAGATAGTGTGTAGGACCTATTGAAGTCTTTTGCCGTCAACGAGGCCCTGCAATAGTAAATGTCTAAGTGATCTCAGGGTTATTACATAGGTGGATTCGTGTTTATCCATTACTAAACTAAGATAAAAATTTCCTAATATTGAATCAAAATGTATTGATTCTGTTCTAGGAACTTCATTCCAACGCCAATCATAAGAACTGTGCTATTTGATTCAAGTGGACTGGTTGAAGCAACTAATATAACTGCGGTCGAGGAAATTCGTGGACAAATTATTACCAGTGCCTTCTGCGGTAATATGTTAGCGTGTGTTTCTCTCTCTGTAGATAAGCCATTTACTTGCCCAGGTGATCATAACACTCTTGATGCAAAGCTGGAATGCTTCGACATATGTGTTATGACTTAGGACAGCATGGACTGTATTAGCCAGCTTATCATCTGAATTTTAATGCAACCACAAATTGAACTCTGTAATGTTATTGCTGTCAGATTCTTTTGCTTTTTTTTGTGGCAAAGATTCTTTTGCTTGTTAGCTTGTTCGAACTTATAATACCAAAGGGGATCTGCCTTATCACGCTTAAATTTGTGGCTGTAGAATTGGGAATCCATAGAAGCAGTGATCATGCGATACGATACATGACTGGGGAAGTATGATGGGAAACCTTGCCCTGGAGGAGTTCGTTTCAACTCTGTGTGTGTCATCACAGGTATATATATTTGCCTTTCATATTGGATGGCCAGTGCTTTAGTAAGATCATTGAAACTTGTTTCTAATGGCTTAACACTCATTGCAAGTACTGCTTCTGGTAACCTGTTGGTAACTTTATGTGCATGAGCATACTGTGATCCTTGTTAGGCTTGTGACTTTCTGATTACTTGTATCGATTTTGCTTCTACAATATAACACAGGTAGGGTGCAAGATGGGCTGTAGATTCTGTGCTACTAGAACTATGGGCTTCAAAAGCAATCTGTCCTCTGGAGAAATTGTGGAGCAATTGGTCCATGCATCTGTTAGTTTAGACCCAAATAAGCTGAAAATATGATTTTGATACCTTATAAATTGGACATCTTTAGCTTCTTTCATTTCCTGTATTTCCTGTGCTGGAAAGAGGTACGTTGGCCTTTTTCTTGTCTCTTTACCATTTGCAAAAAGGATATTCGTACTTAACAAATTCAACTAGCATGTTACATCCAAAGCTGGGTGACTAATCCAAAACACGATTATATTTGAAGGTTCAAACATCAAAGCATAACCAGTCTGCCCTTTATGTGATGAAGTACATATGCTGTGTAAAGTAAGCAAGAACAAAAATGCACACAACCGCCTCAGTTTACCTGTGTAGACAAGCTATCCATCTTTTCAGTTTTCATTGTCCTATCTATCTCAAATGTTATGGATAGCTGGCTGCCTACCTGCAGCTTCTGTTTACTTCCACTGTTACATGCAACCGTTAAGTTCATCATTTTTACATCCTCATTTGTTGAGAACTGCAGATCTGGTTTGTTTAACATCACCAAAATCAAAACTTGAAGATCCAAATATATCCCACTTAGCGAGAACAGAGTGAACTAAACGAAGGCAAAAGGTTTTTCCTTTGTCAGAAACCATATGAAGTACAGAGATAAAAGAGATGCAAAAGAAGTCATGTGCGCTTGCTTCACCAGGAGGATTGGAAGCAGATGAACTCCAAGCCTCCAGAGCAGAGTGAAGCGAGCACTTCGCCACTAATGTTCAATATTAGACCATCCTTCTATGCAAAAGGTCCAAGTGAGATTTGTCACAGCCGGATTGGAAGTTTTTGGACCATCAAAATTACCCCTTGATCTCAAATGTATTAATATCAGGATTAAGGTATTTTATGTTTGATATAATCACCACATAGGAATTGGTAACTTTGCTAACTCTGTACCTGCAGAGCTAGCAGTAATGGTTAAGTAGGAAGCAGTCTTAAGTTATACATGTAAGCTATGTATTATGTGGTTGGTCTATGTCATTGGAGTTAGCTTAAAGCTAAGATGGTAACAGTGGATTGCATTTTTAGTATCTCTGCACGTAGTTGTTCTTTTCAAGTGTCTCGCCCATGTAACAAGCACATTCAAACTAAACTATATTTGCCTGGTTGACCTACATTGGATTATATTTGCACAATAAAACATGAAGACCGTGGTGAATATTTTATAGTTTTGTTTTAAAAAATCTGATTTTAATGTAATTGAACCACGGTTAATATAGTCTACAGTTATTAATATATAACTTCATAATTTACAAAGGTAATCGGTTTGATATATATTTTGCGGTCAGTAGAATTTATAAATTTGTATGGTTGCAGTTAGTTAAGATGTGCGTTGCACGTGCACGCTTACTTACTATCAGCATTACAGTTTATACTATCAATCGAGACGTGCGTTGCACATGTACGTTTACTATAAAACATGAAGACCAAAATAAATATCTTATAATTTTTTATAAAAGTGTTTGATATTGATGTAATTGAACCATAGTTAAAATTCTAATGAAATTATACTATGATTAATATAATTTATAATTTTTTTAGTTATAGTTAGTTGAGACGTGTGTTTAACTAAGGAGCACTATAGGTTTTTCGGACGTTACGTGGAAAAGACTCAAACAAGTTTGGAAAATGCTATTACTCTGGCTGGACTTAGAATTATTGGGGACGATTAAAAAAATGTGGCATTATGTAAGCTTTATCTCAGCGGTGGCTGAAAATATTTGTCCGCATACTATTTTCAAACAAATATGTTCATCCGAAGATAATTCCAAAAGTTTTTAGGATTATATCAGAGTAGATACAACTTTATAATTTAGAAATGAGTTCATATTTAGCGTGGTAAACATTGAGCAATACGATTGCATTGTGTGTACTCGATTACTATTGCCTTTTACAAAAATTGGTGAAATTGTACTATGAATATCTCAATTTAAATATTTTATAATTATAATTTTTACTAATGAAGACGTGCGTTGCACGTGCACGCTTACTAGTCCTCCGAAAGAAAAGAGCATGCGGTTCCGAGGAGGTTACAATTGGGGGCTCTCGGCGGCTTCGGCTGCGGCTGTAGAGTAGATGGTATTAGGGATGAAACATTTTATACCCATAAGTACCACGTGCTGTGTATAAATAGGTAATGATGTATAGATCGATCGCGATTACAATCTTGTACCATATCAGGTACGGTTATAACTCTCCCATATACAGTTTAAATAGGTTACAAGAGATATATTGATATATCTAGATTTAAACTCTAACGGATCCCCTCAATCATAACTTTACTAAGTTGATGTTGCGTTTGAACTCTTCAAGATGTCTAACTGAGAGAGGCTTGATAAAACCATCGGCGACTTGGTCTCCTGTGGGCACAAACCTTATATCTAGCAATTTGCACGAAAGATGCTGTCGCACAAAGTGGCTCGACTTCGATATGTTCAGTTCTTACATAAAACACCGGATTAATTGACAAATATGTTGCTCCAATGTTATCACACCATAACTGTGCTACTAGAGGATGTACTACACCAAGTTCATCAAGAAATGTTTGGACCCACATTACTTCGGCCGTTGCATTTGCTAACGCCTTGCATTCTGCTTCTGTACTCAATATTGACACCGTTGCTTGCTTTTGATCATTCCAAGATATAAGATTTGTTCCAAGAATACTGCAAAACCAACCGTGAATCATCGATCATCTGGACAACCAGCCCGTTCAGCATCTGAGAAGGCGCTGACTAATATGGATGTGGATCTACTTATCTTTAGCCCAGTACTCAAGCTTCCACTGATATATCTCAATATACAATTGATTGATGTCCAATGTAATGTAGTTGGGAAATGCAAAAATTGACAAACCTTATTCATTGGAAAGGAAATATCTGGTTGTGTCAAGGTAAGTATTGTAGTGCAAAATCCTTCGGTCCTAGTGCCTCCTAGTCATGAGCTAAAAGTTTCTCTGATGTGGACAATGGTGAACTGACCGCTTTGCATTTGTGCATCCCAACATGCTTGAGAAGATCTGAAGCATATTTTTCTTGTGTTAGCAAAATTCCTTCATTAACCTTTTTTACCTCAATGCCCAATAAGTAATGGAGATCACCTAAATCATTTAGTGCAAAATCTAGCTTCAAATCTTGAAGCAGTGTTGTTGCACAAAGATGGTGACCTTGCCTTTGTTATAGAAGAACATAGATGTATCAGTCTTTGATGGTACAAATCCAAGTTTCTGCCATTTTTCACTCAATTGGAAATACCAAGCTCTAGGGACTTCCTTTAATCCATACAAAGCCTTGTCTAATTTGCACACATGGTGTGGCATAGATTGTACCTCAAAACTAGGTGGTTGTTGCATGAACACTTCCTCTTCTAGAACACTATGAAGAAACATATTCTGCATGTCTAGTTGAGGAAGATTCCATCCTCTTGACACTGCAACAGACAAAGCAAGACGAATCATTGTAGCTTTGACTACAGGACTGAAAGTGTCCTCATAGTCAATACCATATTGCTTTTTGAAGCCTTTCACAACCACACGAGCTTTGTACCTACCAACAGTTCCATCTGCCTTCCTTTTTATTTTGTATATCCATTTGCAATCAATGATATTTCTCCCTTTCTTAGGTGGACCTAGGTGCCAAGGTGTTATTTTTTCATAAGAGCAGAATATTCACTATCCATGGCCGGTTGCCATCTTTCATCATTCAAAACTTCTTGGAGATCTTGTGGTTCACTGGTAGTTGTAAGATACCCATACCTGATAGTCCCATTTGTCCGAACTCTCGGTTTTCATATCCCATCTTGATGTCTGGTTCTGGGATAGCTTGGCGCAGGAGGCACAGGCGAAACCTCAGGTGGCGGCTGCACAGAAGATCTGAAAGACGAACCAGAAGCCAAAGGAGAGGGCGTCGTAGGAGATTGATCAGAATTAGTGTGTTGCTCACCCCCATGATCAATATTGGTAGGATGATAAAGCTCGGATGGAAGAAGTAAAACTTCAGAATGAAGAAGAGCACCCGCATTAGGATTAAGTTGGGCAAAGGGAAAAACTTTTTCATCAAAGATAACATCGTGGGACATATACACCCGTCCGGCAGAGATGTCTAGGCATTTAAATCCCTTATGAAGATTACTATATCCAAGAAAGGCACATTGCTTTGAGTGAAATTCAAACTTGCGGGAATTAAAAGGATGAAGATTAGGCCAACAGGCACACTCAAACATACGAAGAGATGTATAATTGGGTTTTTCATGGAACAACTTCTCTAAAGGAGTTGAGTTGTGAATGACCTTACTGGGTAAAATGATTGATCAAATATGTGGCGGTAATGAAAGCTTCATCCAAAAATTTGAGAGGCATACAAGCAAAAGCAAGAAGTGAGAGCCCAACTTCGACGATATGATCGTCTTTTCTTCTGTTGAACCATTTTGTTGGTGAGCATGAGGGCATGACACATGATGAGAGGTGCCAATCTTCTGGAAGAAGGAGTTCAATTTTTGATATTCACCTCCCCAGTCTGTTTGCATGGCAAGGATCTTGTGACCAAGTTGTCACTCAACAAGATGCTGAAAATTCATGAAACTTTTAGAAAACTTCAAACTTGTGTTTAAGCAAATAAATCCAAGTGAATTTGCTATAGTCATCAATAAAACTAACATAATAATTTTTCCTTCCAACAGAATTAGGGGCCGGGCCCCATAGGAGAAAATAAGCTCTAAAGGAGCAATCGAATCACCAGGTGACTAAGGATAAGGCAATTGATGACTCTTGCCCTTTTGACACGCGTCACACACTGAATCTTTATTGGACTCACTAGGAAAAGGGAGATTATTTTTGCTATGGACTTACTAAACGATTGATGATTCTGGATGCCCTAGACGATTGTGGCACCTTGCAAAAGATGGTTTAGTAGTGCCAAAAGCATGACTTCTCGCACCGAATGGAGTGAATGGTAGAGGATAGAGACTGCCCTTGCAATCACATCTAGACAGAGTTTTCTTCGTGGCCTAGTCCTTAACCAAAAAGAACTTGAGGTGAAATTCCAAATAAGCATGATTATCAGTGGCGAGGCAATGAGTGGAGGTAAGATTTTTATGAGCCTTTGGAACATGAAGAATATTTTTCAAGAAAAAGATTACGATCATGGGTATGAACAACAGAATGACCAGTATGGTTAATGTCCATACCTTTACCGCTTGCAGTGTGAACCTGATCATTGCCGTTGTATTTGTCGTGTAAGGCCAGCTTGTGAAGCTCGCTTGTGATGTGATAGTAGCACTCATATCGGTATACCAATTGATGTCAACACCACAAAAATTTGTGATGGCTCCAGCGCTTCTTTCTTCCAGAACAAAATCTTGATCAAACTTGTACTAGCAGTTTGTGATAACATGCTCAGGTTTGTTGCATAGCTGGCACGTTACACGCTGGCAGGAGTTGTTGTTGTTGTTGCTGCCTTTGCCACCGCTACTGCTATAGTTGCCGTTGCCCATGCCGCTGTTGGGGAACGTGCTACGTAAAACAAAAATTTACCGCGCACAATCCACTCCAAGATCACTATCGAGGTGCAGGCAACGAGATCATACCTTCGACAATCACGTCAATGCAGCGGAGAAGTTGACCGATGTCGATGAAGTCCGCAGACTCCCGCAGCTAGGTTATACCTCCCAGCCGCGAGAGCGATCTCCTCGCGAATAGTTCGCCCGATCGAACGCCGAAGTATACGATGTCTCTGAGGTATCCACGCGTACCGGATCAGCGACACCGCGGTAATGTGTGTGGACCAGCACACAAGAACAGCGGGGATCTACGAGAAGGAGAAGCAGCAGCGCGCCGGCAACTGTACTAGATCCAATCTAGAAGAGAGAGAAAAAGAAGGCTGTGGCCAATCTAGAGATGGCCGGCCTAGGGTTTAGGGCTGCTTCTGGGGCTGCCTCTGGATCCCCTTTGAGGTGCCCTGCCCCTCTATTTATAGGGGTTGGGGCAGCTCTCCCTAGGCAGGTGGAGTCCTACTCCAGCAGGGACACCCTGTTGGAGTTGGAGTCCAACTCCACCAGAACCTCCTAGAACCTTCTAGAACTTTCGGAACCTTCTAGAACTTCTAGAACCTTCTAGAACCTTTTAGAACTTTCCGGAACACTTTCGGACATCACCGGAACCATCCGAGACCTCCCGGAACACTTTCGAGATCATCCGAAACACTTTTGAAACCCTTTTCTCTCGTTCTCCATAAATCGTAGCATTCCTAAATGTCGCTAAAACGTTAAGCGTGTGACCCTATAGGTTCGAGTATATGTGGACATGTCCGGAACACCTTCCGGTCAATAATTGTCAACGGGATCTGGACACCCATAACGATTCCCACATATCATCGAAGATCTTTATCGAGCGAACCTCGTATTACCGCATATCATCCTTTTGCCTCACGATACGTTACACAACCCGAGGCGAGACTTTGACGGTATCCCTGTGATCAACTCCTTGATCACCATACCTAGTTATCCTCGTTACCGGTTTGTACTCTTTTCTCGTTTCCGTATTCCAGTATCCCCGTGACTAACCTTTTAGTCACAATACCTGGCCAGGCAATGCTGGACACCGTAATACCGAGTGGGCCCAGAGTGTATCTCTCTATCGCCGGATGGGCAAATCCCAGTCTTGAGATATCTAGAACCACGATATACTTTCTGGTGTACCTGAAAGTCACCTTTATAATTACCCAGTTACGGAGTAACGTTTGATGACCCAAAAGCAACCATCCGGTATCCGGGTCTACGATATTCACATGGTCTAAGGACGCAAGTAACGTTAACACATAATGAGAAGATACTGACAATTAATATATTGACAAAGTGATCTCGTAGTATCTCATAAGGGGGTCTATCCAACACCATTGTTACCCTAACAATGTGTTCCCATTATTGCCGGCATCCTTGTTACATTAATAATGCCCATGATCAGGAAAACAAGACCATCAACAATACATGAGCTAGTCTAGAGGCCTGACTAGGGATCTGAATGGTGTTTATTATTCCACACATGCAATTAGGTTTTCCTCTGAATCTCATATTCAAGAACCAATGCAATTCTAGCATAGAACATAACTTAATCATGAACATGAAAATAGAATAATAACAACGTTATTATTGCCTCTAGGGCATATTTCCAATAGCCGCCATTGCCGCGGCCACGGCCATTGTCGCTCCCGTGTCCACGACCGCATGTGTTGAAGCTTCCACACACACCATGCGAAGCTGTGTTGGCAGACGATTGCAAAGATGATTTGCCTTGGAGCAGCTCCCATCCGAGTCTCGAAGCCAAGCAACTTGGAGTACAGCTCTCCCACGGTGATAGGTTCCACTTGTGCGGCAATTATTGACACAAGAGAGTTGTAATCGAGGTCGAGACCGGCAAGGATGTACGACACAAGATCTTCCTCATTGAGGGGATAGCCGGCAAAGGCCATCTCATCTGCAAGGGATTTCATCTTGCTGACATATTGCAGTCGACATGTTACCTTTGGGCGTCTTTGTAAGAGCTATGCGGGTGTTGATGACTTGCGACCTTGATTGGGAGGAGAGCATTGCTTCAATGGTGCTCCACACCTCTGCCATAGTGTTCAAGTTCACCACCGAGGTGAGGACTTCTCTTGAAAGAGATGATAACAGGTAGCTTAAGAGCTGTTAATCGTGGGCCACCCATTGCGCACATGTAGGGTTCGCCACGATCGCCATCTTCCCATCTTCGTCGGCGGCTCTCAATGTGGCTAGAGGGACTTCAGTGGTACCGTCAAGGTATCCTGTCAGTTGCACACCGCTCACCACTAGGAGAAGTTGAGCCTTCCAGAGGAGATAGTTTCCTCGCAAGAGTTTCTTTATAGAAGTAGATGGTATTAGGGATGAAGCATCTTACACCCATAGGTGCCGCGGGCTGTGTATAAATAGGCAACGATGTACAGATCGATCGGGATTACAATCCTATATCGTATCATGTTATAACTCTCTCGTATACAGTTTTAAATAGGTTAAAAAAGATATACTGATATAGTCTAGATTCAAACTCTAACAGCGGCGAGTGGTGCATGGCGGCAGTGGCGTATCCATGAGAGCAGCTGTGGCTGGTTTTAGAGCTACAGAATTGGTGCATGCAATGGGGCAAAGCAATGCAGTAGCAGCAGCGCATCGATAGTGGCGGCCAGGACGGTCTTCGGCCGGTGGCGTATCGAGATAGGTAGTAGTTTCGTAGGATTGCTGGTTGCATTGGTGGGTTCTTCTCCTCTTCTCATTGGATTTTGATTCTTTTTCTCATGCCGTATCATTGCGTGGCATGTTAGCACTTGGCGAGGCGTCAGGGCGCGGCGACTGCTTTTCGAGGTTGCTGGCCACACGCTAG
The DNA here is from genome assembly GCA_019208055.1 of Stipa capillata. Classification (NCBI taxonomy): domain Eukaryota; kingdom Viridiplantae; phylum Streptophyta; class Magnoliopsida; order Poales; family Poaceae; genus Stipa; species Stipa capillata. Next base: position 31,971 of record JAGXJF010000974.1, on the reverse strand, counting down.
TATGCATGGAACTTGCCGTTAGTTCGTTGATGTCTGTTTGGAAATTTGGTTCTAAAAATGTTCGTTTGGAAGTTGTTGTTGTTAGATTTCGAAATGTCCCTCCCCCCGCTCCCCGCAGCGCCCGCTCCGCCCACCCCACCCCCGCCGCCGCCGCCGCCGCCGCCCCCACCCAAAATCCCAACCCCAACCCCGCCGCTTCTCCTCCTGCCTCCGCCATCCTCCACGCCCCCACCCCCCGCTGTTCCCATCTCCTCCAGATCTTCTTCCCCGTTGGTTCTCCGCCCTTCAGATCTAGTTTCAGATCTGTGCTCATCCCCGCGTTGCGTTCCTGCGCTGAGCTTGGTCCCCGAGACGCAGCTTTCTCCCCTTCAGCGGGGCGCCAACAACCGCTCGCCTCCGCCTTTACTGCCCTCTGTAGCAGCTGGAAGCTCTGCGCCAATCCAGGAGAAGGAGTACCACAGGTCTCACAGGTCTCATGATGCAAATGGCATTGATGGTCCGGAACAACCATGGACAGTTGTTTCCCACAGGAAAGACAGAAGGAAAAATCTACAATCTAAGCCATTCTCTCGCACACCTACCGGTGCCCCTCCTTCCAGCCTGTCGCTCCTGCTCAGACAAAAAGCGGAAGGGCGCTGTTTCCGCTGCTTCAGCTCGAGCCATTTCATTGCCTCTTGCAGGGACCCGCCTAAATGCCTCCTCTGCAGTGCCTCGGGACATAAAGCTCGCTGGTGCCCAGAGAAGAAGCGTCCTACAGGTGCAAAGCCCGCTTTTCAAGCCGTGCCGCGCAGATCGGACTTTCCGCCCCTCAGGAAGATGGAAGATGGAAGCAACGCCTGGGCGGTCAGGCCGGCCAACGTTCGATGCTTCAATAGGTTATCCCCGCAGGCGGCGAATGCAAACAGAGAGCTCGCTTCAAAAGGTGTTGTGGTGCTTCTCATTACGAAGCATCTTGATAGTTCCAACAGGCAAATCCAGCGAATCTTGGCAGACTTCTTCCAGCTCAGAAGGGACGAAGTGCAAGTCTCAGTTCACGCTCCAAAAGAGTACCTAGCTATCTTCCAAAGTACCCGCATCAGAGACGAAGTGCTTAGAAAGCAGTTCGTGGAAATGGAAGACCTCCATCTTCGGTTCCGCCTGTGGTCGAGGCTGGTGACCGGGAATGCTAACCAGCCAAGGTTCAGAATGCGCATCTGCATTGAAGGCGTCCCCAGGCCGGAATGGGGACAGAGCGCTGTGGCCGCGATTCTTGGCCACGCAGGCATGCAAGAAGGCGACTTCGACGAGCCACTGGCGGAGAAAGAAATAGGTTGCATGCGCATTTGGATATCGGCATCTGACCCACAGGCTGTGCCCCTCGCAGGCGTCTACTACTCAGAAGAATCTATACAGAGACCTTGGTCCCCTCCTCAGGATGATGCCGATCTCGACTTTTTTGCTGACTCGCGGGCGCGCTCTCGTCCTCTCCGCGATCAGCCTCTGCGCCTGATGGCCCATCCTTTTCTAGTACATGTGGACCAGGTAGTCGACTACGACCCGCCGGAAGAAGATCCGCCCTTCAGCAACTCCAGATCGAGCAGCCTGGCGAGTGGGCGTTCCTCTCCATTCTCCTCCGGATCTGGGCCTGGCCCAGTGGTTCGCTCCTTCCACTGGGAGTTGGGAGTCAGGGACGGCTCCGGTCCTAGGCGCCGCTCAGTTCATGACAGGATCTCCCGTCCTCCAGGTTCCAGCGGCGACAGAGATCGTAGCCGTAGCCCGCCTCCGCGGAGCTCCGGGAGGCAATTATCCAGATCCTCCGGATGGGACATAGGACCGTTGAACAGCTCCTCCTCTCACAGGGAGAGCAAAGGGAAAGCCCCCATGACAGGGCACCACAGGAATTATGAGGGTCGTCGCCGCGCCGCCAGCCGGTCCGCAAGGAAAGCTACTGGCCTTGCTGTGGACGAAGCAATGCGGGTCCGGCAACGCTCGCGATCCCCGCACGGCCGTGCCGCTCGTCCACCTCTGTCTGCAGATGAACCCCTAGCAGATTTCATCTCTCAAACCCGCCTCCTCTCTGTCCAGGAGCACGCAGGATTCGATCCGATGATTGACGAGACGGCAGCGGCATTGATCCCCTCAAGCCAAGACACTCGGTACATGCTGCAGACGCTCCGCCCACCCCCTAGGCATCTCCACAAGAAGAATTCTCCTTTTCCCAGCAGGAAGATAATCAGGCCCCGACGATGGATGCAATTTCAAGCGGATCCGAGGTGGAGGATGACATGACCTTAGCTGCCTTCAGGCGGATGATCTCTCGCCCACCGATGCCCCCCTGGTCGCATCTGCTCCGTGCACCAGAAGCAAGGCGAAGCTAGCAAAACAAACAGAGAACAGGCTTCCGCATCAGGGAGGCCAGACCTCTCGCTCTGCAGGCATGTCCATGATGGAAAAAGCTAGAACGCTGCTGATGAAAAGACTCGGAATTCTGGAGGCAGAAAAAGACCCAGCAGCAGTTCACTTTGCTCGCTACAAGGATCTCTTCAAAGAGCCGCTCACGGAAGACACGGTGGTCGCTTTCGCCACTCTCGCAGGGGCCCTCGGCAAGATCGACATCAACGCGGTGCTGTCAGCACCGGCCTAGGTCCTCTAACAGGACGATCAGGAGGAAGAAGACCGCCCCAGATGTTTTCTTCTCCTGCTTTTGTAGTTCCAGTAGCTAGCAAAGCGTCGGCAACTTCGTTCCTTGATGTAGTCCGAGTTGTCATGGTGTTGTTCATGCTCCAGATCACAGGTCGCTGCCCACCCATTTGTATGTTCAGCGTTGGGCTTCCATGCCCCTGTACTGGCTTCGCGCCCGCTCTTCGTTTATCTATCATGCTTCCAGCCCCGCTCCATCATTCTCCCACAGGCTCAACTTTGATTGGAATTCTACGCAGAGAGATCCTAGAATCCCCATGTCGACGCACCCCGTGAGAATTCTTTCCTGGAATGTGCGAGGATTAAATAGCAATGCGCGAAAAGACGCGGTAAGAGAGGCCATCGCCCAAAACAGAGCAAACGTCGTTTGTATACAGGAAACCAAGCTTAATTTCATTGATGCAAGCCTCATTTCTCGGATCCTGGGGCAGGACTTTGCTGACAACTTCTGCTACCAGCCCGCTGATGGCTCCAGAGGAGGAATTCTCCTCGCTTGCTCAAGCCGATCTTTCAGCCTAACAGAGCCAACACAGCGAGCTTTTTCCGTGTCTGCAAATATCAAGCATCTTGACTCGGATTTGCAATGGACATGTACAGGGGTCTACGGACCGCAATCAGAAACAGACAAATTAAGATTCCTTCGAGAATTAAGGAACCTTAAACCAATCGCCCTCCAGAAATGGCTGTTAATAGGAGATTTCAACATGATCCTTAAATCGTCCGACAAAAACCAGGGAGCTAGAAACACAAGAATGTTAACCGCTTTCAGAAGAACAGTGGACACCCTCCAAGTTCGAGAAATCAAATTGATCGGCCGAGCTTTCACATGGTCCAATAGGCAGGCGATCCCAACGCTAACAAACATCGACAAAATGCTCTGCTCGACCGAGTGGGACGTAGCATTCCAGGACTTCACCCTCCAAGCCTGCTCGACCATGATCTCCGACCATTGCCCCCTCCTCTTAACCGAAGAGCAACAGAGACAAAAACTCAAATATTTTAAGTTTGAAGACTGGTGGTTAAGGATTCCTGACCTCCAACAGATCGTGCAAACCTGCTGGTCCAAGCAGGTTACGACTAAGGACGCAATGAAACGATTCCATATTAAGCTCTCGCGTCTCGCTAAAACGCTAAAGCGATGGAGCCGCAGCCTAGTAGGCAATACAAAAATTCAGTTCGCAGTTGCATCTGAAATCATCTTCCAGCTAGACACAGCACATGAACAAAGATCTCTCTCAGCTTTAGAGCTTGCCCTCAGATCATGTCTCTCAAACAGACTCCTTGGTCTGGCAGCAGTGCAAAAAGCGTGTCTGCGCCAAAGAGCACGTCTCCAATGGATCAGAGAAGGGGATGCGAGCACAAAATATTTTCATCTCAAAATCAACGCTAGAAAAAGAAGAAGCAACATTCCTTCTCTAGAAGCCGATGGTCACCAACTCTTCAACCAAAGGGAGAAACTGCAAATTGCAGAGCAACATTTCCAGAAATTTCTGGGTTCTAAAGTGCAGCGGACAGCTACTTTAAACTGGGAAGCAATAGGTATTCACAGGACAAATCTACAGCACCTCGAACATGACTTCACCGTGGAAGAAATCCTACAGGCAGTCAAAAGCCTCCCAGCAGGCAAATCCCCAGGACCCGACGGTTTCACCTCTGCCTTCTTCAAGCGGTTCTGGCACACAATCAAAGAAGACCTGCTCCTTGCAATAGATCAGTTCTCCTTTCTCCAATCTCAAAACTTGAACCTTCTTAATGAAGCAGACATTATCCTCCTAGCGAAGAAATCCCAGCCCAAGTCAATTGGCGACTTCAGACCAATTAGCCTGCTACACTCCTTCGCCAAAATCCTCACCAAAATATTGGCGAACAGGCTAGCTCCGGAGCTCGACAACATGATAGAGATGACTCAGAGTGCTTATATTAAAGGGCGAACAATTCAAGACAGCTTCCTCTCTACCCAAAATTTAATCCGGCTGCTCCACAGGAACAAAACCCCCGCCCTCTTCCTTAAATTAGACATCCAAAAAGCTTTCGACTCAGTAAGCTGGGAGTTCCTACTCGAGCTCTTCGCCGCGATGGGATTTGGGAACAGATGGCGTAACTGGATAGCTAACATCCTGGCTTCTTCCTCCTCCAAGATAATTATAAACGGCGAACGAACCAACAGAATCTGGCATAGAAAAGGAGTTCGTCAAGGAGATCCGCTCTCTCCACTCCTCTTTATCATCGCGATTGAGCCGCTACAGAAACTGCTTCATAAAGCAATGCAGCTAAACCTCATCAAACCCATTCCAGGAATCCGTAATGAACTTAGATGCTCCTTATATGCAGATGACACTGCCATCTTTGCCAACCCAAGTGCTATCGAGCTAAACTCCATTCTCCAATGCCTCCAGACCTTCGGCGATGCAACAGGTCTTCGCACAAATGTGCAGAAAAGCAACGCTTATACCATCAGCTGCCGAGCCAGCGACCTGCAACAGACCTCCCCCGATTTCCCAATTGAGACCAAAAACTTCCCATGCACATACCTGGGTCTGCCTTTGCAAACAACTCATCTCACAAAGGCGGACTGGCAACCTCTCTTCGACAAGCTGTCAACCAAGCTAGCAGGATGGAAGGGTAAGTTATTAAATCGAGCGGGGAGGCTAACGCTCATTAGCTCAGTTCTCGCCCCGTGTCTTGTTTACTGGCTTTCAGTCTTCATCCCACCAAAATGGGCAATCAGAAAAATAGATAAGATCATGCGCGCGTTCCTATGGAAAGGAGCTGAAGTCTGCTCAGGAGGGCATTGTCTGGTCAGCTGGAAGCAAGTTTGTAAACCAAAAAGCAGGGGGGGCTGGGAATCAAAGACATCAGCTTGTTCAGCTCGGCGCTACGCCTCCGATGGCTCTGGCTGGAATGGAGCGCTAGACCAAGGCCTTGGTATGGCCAATCAATCCCATGCAACGCCAACGACAGATCCCTATTCGATGCCTCAACAATAATCACAATTGGCAAAGGCGACAAAGCTAATTTCTGGAAATCAAAATGGCTAAATGGAATGGCGCCAAAAGATATAGCTCCAGCCCTGTTTGCTCTATCCAAAAGAAGGAGCAAAACGGTAGAATTCGAGCTCCAGGACAACCGATGGCTACGACAGCTCAAACGCATTAACTCCTGGGAACAGGTTCACCAGTTTATCAATTTGTGGTGTTCAATCGGCCAATCGCCACTGAACCCGCATCAAGGGGACACAATCTCTTGGAGATGGACAGCTTCAACTCTCTATTCAGCTCAATCGGCCTACAGTATTCAACTTGAAGGCTCCACATCGCAGATCCAAGCGGATAACATCTGGTCCGCCTAGGCTGAACACAAATGCAAGATTCATGCGTGGCTAATCCTTCAGAACAAGATCCTAACAGCCGACAGATTACAGAAAAGAGGCTGGCCAAATGGAGTAATATGCACATTATGTGGATCCACCGAGGAAACGGCCACGCATCTAACCATACAATGTCCCTTTGCTAGGCAAGTTTGGCGCAAACTAGCAACAATGAGTGGTTTCGGAATGTCGGACTTCACCGCAGATTCTAACACCGACCTCAATCTTCAAGCCTGGTGGAATTCACGCTGCCCGAATGCTCTCCAACCGGACAGGCGGAGGATTTTTGGCATTCTAACCTATGGTCTCTGGAATATTTGGAAAGAGCGTAATGATCGAATCTTCAAGCACCTCTTCAGCTCAGTCGATGTAGTAGCAGCCCGAACAATGGACGACATCAAGCTGAGATTCCACGCAATGCGAAACCCAGAGGACGCAAGTTTAATTTCATAGCTATCTAGAACCTGAAATCCTCTGTTTCTTTGATGCCTGCTTCTCTGTAGCCGGGGTTCGCTAATTCTTTTCGTTCGGTGTTTTGGCGCGTGGTATCGCCGTTGTCTTGTAGCTAACTTTATTTTCCCTCTTCTATAAAGAAAGGCAGAGCTCCTGCCGTTTTCTTCAAAAAAAAGAAGTTGTTGTTGTTCGTTCTTCCTGCACGGCAAGTTTTTAGCTGTGAATTCCGGCGATTTCAGCGGAGAGTTATCGCAGTAGCAACAAATCCACCAAATCGTCAAGTGGGAGCAGGAGGCGTGACTGACGGCGTCGATTTCTAGCGGAAGCGCGAGTGTATCGGACGAGACCGCTAGAGGAAAGGGAAGAGAGAGACTGAAGGGAGCGTGCGCGGTGCATGCGCGTGGGTTTGGGTTTGTGCGTGCGACCAAAGAATCCTCTGGACCGTGCACATGGCAGAATTTGGTGTACCGGAGGGGAGATTCAACAGCCAGCACAGTCCGGATTTACCGCCTCTCTACTGTCAGATTGAGTTTATCCAACGGTGAACATTCAAAGTTATTTACATATTGTATAGTAGTATAAACTATATTGTACTCTCTCTGTGTCATATAGCAAGTTTTCTCAATATGGAAGGTATTCTACAATTTTAAAGAAATTTTGCCGATTCTCTTTCTATTTCGCCCTTCATTAATTTTCCTTATCTATTATCTGTATTCTCTATTCTAATAGAGCAGTTAATGCAAATATGTTAAAAAATAATAGTAGTAATTATGAAAATAAAATGAATAAATTATATTTTACATACACACTTAATTCACGTATTTAACTTTAGAACGTCATCTATTGTCACACGGAGGAGTATGTGATATCTTCAGTGTTAGCTTTGGTTATAGAGATCAAAGCTGATAATTTTTTTCTAATAACATATGTAGCCGGCGGCATGCTTTGGCCGACATATTCCAACGTATGCAAACCTTTTATAATTTAAATCTGACAGAATACAGTTCAATATAAGCGTATCTTATGCTTTGAAATTTTGGAAAGCACGCTGTGCTGTGTAGCGCGACTAGAATTCCATACGATTTTGCTACACAGAACAAATCGTCGTAAGATTCGTCCAACATCTTGTTTAAAAGGAATATCTGGTCGAGCTGGTCCAAAACCCCAAATCCAATACATCAAGCTCCTCCTGAATACCGTTTGATTCAAGCTCTCCTACTGAGCCAGCTAGTCCTTTTCTTCTTGTTGATGCCCGAGTCATCTCGTTCTTGCAAAACTACTAGCAAGTAGTTACATATCTTATAGGAGTATCTTTTTGTGTTTTGTTTGATAGCAGTAGCTGCATATCGATAAGGCAAAAGAATGAAACATAAACCAAAAGAGAGAATCTCTCCTTGGAATGGGAGTCAACTTTGTGTACGATTGTTAATTTTGGATTCTCGAATACTGTCAGATGGAAAAAGAATCTCCTTAGAATACATCTGTCCTAGGTGTAATTTAGTGGAACAACGATAATCTCAGGTTGCTCGGGCAGAGAGGAAGTTGATCTTATTTTCTGGTACACTTGCCACTGTACGGTAAACCAGGGTTGTTCAAACCCTGTTTACGCGGTTTCACAAAACCAGTGAAAAAAATTAATACTACTTTTGTAAACACTGTTAGACAACTATACAACTGGTAGTCTAATCACAGTTTTGAACGAATTGATAAAAACCGGGACGAACACCCCTACGACGACGATCAATTCGTGGGATTTACTCATGGAGAAACACATATATACCTCATGACCTCTACGTCCCTGTCTTTCTATCGATCTTCCCCGTTACGCCCTTCCCTCCTTGTTTGTAAACAAGTCTTTGTATTTCTTATCTGGTCCTCTTCCACCTCACCTCCGGTGATGGGTTACAGGAGGAGGGGTTTTGTATTGAACTGTGTGTGTTTCGAAAAGAAAAAATGAGGCGAGAACATAGTGAAGAAGTTTAAAACGAGGAAACAGTGCCATTTTTTTCTTGCAAGAAATTCTACTTCCCATGTTACAATTTCTATATGCAATATATATACATACATAGATCCTCTAATATGCTCCTAAGCACAATTTGCACGCTGCCCACGCTGCCAACTAAATCCATGTCATCCGAAAATTACTAATATTTGTATATGCTCTTATTATCTCGCGGTTATCAATCCACTGCATGCCCAACCATATCATACTATAAATCAAATGTTTTATCTAATTATTCACAATTAGTTGCATAGCCTAGTTGGTTAGAGGCATAGAGCTATGTAATGAGGTTCGTGGTTCCAAATCCCACCTTCTCCTTTTTTAAAATTAATGTGGAGAGTGCGCAATGGAAAAAGCGTGGCTAGGTTGCAGTAAAATCATCATGGATTTTATGGTCGACATGTCAAGCTTATCAATAGTAAAAGTCCTTCGAGAATTTAATGTCTGGTTGTGCCGATTTTACTACTAAAATACCTATGTGTGAATGGAAAACAAACTTTACCGTCGAAAACACAATTTTACTGTTCAGAACTGCAAGTTTTACACTGCAATTCAATAGCTAATTTGGTTACTGAGATTTTACTACCGATTGTGCTGATTGTACTACCAAATTACCTGCGTGTGAATAAAAACATTCTTTATTGCCGAAAACACAATTTACCATTTGGAACTGCAAGTTTTATCGCCCAATTCAATAGCTACCAAACTACCTGCATGTGAATGGAAAACAATCTTTACTGCCGAAAACACAATTTACCGTTCGGAACTACAAATTTTATCGTTCAATTCAATAGCTAATTCTGCTGCTGAGATTTTACTGCCCGACTGTGCCGACTTTACCATTCGCTTGTGCCAATTTTACTACCAAACTACCTCCGTGTGAATGGAAAGCAAACTTTACCGTCGAAAACACAATTTTACTATAGGGAATTGCAAATTTTACCATCCAACTCAGGCAGGGGTTGGTTTTCCACGATTGGGTGTCTGGCTGGGGTTGGTGCGTCCGGCCGGAGCGCAGGATGCGCTCTCGCGCATATTAGCGCCACCATGTACATACATACACACATATATATCTCTTTGCTCCGTTTTGAATACCTAAATGTACTTGGTGGTATCAGAAATTTGCGCGGGTATGAAATTTGCCTTGACACAGCCACAAAGGTGTTGCTCGCGTGGCGGTGAAGGGATGCTCTATGCCGTGGTGGAGTGTGCTCGACGCCGCGGGTGAGATATACTTGCCTCAACAAGGCCACGAAGGCGTTGCTCGTGTGATGGTGAAGGGATGCTCTACGCCACGGTAGAGCATGCTCGAAGCCGCGGGTGAGATAAATTTGCCTCGACACGGCCATGGAGGCATTGCTCGCGTGGCGGTGAAGGGATTCTCTATGCCATGGTGGAGCATGCTCGACGCCGCGTGTGAGATAAATTTGCCTTGACACGGCCACGGAGGCGTTGCTCATAAAGGAGGGATAATTGTTTTCATCCTTGCTAGACTGGCCACATGCCACCTGCTACTCTCTATTTATGTGGATAACACCACGGCATGCAGGCCCATTACATAGTTGTGACAGTGGCTGTCGCAGCAGCCTAGGGCAATGCCCTTTACAAAAGATGGTACTAACCGGCGCAGCGGCTTGCTAATAAAACTAGAAGCGAGATACATGAGGGGGCAAGGAGGAAGGTGCAGGGGCCCGACTTGGTAGCTCACAATGATGTTTCTGCACGTGTGCTACATGTAGTACTTGCAGAGGTTGTCGGTGTTCCAGCTATGCTTCAACTCTACTCCGTCAAGGGTCTTTAAACGAAATGACAATGGGTGGGTGGTGCAGATGACCTCGTATGGTCCCTCCCACTTTGATCTTAGTTTGCCCTCGGCCTCTTGGTTGGCCTTCTTCTTAAGCACGAGGTCACCCACTTGGATGGGGCGCAAGTGAATTGTAAGCCTTTGGCATCAAGGCTTGGTATCGCTCAATGTTGAACGCGGCTTCTTGCCTTATGGCATTAAGGCCATCTAGCGATGCTCGGTGGGATTCATCATCCGGCGGTGTTGCAGTGCGGTTTGACCCTAACCAGATTTCTTCGGGGGTTACCGCTTCTTATCCAAACATGATCTTGAAGGGAGTGAAGCCACTAGCATGGCTCGTCGATGTATGGGTGGACCACAGCACGTTGAGGAGTTCATCTGCCGAGCCCCTTTTGGGTATGTTGAAGAGGTGTGTGCGTAGGCTAGAGAGCACGATTCCATTAGCCCATTCCACCACACTGTTCGCCTTTGGGTTGGCAACTGATGCGAAGCATAGGTTGATGCCGCGGCCAATGCAGAGCTTACGGAATGGGGGTTGCGTCGAATTGAGTGCCATTATCGACGGTCAGCTCGCGTGGCACTCCGAAGTGGCAGATGAGGTTCTTCCAAACAAAATTTTGAACAACAAGCAACGTTATGCTGGCCAATGGTTCGGCCTCCATCCACTTAGAGAAATAATCAACCGCAATGACCATGAACTTGTGGCCATGACTTTTGATGTTGAATGGGCCGATGAGGTCAAACCCCCAACGTGCAAGTGGCCACGAGGGAGGGATCGGTTGCAGGTCATGGGCGGGGAGGTTGATCCCCCGCCCCATCCATTGGCATGTCGGACATGTCTTTACGAGGCCTTGTGCATCACGAAGGGCAGTTGGCTAGTAGAATCCTTAGCGAAAGGCCTTGGACACTAGGGCACATGGCGCGAGGTGGGAGCCACACAGCTCCTGGTGGATTTCCCGCAAGAGTTCAGCCCCTTCTTCCTTGGAGATGCACCGAAGGTACGGTGTGCACACCCCACGCTTATATAGGGCTTCTTTGTGAACGACGAAGCCCTTGGCTTGGCTTTTCAGTCTCCCCGCCTTGGCGAGGTCATCGGCTCTGTCTCATCTATGAGGTAGCAGAGGTTTGGTTCCTCCATTCTTGTTCTTAAATGTGATGCACCTTCGGGAGGTCCTCTGCTACTGGTGTTTGTGATGACCTCGTAAAAGATGCCCGGGGGGACCTTAGCCCGCATGTTAGCGGTGCGCGTGAGGCCGTCGGCATTGGCATTCTCCGAGCGCGGGATGCTATGCACAGTGATGCTGATGAAGTGCTTCTCTATGGCTCGCGCAAGGGTGAGATACTTGATCATCTCGGAGTCCTTGCCTTGATAACTTTTGTCGACATGCCCCCGCTATGAGCTGGGAGTCGCTCTTGACTACTACCCTCCACGCACGCGAGGCTCATGCCTTGCGTAGTCCAAGCAACAGTGCTTCGTACAAGGTGCGTGATCCCTCGGGTGATTCTAGGACAGCCCCCGCACCGGTACCTTTGGTGCACCAGGAGCCGTCCACGTATATTGTCCACAGCAAGTCAGCATGGTCTTGGGTGACGAGATGTTCTGATGGGACCCATTCAGCCACAAAGTCTACCAGCACCTGTGACTTGATCGCCGTTCGGGGGAGAAAGTCAATGATGAATGGTGCGAGTTCGGCCACCCTCTTTTCGATGCGTCTAGAGGCCTCCCTGTTGCGGAGCATCTCTCTGAGGGGAAGAGGATGGCACTTGAATGGAGTGAGCGAGGAAGTAGTGTCACAGCTTATGGGATGCCATCAACAGCGCGTACGTGAGCTTCTCTAGTTCTGTGTACCGCGCTTTGGCACCTTGAAGCACTTCAGAAACATAGTAGACCGGGTGCTGGATTGTTTCTTCCTCTTTGGCCAGGACAGTGCTCACCGCCGCCGGGGTGGCTGCCAGATACAGCGACATGCTCTCCCCTTGTGCAGGGCTCTGCAACAGCGGTGGTGAGGTGAGGTACTTCTTAAGGTCATCCAGGGCTTCCTTGGTTATCCACCATCCACTCAAAGTTGGTGGACCCCCCATAGAGCCTTGAAGAAAGGGAGGCCCTTTTCGACAGATCTGGAGACAAACCTACCCAGCGCCGCGAGGTGACCCGTGAGCTTCTGCACTTTCTTGATGTTCTCAAGTGGGCGCATGTCAAGCACAGCTTTGATTTTGAAGGGTTAGCCTCAATTCCCCTTCTTGACACGAGGAAGCCAAGCAGCTTCCGGGCTTGTACCCCGAACACGCATTTCTCAGGGTTGAGCTTCTTGCCGGCTTGACGGAGGTTGTCGAACATCTCTTGCAAGTCTGCCACGTGGGCGGCACGATCATGTTCTTGATGACGATGTCATCAACATAGGCCTCATGTGGTGCTCGACCTGGCTGGAGAGGGCCTTGTGTACGAGTCGGGAGAAAGTAGCTCTAGCGTTCTCCAAGCCAAATACCATCCGGTCAGAGCAAAATGCCCTGGAAGGCGTGAAGAAGCTGGCCTTTTCTTCATCTTCCCATGCCATCCACACTTGGTGATACCCTGAGTATGCATCGAGGAAGCTCATAAGTTTGCATCCTGAGGTGGCGTCGATGAGTTGGTCGATTCGTGGTAGCGAGAAGTTGTCCTTTGGGCATGTACGGTTGAGGTTGGTGTAGTCTACACATATGTGCCATTTGCCGTTGGCCTTCTCGACGAGGACAGGATTGGTGAGCCATTTTGGGTGCATAACCTCACGTATGACTCTAGCCTTGTGGAGCTTGTCAACCTGCTCTCAGGCCGTGGCTTGACTCTCCATCGACATCTTTCGCAACTTCTGCTTGACAGGACGTGCGTCAAGGTTGACAAACAATTTGTGCTCGATGATCTCCCGAGGAACGCCAGGGAGGTCCTCATGCTCCCATGCGAACATGTTGCCATTGGCCCGCAACATGTCGAGGATGGCCTCCTCGTTGATCGGGTCGAGGTTGGCCTCGATGAGCACCGTTTTGGTCAGATCTCCCTCTGAGAGTGGCATGGAACAAGTCTCGCCGTCTGGTTTAAGTTTTGGCACCCACCACCCTGATGTTAGCGGGTCGGGAGCCCCTTGCACTGCCTTGCCACATTCTAATTGGACGGTATGGACATACTGAATGGCCGCTTGGATGTCGTTGTCGATCTTACGGGACAAGTCTTGGTCGCTACGCATGGTGATGACTCCCGAGGAGGCTGGGATCTTCATGCAGAGAAAGGTGTGGTGCGGAACCACACCGAATTTGTTCAACATGACCCGGCCAAGGATGACGTTGTATTGGTACGTGATGTCGATGACATCGAAGATGATGTTCTCCTTGCGGGTGCAACCCCTGGCTCTGAATTCCAACGGGAGCTCTTCCCAAGGGCCGGGACTAGATCGCCCCCGAAGCCAGAAGCGGTACCCCCGTCGGGGTGAGGCACATGCGGGGGATTCCCATCTCGGTGAGCGTAGACGCGAACAGGATGTCCGCTGAGCTGCCTCTGTCGATGAAGACGCGACTCACTTCACAGTCGTTGATGACCACAGAGATGATGAGAGCGTCATGGTGGGGGAGGGTGACCCCGGCGGCGTCCTCAGGGCTGAAGATCACGGTAGCGTTGACCCACGCAGGTAGCTCAGTGGGCAGAGAGGAGCCGATGTGGTTGCCTTGTCGGGTGTAAGCCCGACGCTGCCGCTTGGATGAGAAGGTGTGAGCGTTGCCTTCGGTTATGGCATGGATGATTCATTGAGGCCGATGGCCTGCACTGGTGCTCCACCACGCGATGGTGGCAGCGACAGCTGTAAGGCAGGAGCCCCTTGCTCTCGAGCTTAGCCTGGCGGACCAACAAATCCCCTACCACCGGGACGCTTGGGTTGCCGGCACTGCTGGGCCACGATGACAAGATCGCATTCCACCGTGGAATGAGTGTTTAATTGGTTTACTTCACAAAAATTGCCTTGCAGCTAGCCACTTCTAGCAATTTTGTGGTTACCGCGCGCTAGCCTGGCTGCTGTTCTCGTGGCCATGGTGGTTACCGCTCTTCCAGTCTTGGTTATCATGATGTGGATAGTCTTGTCCTTCATTGGGCGTGCGGTCTTGTCCACTGCCTTGTCTCTGGTTCTGGCCTTGGTAGCATGGTTGTGGGGCAACAGGGGCCTAGCGCTCCTCCATGTGGTGTACCCCTCGTTGGCACTGCCGACGCCTGTCACGATTTTCAGTATCGGGCACGAATTGTGCGGCTGAGGCCAAGGCTTCAGCCCTTCTCTGCTCTCCTCCCTCCTCGGCACATGAGTATTTGTCCATGATGTCATAGAGATCCTTAACTGTTCTTGGCTGCCTCCTGTCGAGCTTGGCTATCAGGTCCTCATCACGTATGGCGTCACATGCAACGTCGCACACGCTTTGATCGGTGATGTCATGGACTTGGCATTGGAGGTTGGAGAAGCGTTTGCAGAATGCCCGAATGGAATCGTCAGGGGCCTGCTTCAGGATGTTCAGATCTGAAGAGGTGACTTGTTTGTTTATGCTCTCCTAAAAGCGGTTGTGCATCTACTCACGTAGGTGCTCCCTTGAGTACACCGAGCTAGGCGGCAATGTGAGGTATCACGTGCGCGCCACTCCGATGAGCATAAGTAGTAGACTTTTTTCCATCATAGCTTTGCGTCCTCCGGCAGTGGACATGGCAGCTTCGTACACACGAGTGTATTTTGTAGGGTCGATCTCGCCGTTGTACTTGGGAAGGTCCACCAGGCAGAACTTGCTTGGCCATGGGTTAGCCACAAGCCCCGAGCTGAGTGGACTAAGTGTGTCGGTGAGGTTGATGACCTCTGGTCGTGCTAGGCGAACTATGGGTGCGGAGGCTCGAGCAGGGATATAGGCGACAGGCGGGGCAGTCGGGTACATGTGTTACTTGCCCGGGCGTCGACCTGGGTCTCGCGCCCCCCGGTTGCTGGTGCTGGCCTCGGCATCATGGAGGACTGTGTGTGCCGCATGTTGATTTTGTTCGATCTCTTCATGGAGAGGTTCGGTGCATGCTTGCGCGTTTGCCAAGTTTTGGAGAAGCTCTTCAGCCGCTTGGTTGTGGCGTCGGATACTCTCTCGTGCTTCCGCTATGGCTTCTTCTTACGGTCGACGCACAATATCGGCTTCGGCCTGAGTGGCCGCAAGTTGTGCACGGAGCTCCATGATTTCTCGGGCTAGTGCCACTGCGTGGTGGGCCTCGACTTGGTCGCTTTAAGCTAGACACGGAGCTGCTCCGCTTGCTGGGTTACGTCCGCAGCATGTTGCCTTAATGCCTCTATCTCTTGCTCATCATGAGTGAGGGCTCCTGAGGTCTCTAAACCGGTGGCCTGGACATCGGTGGAGGGATTGATGTCATTGTTTGTTGCGTAAGTGGCCGCGTGCGTCGTCATCCAGGCCGCGGCCTATGGAGCGACAGTTGCAGTGCTTGAAATCGCATTGGCGATACTTGCGGCCTTTCTCTTGTTCCTCTTCTTTGCCTTTGCCCTGAGGCATGTCTTCCCGCTTAGTGAAGGAGTGCGCATGACAGATCTGAGTGCATGCACAGTGGAGCCGAGGCCACGCGTGGGCGTGTGGTGTTGAAGATGAGCACGCACGCGTGTCAGTGTTGAGGTTGGACACGTTGCGATCACCGGTGATGTCCTCGGACTTCTCCTTAATGGTGACTTAGGTGACACAGCTTCTTGCTCAAATTCCCCACATATGACACCAACTGTCGTAGCTTCGAGACTAGGCAGTGTACTTCAGGCACCCTCGATCGGTTTACGCCGATTCCCAAGGGTACAAGAGGAAAACGAGCAAGCGTAGTGCCCATCGAGGAGGAGCACGAAGGGCGACCAACGACGCGAAACGTGAAATACTCTAGCCGAGGGAAAATGAAAACTGTCGTGTCGAGGCAAAGTGAAAACTCTCGTATATATCTCTGAGTTTGCGGTTTTACAAATCAGAAAAAAGCTCCCCTTCTCTCTACCCCTGGGGTCCTATTTATAGGGGGTGGAGAGATGTGCGTGCTGAGATTATAATAATGCCTTCGGGCAACAACACACCCTCAAGGGTATTTTGGTCTTTTACAAGGATTCTCAGGGAATATCCTAATACTCTAGTATCCTAGTACTCACTGCAACGACGACGTGTTGTCCTTGGCGACGGAGCGTGGCCTCAACGACCGTTGGGACGGAGCGTTGCCTCGCCTCGAGGCGTTCGCCGAGGTCGTTGTTTCGACATCGTCGGTGATGCTAGCGGAGCTTGTTGACGACAGGCGAAACATATCAATTCAGGGAGGGGGATCTTGACGTTGTCAAGGAGAAGCCTGTCAGTTCGGGGTAGCGCGGGGACCCTTCCACCAACAACATCCTCAATTGCTTTCATTGCAAGGGTACTCTCAACCTGCAGATGCCTCCATTAACCCCGACGTTTACAAAAAACAGATTCTGGAGCCGTTGTGGTTTGTCACCACAATCGAAGAAATTAAGCCTACTTACAAGAGATGGAGCTAGCCAGAACAAAAATACAATTCCAGTCCTATGTTGGTGTCTCACTACTATCAGAGCCTTTCGTTCTGCTTTAAGATCTGTGATTCTATTTTGCTCCACACACCCCCAATTCCATCTATTTCTCATTCTGTAGTCCCTCCCATTTTGCAAAATACACCCCACTTCTTTCTCATCTCATTTTCCAACCCATTTCTCATTCTCTCTCTCTCTCTGCCTCAATTTCTATGTATTTCAGTTGCATTTATTCTCAAACATTTCATATAAAAAATGTACTCCTTACAGCAAACATGTATTCTCAAACATATCACAAACCACAAATTTCATCATCAAAGAAAAATTACATACATTATTTTTTTCCTACCTCTCATGAACACATACAGTTCTTCCTTCTGTACCTTTCGTTTATCACACATACAGTTCTTATCCCTTCCTCTCTCATGAACATGAAACCAAAAAAAGATCAACAGATGGTCCAAATCTGGAGCATGAATCATGAACATTGAACAAGTGAACAACTTTCGGATCATACGTGCTGAAATTCTCGGAGCATGAACAAAAAAAGGATCAGAACATGAATATTTTTTCCATATGATAAATGAAATTCAGGTATGTACCAATTTCATGAATGAACCCTAAATTTTACCATTGGATCGGATCCAACACTAGGAGAACAGTGCCACAAATTTTCTTAGGGATACAAAAAAACCCCTGACCTTTCGTTCGCCCATGCAAGCTGAGATTTGAGTGATGATATCGTCGAACTTTGGCATGAACAAGTTTGCTATATCATTGAACACAAATTAGTACACTTTATTGAAATAGCTAGACATTGAATCATTTAAAGCATATAGTCATACCTCGAGGGCAGCATATCTTTTCTTGACATTCTCTAACTCTGTTGAAGACTTTCGTGTCAATTCCTTGTACACACCCAAGTCACTCAACAAAGATTGTATTTCAGCTGATTTATGATCACAATCCTTCCTTATTTGTTGAAGTTCACCTTTAAGAGTATCAACCTCTTTTAACAGATCATTCTTTTGCTTTAAAGCTTCATTCTGCGAAGACTGCAAGGAGTAACAACACTAACTATCAGCACGTAATCTATGAATGCAGCAAGAAATATTAAGATACAGATATTCACACGAATTATAGCTTGCAGCTTCTAGACATATACATGCTTTTCCTTTTAGATCAATCATTAATTATTTACAACATAATACCAAGTTTAACATTGGATGTTCTACAAGCTGAAACAAATAGCAATTCTAAGAATATTATGTATTATTTAAATAAAAATGAACGAACAAAAAAAAAGATGGAAAGATGAATAGGTCTGAAAACACCTTCAACTTTTCGTTAGCCGATACAAGTTGAACTTCGAGAGTTTTTATCCTCTTGCTTTGGGATGAACAAGTTATCCTCTTGTTGCATCTGCTTCGAGGTTGCAATTATACTGCTGAAAGCTTGTGTTGTCTTCTTGAAGCCTCTTATTTGTGTCGTGAAGAATTTGATCTGAATGAGAGTTGAAACCAGACATGAAGAATGGTGAAAGAAAATGTAACCTTATTTATTATTTATTGAAAATATTGAAAAACAGTAATACCTGATCATTAAGACGTTTTTGTTCCAACTTAACTCCATTGAGTTCTTCTGAAAGCTCGTTTCTTGAAGATTCTACAACAATCCTTGCCTCCTTCTCGTCTCCATAAGACCGAAGGGAATCCTGCACATTACAGATTTGTGATTACAGAATGCTCCTCTATCTATAAGAGAGGAGTTAGCCAAATGCACAAGCCACCCACCATTTTCTCGGCTTCCACCTTCTTAAGGTTCTCCTCTAGAGAAGCATATTGTTTCTGAAGCTCCTCTTTTATTGCCATTGATTCTTCTATTTTACTTTCTAGGTGAGCCACTAGATGAAACCATACCAACTCAGTCAGTAGAATCAATAGCTGCAGAAGTTTGCACGATGTGAGATGAAAAAAGTGGTACCAATTTCAGATTGATGCTTCTCTGCAGCCTCTAGTAGACCATTGAGTTTCCCAATTTCAGCCAGGTTTGCATCTTCCCTCCCAAGTAGACATTTGATACAAGCTCGCAGCTTCTTAATGCATTTCAACATCTGCTCACTCTTTCCCTGTGGAAGCAAATGACGTAATTGCTGCTGAGAACACTGCCTAAGACCTTATAATCAAGAGGGCCTCTCCAGCCAATCCTATATATATATATATATATATATATATATATATATATATATAGTATATATATATATATAATCCCTAATCTACAGCTGAGAGCAGAATAACTATTCTGCGCGCCGGCCACCGACCGAGCCAGCCAGCCAGCCCCCACCACGTCCCACCTTTTCACCACTGACCGTAAAACTATTCAGTAGATATAGTAAATCCATCGAACTATATTACTGTCGAACAGATCCCTCACAGTCACGTAACTTCACATGTAAAATACGGTAATTTTATGTCTTTCGAGTAGTAAAACAACATGTGTCAGCGTAAAACTCAGGACTATAGTAATTTTTGTATAAAGCATGTTGCAAAATTATGATTATATGTACACGATATTACGATCTCGCGGCCATCATTTTACTGCATGTCTGATCGTTCTATACTAGAAAGGAAATATTTCTTCCATTTGTTCACAATCACTTGTGTAGCCCAGTTGGTTAGTAGAGAAGAGCAACGTGCGTGAGGTCCAGGGTTCAAATCCCGCCTCGTCCTTATTTTTTCAACTAAAACGGATTAGGGGAATATTTCTTCTATAATGGAAATATTTCTTCTGTTTATTCACAGTCATTTGCATAGTCTAGTTGGTTAGAAGAGAAAAAATAACGTGTATCAGGTCCACGGTTCGAATCTCCCCACCTCATTATTTATTATTCAATTATAAAACGGACTGGCGCGTGACTTAGAATTTTTTTACTGTCGAGATGTGCGTGAGATAGTAAAGTTCTGTATAGGATGTCGTAAAATCTATCACAAAAGGTAGTAGAAAGATGCTAAACTCAGAAAGTTTTCACAGTCGAGATGCACGCGAGGCAGTAAAGTTGTGTATAAGATATCGTAAAATCTATCGCAAAATGTAGTAATTCTGAGTCACACTAAAATCTCAGCAGTAAAATCCCGTCCGAAAATTACTACTCGATAGACATAAAATTACTGTCCCGCGTGGCTGGCTCGGTCTGGCGCATTTCGGCCGGAGCGCAGAATAAGCTATTCTGCGCTCACGAGCAGATTAGCGCTGCCGTATATATATATATATATATATATATAATATATATATATATATATATATATATATTACATAAAAAATATTGTAAATGAGTCCATAGATTTTAACCTAACTTCGTAGTACCTTCATATTTGTCCATAAAAAGGAGTATGTCTAAAAAAATATACATACTACCTAAAAGATAGTATATATACTATCTAGGTTGTCTTATATACTCGCATACTACAGGGTACATACTTCTCATTACGCTAGATACCCTCTACAGTATGAGATACGACATATGGGGTAACTACCACTGCAGTGAAAAAGACTATATATAATATATATATATCACAATCAAAGAAGGGGGCTTCAGAGTGTAAGGGATTTCTTTTTGGGTGAACACGTACTGATGAATTAAAGGTGCGAGAGCCAGACAATAATTGTTCCAAGTGTACAGGCTGCAAAGATCGCCATCGAGAATTAATGGTAGCTGCAGCGTTTGTAATACGTCCAACAAAAGCTATAAAACCGAAAAAGACGATCCATGAAGAAGAAAGGAAAACATGCATGGATGCGGATGGCATCCTTCATTGCTTTTGTTCCAAGTGATTCGACTGAACCTGATGTTTCTTGGATGGATCAGCTACCTCCCGGGTCGCCCCAAGGCGACTCCGGAGGCCCCCTAGCCCGCTGCTGAAAGCCTCCGCCTCCCCCTCTCTCTACCTCGCCGTCGTCAGAGGAAGGCGTCGAGCTGCGGATGGCGACGGCGGGGCTCTTCCCTGCAAAGTTTTAACTTTTTTTGGGACAAAAAATCATTTTGACTCGTGCATAGTGTGTCGAGAGTGATCATATATCACTCAACTATAAAACATATATTTCGGTCAATTTCGATCTTTTGCACCACTGGATCAAGCCTAATCATCCATGTCAGTCCTCTTAGCCTCTTACCACACTACATAATTAACTCCAAAACCCTAACATGCCCCATCCCGCTCCTTTCCCCCGTGCCGCCCCCACCCTCACACCGCGCTGCCACTCCCCGCCTCGTCAGCGCCACTCTGGCGCCCACGAGGCTAGTGACCTCCCCTCCCACCACTACCCCCGCCTCGACTGACGCGGTCGCCCGTGTCGGCGGCGGCAGCCCGCACAACCTACCTCCTCTCCGCCCCACTGTTGCCTTCTTGCCGCCGCCTCCTCCCTCCCTCTAAGCTGGGGGTGCTCGTATGAACCCATAGACCGAAACTCTAACCCGCAGGCGCTAGATAGGCGAGAGGACGAACTCGCCGGAGATGAAGACCGCACGAACTGTGATGCACATCGAAAGGATAGTAAACTTGACTGATTTCCTTAAAAATACTTGAGTGATGAACAACAATTCTGTTATTTCTTTTCCTAAACAGGGATTTGACACATGTACATCGATGTGTGGTAATTAAGTCTCCATCCCATCGTAGAGAAGCTCTAGACGGGTTTTGGAAGCTAGTGTAGGCACCACTGACGAAATTAAAGCTGCAAAATAGCTGGAGATTGTTCCAAGCGTACAAACTGCAAAGGTGGAGCGAATAAATGGTAGGTACAGCGTCTGCGATACGGGCCAACAAAAGCTAGGAGAGACTAGAAAAGAACAAGATCGAAGGAGAAAGCAAAAAAATGCATGCACTAGGCACCTAATTGCTTTCGTGCAAGGGTACTTCAACCTGATGCCTCCATTAACCCCAATGTTTCCAGAAAACAGATACTGGAGACGTTGTGGTTCGTCACCATAATCGAAGAAACCCTACTTACAAGAGATGGAGCTTAGCTAGAATCACTTGCTTCGATTACCAGCTTGCGTGGCACACCAACGTATTGCGAATTTTCTTTTATCCTGTAAAGTAGTACTACTCCAGATTACTTTCACTTTATACTTTTATTTTGGCAAAGAAAAGACTTATTCCATCTGTACGTAAGGCCATGAATCATTTGGCTCTCGCATATATATAGGACAATTATGCATGATACGACAGATATATAATGCATGATGCATGCAGAGACGTACGTACATAGCTCACACATATCTCAACTCGTCTCCTCTTTTTTTTTGCGGGGACTCGTCTCCTTCGACTGGCGCGCCAGAAAAAAATTGCATGCTCTTCCTTACTATTGTGTTTACGTGTTTATCTGCATGCTACGACAGATGCGGTCACCAATGTCGACGGCGGCGCCCACACAACCCACCTCCTCCTCTGCCCTTCTGGTGCCTTCTTGCTGCTGCTTCCTCCCCCCTCTAAGTTGGGAGTGCTCATGTGAACGCTAAACCCAAACTCTAACCCGACGGCGCTAGATAGGCAGAGGAAGAACTCGCTGGAGACGAAGACCGCACGAATTGTGATGCACATCCAAAGAATGAAACTTGACTGATTTTCTAAAAAAAATAGTTGAGTGATGAATAGCTAGCAATTTTGTTATTTCTTTCCTAAATAGTAATTTGACACATGTACATCGATGTATGGTAGTTAAGTCTTCATCCCATCGTAGAGAAGCTCCGGACGGGTTTTGGAAGCTAGTGTAGGCACCACCGATGAAATTAAATCCGCTATAGAAAGTACGGGTTTGATGGGATCCAAATGATCTTAACAATCCATGTAATCAGATCGGATGTCTCACGAATTAAGTTGGACCCTACAAATTACCTCATAATTGTATATTTAAGAGAGAGTTAAGGGAGAGTTAATCCATACTTATACTATAAGAAGTACAAGTTTGACGGGATACAAATGATCTTAACCATCCATGTAATTAGATCCGATGGTCACGAATTAAGTTGGACCTCTGTAAATTACCTCGTAATTGCATATTTAAGAGCGTTAATGGAGAGTTAATTCTCGCTTAAGGAAAAGTTAATCCTCTATTTTGGATAGTATACATTTGGTGCAATATATATTTGCAAAACGTGCATTGCACATGCCGAATTAATAGTAGCTTAAGAAGCCGGAGATTGTTCCATGCATACAAACTGCAAACTCTGAGTGATCAATGGTACGCGCAGCATCTGCAATACAGCCAATAAAAGCTAGGAGAGACAAGAAAAGCAGAAGATCGAAGAAGAAAAAGCAAAAACTGCATGCATGGTGTTGGGGAAGGGGCCCCCGCGCTAGCCCATTTTGAAGTTTTCCACAAACAAAGGGACCCTGCCCTCTGTTGATGTCCACATCCGCCGTCAATGACCACGCCGTCGCCATCAGGGGAAACCTCGATGTCCTTCACCATTCATCGAGGGAGACCTCGACGTCCGTCACCGTCCATCGAGGGCGGCCTTGATATCTGTCACCGTCAAGGACTATGCCGACGCCGTGGAGGGCAAACTCATCGTTCTTCACCATCAAGGACTACACCGACGCCGTCGAGGGCAACCTCGACTTCCTTCACTGTCAAGGACTACGCCGACGCTGTCGAGGGGTAGCCCCGACTCTCCTGGAGATTCCTCCAAAGATGCCTGGGAATATTCTTCAAAAGACCCTCTAAGGGCAAGGAAGTGACCATATTGCCCTTGTAAAGTCCCACCAAATGTGGTGGCAAAACTGTAATCTCACCTTTTCTCACTCCCTCCCCTATAAATAGGCCCCAAGTGTGAGAGAAAAGGGAGAGCTCTCTTTGTAACCCTAATTCTACACTTCAATACAAAAGTAACTTTCAACTCATCATACACATAGTAAGTTTCACCTCATCGTACATGATGCGGGTTTCACCCCGTCGTACATGTCTCGTGCTTCACCTCGATGAACAACCCAAGTGTCATACATGCTCGTACTCCTCGAGCACCACGATGATCGACGTAGCCGATCG
Organism: Stipa capillata; assembly: GCA_019208055.1. Lineage (NCBI taxonomy): Eukaryota > Viridiplantae > Streptophyta > Magnoliopsida > Poales > Poaceae > Stipa > Stipa capillata. The sequence continues at coordinate 8,068 of JAGXJF010000974.1, read as the reverse complement.
AGGGTGCCTAAAGTACACTGCCTAGTCCCGTAGCTACGACAGTTGGCGCCGTCTGTGGGAAACAAACAAGAAGCCGGGTCACTTAATTCGCTGTCAAGGTGAAGCCCGAGACAACGTTGAGAGCAACGTGCCCACATGCATGCCCATTTGTCTGTGCATCTGCGGCTCACCCGCGCGCCCACGGCTCTCCCGCGTGCCTGCTCGGCTGCTCACACCAAGCAGGAGGGTATGGCTCCCAAGACGAAGGCAAAAGAGAGCTAAAGGAAAGACTGCAAGCTTGGCCGATGTCATCACGAGCACCGTCGCCACAGTCCCAGGGGCCATCATGGCTCAGGAAGCCCCTGGAAACAGCGCACGCGGTGATGAATGCGGTGAACAATGACACCGACCTTTCCACCGATTCCTAGGCCACCGGTTCAGAGAACTTGGAGGTGCTCACCCGCATCGAGAGGGAGATGGAGGAGTTGCGGCAACAAGCCCCAAGTGCGACTCAACGGGTGGAGGAGGCGGCCCACCTAGCGAAGAATCTCCGCATTCAGCTGGAGGTGGCCCAAGATGAGGGCATTCATGCATCCGCAACTGCCCGAGAAGCAGGAGACGTTCATGCACAAGTTGCCACGAATCGGGCTAGTGCCAACGTCGTTCGTCGCCCCCAAGAAGAAGCCGTGTTGCTGGCATGGGAGAACCTTCAATGAACAACCAAGCGGCTAAGGATCTCCTCCGCGGACTGGCTGAGGTGCACACGTGCGTCGACCCACTCCTAGCAGAGATCGAACAAAACTAAGATGAGGCATACGTGATCCTCCACGACGCTGGGATCGGCACAAGCGAGCAAGGCCCACAAGGCCCTGGGCAATGCTGGGGAAAGGGGCACGTGCATTCGACAGCCACACCCATCGCGTATGCCCCAGTTGCTGCACCTGTGCTCTGTCCCCCAAGGTAGGAGGTCATCGACCTCACTGATGCTCGCTGTCTGCTTAGCCCGGGCTCGTGGCACACCCATGGACAAACAAGTTCTGCGTCGCTGATCTTCCCAAGTACGGCAGCGACATCGACCCATGGAGTACACACGTGTATATGAAACTATGGTGTCCATGAGGTGAAGCGGTCATGGAAAAAAGCCTGTTACTCACGCTCACCGGAGTGGCGTGCACAAGATACCTTACATTGCCACCCATCTCAGTGTACTCGCGGGAAAACCTTTGTGAGTAGCTGCACAGTTGTTTCCAAGGATGCACCACCAAGCTAGTCACCTCCTCGGACTTGAACACCCTCAAGCAAGCCTCGAGTGAATCCATCCGAGCATTCCGTAAGCACTTCTCCGACCTCCATTGCCCAGTCCGCGACATCATTGAGCAGAGTGTGTGTGATGCCGCTTGATGGGCCGTATGCAATGAAGACCTAGCAGCCAAACTAGATAGGAGACAACTGAGGATGGTAAAAGAACTCTATGCCATCATGGACACATACTCCCATATCGAGGAAGGGAAAGAGCAAAGAAGGGCTAAGGCGTTAGCTTCCGCTGCCCAGCTCGAGCCTGGCGCAGAAAACCACGACATGCATCATCAACTCCCCTGGTGGTACAAATCATGGAAGGCTGAGAAGCCCCTGTCACTTCAATCCCGCATGCTTAAGGCCAGAAATGGGCACATGATGATGAACCCAGTCACGACTACCAAGACAGGGGGCGCAGCCACAACCATGATCACGAGGGAAACCACTGTGAAGGCCACGGCGATTGCAGACCTAGCGCGAGCGCCCGCAAGGCAAGTGAAGTCCACCGGGTGAGTACCCACTCTACTGCTAAGTGTGACCTCATCATCACCGCCCAGCAGCGTAGGCAATGCCAACGCCCTGATGCCAGGGGAGGGACAGGTCAGCAAGGCCAACCTCGGGAGCAGGGGCTCCCACGTTATAGCTGCCGCCATCACTGCCACGCAGCGGCGCACCCGTGCAAGCCATCACCCCAACAAATCATCCACGCCATCACCGAGGGCAACACCCACACGTTCCCCTCCAAGTGACTATGTCGTGGCTACACCTGCCAGATCAACCACATAGGTTCCTCCTTGCCCACCGTGCTATCCTCGTGGATCAACGCCACTGTGACCTTTGGCCCCCGAGGATGCCACCGGTGTCACCCTCCCCCATCACGATGCCCTCGTCATCTCAGCAGTCATCAATGATTGTGAGGTACGATGTGTCTTCACTGACGAGGGCAGCTCGGCGGATATCCCTGTTCACGTCCACGCTCGCTGAGATGGGGATACACTACGTGTGTCTCGCCCTCTGTCGGAGTCCTCTTCTCAGCTTCGGGGGCGAGCCAATCCTGGAGCTAGGAAAGATTGAGCTCTCGGTGGAGTTCAAAGCCAAGGATTGTGTCCTCAGATCTTCGACGTTGTCGACATCCCCTACCAATACAACGTCCTCCTCTGTCAGGTCACGCTAAACAAGTTTGGCTCTATCCCACACCACGCCTTCCTCTGTGTCAAGATCCCAGCTCCACGGGAGTCATCACCATACGAGGCAACCAGGACCTGTCCCACAAAATCGATAGCACATCCAAGTGACGATATGTATGTCCACACCGTGCAACCAAAAGGTACTGAGGCAGCGAAAGGGGCTCCCAACCCACCCACGTCAGGATGGTGGGATGCCAAAACCTAAACCTGACGGTGAGACACGTGTCGTGCTACTCACGGAGGGCGACCCGACCAAGACGATGCTAATTAGGACCAACCTTGATCCGGTCGATGAGGAGGCCATCCTCGGCACCCTTCGAGCCATGGAGATATCTTTGCATGGGAGCACAAGGATCTCCCTGGCGTCCCCCGGGACATCATTGAGCACAAGTTGTCCGTGAGGCCCGACGCGCATCCCGTCAAGTAGAAGTTATGAAAAATGTCGGTGGAACACCAGGCGGCGTGATGAGGACATGACCGCCAAGGATACAACCACTGCTACCTCTACTTCCACTACGTCCCCTGCTCAAACTATAAAGAACAAAAGAAGGTTCATCAAGATCTTCAGGAGCCGGAGAGGATTCAAGATCAAGCTCTCGGGAGGAGGTGGGACGAAAAGCAAAGACTTTAGAACATTGAAGCCTCCATGGTGATGTGATGAAGATGACCAGAGAAGCCCTGGAGATTCAATGAAGCTTCGGTCAAGAATAAGAAGAATAAAGAATTCTAGAGTCTCCATCCGGATGAGGGTTTCGAATTCTAGTCGATTACGGTATTCGTGGAATGATGATTACTGGGGGGTAGGGACCTCTAGGGCCCAAGTGCCAGGGATTCTGACAGCAGGGGACAGCCGTTTTTATACAGGTTCGGGCCTCCTCAGGATAATAACCCTACGTCCTGTTGCTATATATTGATGGAGAACACGCTTTACAATGGGGTGTGTATGTTAGTGGCTACCCTAGGCCTAATCGTAGACTAATCTATGCTAAACCGCCGGCTCGACTCCTTCGAGGCAGCGGGTCTTCTAGGGCTTCGCCTCCTGAGATCCTATGCTGCTTGTGCTGCGACTAGATTGACCTGTTGGATCTGGGGGACTTGACCCTCCTCCCCTACGGGATTGCTGATCCTTATATAGGGGGTTCCCAGGGTCGTACTGGACGTGGACTTACGCTCGAGTAAGACTCTGGCCTCCTTAAACGTCGGGATTGACTTCCTAGTTTAAGGGGAGTCTTCCCTTCCTGAGAGGGTTTACCTTGTCGTCCAGGGATCCTTACCGGGTACGCTGTACCTTCCTAAAGTCCCGGGATTCTGTATACGGATACCAATATGCGGAAAACCATACTATTCATCATCAGTACTATTTTTGAATAAAGGAGGAAAAGACAACACGGTCCCGAAAGGCCACGGGCAATGGAGGCCCGTGGAACCTAGATGATTTGGTGGGGCGGCTGGCCAGCCGCCTGGGCCAACAGTCCCGCCCCTGTAGGACTCTGATCCACGAGTCCTTCGGCTGAGGGTTTCCCCATGTCATCCTCCATCTATAAATATCCTTGGCTGCCTCTGTAATCATCGGGTTTTGTATAGTTAAGAGTTTAGCCACGTTGCAAATTTTATGTATCTTCATTTTGTGTCCAACTTTTTAGAACCCCAACTTATCGAGTTCTTCATATATATTTGCAATTTTAGATTGCTTTATGATTGATTCTTGCTTGTTCTTCGATTGCTCGCAGGGATTAAGAATCTCATGCTCAGGTGACCGTGCTTCTGGCATCATCAATAACCTCTCGGGGTTGGTCTAGTGATTGCTAAGGCGCATTGTCATCGCACGGTGTAGTCGGATCGGCCAAGGTCGAATCCACCAAATTGTAGTTATTGTTCTCATCGAAAGATCAAGACGCCCACGGTTCCATCAAGTAGTATCAGAGTCTCAGTTGATCGGTGAGAAAATTTTCTTTTGTTAGTAGTAGATGTGTTAGTCCTAGCGTCCAAGAAAAATGCCACGATTTTTTTGTTAGGGTGAGTACAATCTGTCCAAACCAATCGTGCCATGAATTGTTCATCGTAGTGTTTGCATCTTTGAATTTTTGCTACATTAATCGTGTCCGTTGCTGGTCTAGATCGGTTCATGTCGAATTTTTTTCTACTAGATCATACCTCGTTTTGTTGTTATCTGATCTTGTGCGCAGAAAAATAAAAAAATAGCTGACGCGGCAGGATCCTTGCTGCCGCAACAAGCCTCCTCGCCACAATTTTCATCCGCCGCACCATCTACTTGCCGCTGCTGCAGCATAAAATCGCTGCCACGGCAATGTCCACGCATACGCACCACCCACCTTTCCTGCACCTTGCCGCGCGCCGCTTGTTTGCCGCGCCGCTGCTAAATTTCGCCGACGTGCTTCCTGTTTGCTTGCACCGTCACCTCCCTGGTTGAGCTGCTTGCATCTCCGCTCGGCTCCCATAGTAGATCGGTTCCATCCTTGGTTCAGATCAGGAACAAGAACAAAAATAGTAAAGAAAGGGGTCGGACAGGGAAGGTTTTTGCTTTCAACTTGGAGTACAAGTTCTTTTCGGTTGCCTTCTATAAATCTGTTCGTTTCCCTTCTAATCTTTGGTTGCAGATCGCTTTGGCCAACCAAAGGGGCTCTCCCACGAGCTTAAGAAGACCTGAGTCGAATTTCCCACGCTTGGTTTCGGATACAAACTCCTTTTTGACTCGGATTTAAAATTCAAACCGAATTCAAGCTTGTTTCGGATTCATTTTTCAAAAGTTCCCAGAAAATTCTAAAAATATCCTGTAAAATCGGGCACCATCTCAGGAGTCGACTATAAAAAATTCAACAAATTTGGCCAAGCTGTTTGGGAGATATCGCCGAAAAAACCGAAGAGCCTAAATCCTATTTTCCTGCCGTGGCAAGAAAACTGCTGCTGCGGCAGGATCCTGAAAATTGCTACTGTTATATTTTTACTCTGTTTGGAATTTTTCTGAGGTTCGAAAATACAAAAAATTATAAAAAGAATAAGAAGCCACATAGAAGGCCACTGATAAAAAAACCTCAGAAAAATTCTTGCATTGCATTGCTTCTTTAGCTTGTGATCTTTTGACACCGTTGTTCCAGTATTTAAGTTAAATTTTGCTCGCTCTAATCTAAGTCCAACAACTAGGACTAGTATTATTAAGCATATTTTTCAACTTTGCATTGCTACTTTTATCACTTGCTTTGCTACTTTTATCACTTGCTTATTCCTTGCTACTCATAAATCACTCCGAGCTCCACTTTAATATACCGTGTAGATTTTTGATCACTTGGCAATCATGTGTACAATTCTTTGGAGGTATTTGACACCTTTGGTTGCCGGTCATCACTTGCTACATGGTAAGAGCTTGTAAGAATTTTTGATAAATCTTGAGGGTTGAGTGACTTGTCACCACATCCTAGTAGTTGATAAGAACATTATACTTATGATTTTGTTTCCTGCTTTCTACTAACCATGACAGGAGCCAGAGTTCGTAAATCTTGGGCTTCCACCATTGTGGAGATAAAAGAGCCATACATTGAGACGAGCACCCCTTCCCCACCACCACGGAAAGTATGACAACCGCCACGAAGGTACCACAACGTGAAAGGTTCAATGATTCTATTTCAGTTTCTATGCCAATATTTGATGGTGGGGACGAGCCTCTTTGCTATCTCAATTGAGAATTAGAAGTTAATGAAATATTTGCTAGCCGTGTGTTTTCGTGAGCATAGGAAAGTATGGGCTGATGTTAGTACATTCGCTAATTTGGCTTCTATTTGGTGGGATGAATATTACTGGTTATATCCTGATTATATACCTGCTACTTGAGATGATTTAAAACTTGCTATGAGGTGCAAATTTGTCCCAAAACACTATACACGTAACATGCATAAAAAATTGCAACATTAATAACAGGGCAGTACCACCGTGAAGGAATATTATAATGATTTTCAAGATATTTGGTTTGGTTGTGAAATAGAAGAATGTGAAGAAGTTACCATGAACATATTTTGGAAATTTTGAATCGTGATATTCAGGATCTACAGTGCATAATGAAACTCTTCTATCGAACTTTTGTTTCATCTTGCTTGTAAAGCTGAATAGGAAAACAAGAGATGATTACATGAGGCGAACAAGTGCACGGTACGATTCCCCACGACAAGAGTTGCTTCAGTTACTTCTCTGAGTGTTATCCCTTCTATGGCTATCAAACCCATTGCTGAGAGAGTTACACCACTTCGAGCTTGTGACCCCTCACCCCTGACAGTACCTACATTATCTGAGTTGGACCTACAAGGTAGTAACAACGGTACTGATCCTATCACTCCACATGATATTGATATATGTCCCCTAAGTTAAATGTTTCATGTGATGAGTCAAATGAATCATCAGCTATTTTGATCACACTACCTATTATAGAGAATTGTGTTACTGAATTGAGTTTGGTCGCGCGATCAAACAAATGAAATACCTGCTGACTTTAGTACACCATGTGCTACAATTGTTTTGCCTACTGATTTGGGTGCACAAAGTATTGATATAGATGATATAAATTCTGAATTCATGATTTGGACGTGCCTAGATATGTAATCTGTTTTGGGCTCTCCAAATTATGAAGCAAATGATATACTTGCTAAATTGTGTGCACCCCTTGTTGAAATAATTTTGCCTATTGATTTGGGTGCACAATGTGATGAAATAAATGATTTGAATTATGTATTTCAGATTTGGGTGTTCCTAATGATCCTCTAGCTGATTTTCCTACTATTTTAGACACCCCAAATAGTGATATTGCATCTACTGATTTGGTTGCTTCACATGCTGAAAATGATTGCTATGTTAATTTAGAAGCGCCAAAAATTGAGCTATGTGAATTGAATGTTTCTGAGATAGGTTGTGATGAGTTAGTAGTGCCTGAAAAAGAGCTTGATGCCATTGCCTCTAATTTAGTGTGCTATGTTAAACTTGACAACCCTATGCAATTGTCACATGCTCTAGTAAAAGTCTCTGAACTTGTGGGTTACCTTCGTGGAAATTCCATCTACACTCCATGCTATAGAGTTAATATGATTGGAGAATTTAGTGTAGATTGTGGAATTTTGGTGCATCTCTTTTGCATAACCTGGGGAAATTGTTAATAAACTTACACGTTCTGATGGTGACAACTTGCACTTGTTCATCTCGTCAACTTTGCAATGTGAGCATTTGATTCAAAGAATTATGTTGCATTCTGTAGCAAATATTTGTGTTTCTCCACATCCGGAATTTCAGTATGCTAGTGTTAATCTTTTCACTTCTTTGAATGTGCATTCTCTTAATTGTCATCGGCAAATTTTTTAGCAATACAATGATGGTTATTCATTAGAAAGCTTCACTTATACTTGCAAATCTAGTTGCAATAGTTGTTTTTTTGAGATTATATGCCATGCTCCATTTTGGAATTGATAATCCTTTGCATATTTATCTCATAAGATATTATACTTGCTGCGGTTTATTGTGCAACAATGGAGAGGAATAAAAATAGATGATAGATACATATATGATGCATACACTTTTTTTTGCTCTTTGATGGTTTTCAGATTATGCAA